>JAPWLS010002232.1:0-88946 GCA_028551675.1 Tineola bisselliella
CGGGTGATAGAGCGTAATGTCGGAAACGTGGTATTTACCCACTATGGTTGTCGGAGTGCTGGGGTTGGCGAGTTGGTACGTGGTAGGACCGACTACCTTAACAATGACGTACGGGCCATCACGGCGTGGATTTAGCTTAGATGAGACTCCCTTATCCGTGCTACTAAGCGCGTGAGTTTTCAACAAAACTTGGTCCCCCACTCGGTACGAAACATTGGAACGACGAGAGCGATCAGCGTACAACTTCCGCCTATCTTGTTCTCGCATGAATTTCCAATTTTGTCACCCATTGCTTGGCTGTCTTAGAAAAATGGGGATATAAAAATTGGTGATACTCAGAAATTCCCTAGTAAGAAGTCGCAGAAGTACTTAATAATAAATATATAATAAATAAAAAAATAATAATAAATATTATTATTAACACAACTGTATACATATTATTATACATTTTGGAATCCATTCAATATTCCTTTGTAAACAATAGTTTGGGAACTTCTGATGTAAATTATTATATTAAAATTATGTACTTATATAAAATACAGGGTGTATAAAAAACTGTCAACTTGAGCAGGTGAAAACACGCTAATGGTGCACATTACATTCAACAGTTCCCAACCATTAATACAAAGGGGCTTTTTGTCCAGAGACCCCCCATCTTCTTATTTCATGCATATAATTTATCCGGTTCAATACGCATAATTTTGTTTATACAAAACATGTCATTTTCCGGATGAGTCGTCAAGCGCTGGCTGTCTTATTGCGATGTAAAAGGGTGTGGTCATAGAGTACTAGCACTTTTGTTTTTTTAATTTTTAATATACCAATAATAATAATAAATTATTTGCTTTCAAAAATGTGTGTGTGTGTATTAGTGTACATATATAAGAAGTGAAACTTCTTTACACATTATTTTTGGAAAAATGATCTACTATTTACAACTTTACAGAAATTAGGTAAAGTTTAAGTAATAGGTTTTCATTATCATATACATGCTACCCCTACCCCGCTGGAAATAGCATTACTTTTATGGCGTGTAACAGAAAAATGTGACGCGTAACAGAAAAATGTGACGGCAAATTTCTCTCGTAGCTCGATAAAGAAGTTTCACTTCAAAAATAAATAAATAATAATACCAATACAAATTTAGAGCAATTGGCGATCTTATCACTGAAAGTAATTTCTTCCAGATAACCAATTGTCATACAAATATTATTCAGAAGGAGAGAGGTATAGTGATTTAAGTTTAAGTTTAAAGATAGGGAGAGATGGTGCAGATTTAGTAGATAATGGCAAATCATTTCAGAGACGTATAGCTTCCACAGCAAACGAAATTGAGTAGAAGGTCGTAGTGTGAGATGGAATCAGTAGAGTGTGATTAGCGGAATCAAACATGACAACCATTACGAGTGGAGTGCTTTCTATCAACCTAGTTTTTCTTATATGATACTTGATATAGTATGGTTATATGCCAGGCTAAGGAAATTCCACCTAATCCCTAAGGTTTAGACATACACAAACTGCTGGAACGTTTGTTCTATCTTAATCAAATTAAAATGTATAACAAAACAACTGGTTAGTTTAAAATATTTATTTTTGGTAAAATGTTAACTAATTTAAAATAAAATAATAAATAGAATCCACGTTGACGTCTCCCTGACTATACAGTAACGGGTGCACAATGACATAGATGGATGGATCACGTCAATGGATCAATTGTTAAAAGGAAATGAACCACTTATTTTTTTCTTTAAAATTTGCCTAAGAATAGTGGGGTTTGTAAAGTACCCTCTATTTTTAAACCAGAGGAACAACTTCACGTTGTTATCCAGATTGTCTGAGGTCACTCACATCGCTGCTAGGTCACTTCACGGGTGGTAGTAGAGCCCTAGGACAGTATACTGGACTAATAGACATCATCGGTATTTCTACTACTATGTCTTTGTCTTCAATAGCAAAAGATCAACATCAAACCCCATACCTTCCAACAATAGTGTCAAAGAATAAAATTATTAAAATTAAATTAAAAACTTAGAATAACATAAGCCCATCATAATCTACGTGATTTCGAAAATACTTATGGCGGGAAAAAATCGCAAGTAACTCGCCAATCAGAGCCTGTATAATGTAATGTTAGTATATACAATTCAAATTAGGCATCTTAAAAAAATTATCAAAAATTAATGTAAATAAAGCTAGCTTATATAATCTAAGTATATAAAAACATGCATCCAAACACACCAACACACACACACACAATCATCTCAGTCACACTAGGTGTGCATCCAGTGAAGTCAAAATCCCTACTAATATTATAAATGTGAATGTGAGTTTGTTTGTTACGTTTTCACGCAACAACTACTTAACCGATCATCATAAAACTTTGTACACATATTTTTGGAAGTACTAGAAGTAACATAGGATACTTTTTATTTAAAAAAAATTATTATAGTTTCCAACTGACTATAGTTTCAGCTGTTTGAAATCATATTCATTCATTTCTATTGAAATGATATCTGATACTTATTTAATGACTTGAATGCGAGCTTAAAAGCTAGTTATTAATAAATTTTGAATTATAATTTTACTTAATGTATGTTGGTTTATTTTTTTTTAAACCTTCACAATGTTAGAACAGTTGACTTGACAGATGACCCTACTTTGCGTGCATGATTGATCGTCTTCAGTGATTTGTGAATTATGACCGGTTTTCAGTAATTGCACGAAACTACCAACGTTTGTGATTGATGAGCCTTTTGATGATGGGCGTATTATATTTTTCGTGTGATTGATATTGTTTCTCCACTATTAAGCAAATAAAATGCAATAATGAGTTTGTTTAAAATTAGAAAATTTGAATTCTATAATTTAATTTTGACATTTAAATGACTATATTTTATTTTTTTTGACTTAATTGTGAATAGTTTTGTAATGCTGTGTTAACTGTGCATAGGGCCTACAATTGGATTGTTATAATTCTTAGTGTGATGTTAATTCCTAGTCTAGTTGTAGAGTCATGTTTGTGGACCCAATAAATAAATAAATAACAGTGTAACCTCTGTATAACGTCGCTTAAGGAAATGAACATAGTGCGGCGTTATTGAGAGTTGTCGTTAAATGGAGAGATATCGTTAAAAATGATTATATTTTACTATTATAATATAATTAACATTTGCAACTTAGAAAGTACTATTGCTGTCATTATTTATTTATTTAAACCCGCACATAAAATTATTATACATTGAAGAGAAATTAAGCTAACAGTTGTGATTAACATTAGTAAATCTGAAGAAAACTTATACATTATTATTGAAAATGAAAATGAAAATCGTTTATTAGCATAGGCACTAAAGGCGTGCACTTGCTCATCGTTAGACTCTATCGTGACTTCGGGAAGGCGTATGGCGAGAAGAATACCACAAGAAACTCGTCAATCATAGCCTGTACATAAAGTAATGATAATAAAAAAAATTGAATTTTAATTCAGAAAAAAAAAGTGAATAACAATTTATAAATCAGATTGCACAGTGGTTACAATAAATGTCAAATTAATAACATATGTATATGTATATAAAATACATGTATATGTCCAATAATATGTATATAAAAATATTTTAAAAAATTAAATAAAAAAATATATAGCTAAATATATAGCATATTATTATACAAAGCCAAGTGCAAAATAGACATGAGCGCCTTAGGCTTCAAGTGGAATAAATCAATATCAGTGACATTTTCGTGTATGCATAACAAGGTAAAACAATCAAAGCAAAGCAATTTCAACGCTATAGGGAGTTCTAGGCTTGGCTTTAGTTGTGGACCCCAAAACTGTACGAATAACAAAAAGGTTAGAGTTAGCTCTATATTAGTACGACGTCATAGCTCGTTATAACTTGTTTTTTGATAAAAATTGGCATAATTACGAAAAAAAAAATTCCTGGGGTCTCCAACTAAAGCGTTACCGAGTTTTATAACATTGAGTAAAGTATTACATAAACAAAATAAAAAGGAAATACATTTAGCACATATAGGTATATGCTACGAATATTCCAGCTGCATGCACGTGCACATGCGAATGCAGCCACTGAGTGGTCGTCAGTGCATTTCCTCTGCTGAGGTTCTCAAAGTACTAACAGTCACCTATTCCTTGCACTTTACTATATAGATTTATTTACTATATTTATAATTACTACAAGTTTATCTATACTAATATATAAAGAGAAAACATTTGATTGTTTGTATGTATTGAATACTGATTTGAAAAATTCTTTTACCATTAGTATCGTACAAAATCCCTGATGAACATAGGCGATAGAATATTTTCAAAAACGTTAGGGGTCCGTATGAAAACTTCAATAATCTAACCCAAAGTGTAAAAAAAATCATTACATTGCGTACGCTGCGGAAATTATTGACAATAGAGCAAAGTGATGTACTACAGTTTTATAGAGGACATCAATATCTACAAAAAAGTCAGCAACACCATATGTCTATGTCTAACTATTACAGTTATGTCACAATAACTACATTTTCATGTTAAAATGTAAACTTCATATTACTTTATATCTTCATTACTACGCAAACGAAGTCGCTGACAGCAGCTAGTTATGTTATAAATATATTTCAAACCACTTTCTCTTTGGGGTTATTAACAATAACCCAAAAAAAGTTAACTCTTTTGTTTTATTTTTTTGTTTCTTCTTTTTAAATCCTACAAGTCTAGTGTAAGAAAAACTAACAATAAATTTACGATAAATAATTTTCGTTTAGAACTATGTTAGTTTTAATATCGTAACAATACAAAAACGTTTCAAGAATAATCCTCTTCCCATTTCAGTACTTACAAAGTGATATCAAATGCGTCTCCACCAGATATTTGGTGTAACTATTTGCATAGCATGATTTTTGAAACTTCGAGTACCTATACTTTGAATCACTCTTTTGGTATTATTATTTTTAATAAAAAAACGATATAATACAGTTAAGAAGATATGATCTTCTACAAAGTTTGTGGATTACACTGAGAAATATATCGCCGGGTTTTATTAATTTGGTAGAATCTACAAAATTGTAATTTTACAGCGATTTAAAGTTGTTAGTGTACATAGTTTGTTTGTGTAGATTTTTTCGTTGTTGTATTGAGTATCTCAGAAAGTATTGAGAAAGCGTTTTGTGAGGAATTATATTGAAGTGAAACTTCTTTAGAATCGTTGTGATTTCAAACCGGATGTGACGCGGATGTAACGGAAATGCGACAGGTTCTGACGTTTCGCGCGCGAATTTCAAAATTTGTTTTTGCGATATCTCGACAACCGATGACGTCAGCGCGACCGCGTAAAGGGTTATTCTGATCGAAATTTGGAGGCCTATTCGATTTTTTTTTATGATTTTGGTAGGCGAGAGGGGGTGTGGAGGGGAGTAAGGGGGGGGGGGGGGGGAGAATCGGCGGCGGCTCGCGCGACCTTCGGTCGACGCTCGATTTATGGCTATATGTCTTACGTAGATCACGATTTTTGGTGGATGAAGGAGGGGGGGGGGGGGGGGGGGGAAAGTGGTTGCGGCACGCCCCCCCCATCGGTCGACGCTCGCCTTTATGACTATATCCCTTAAGTGGATCGCGATTTTTGATACAAGGGGGGGGGGGGGGGGGGGTCCGCCGCTCGCCTTATTGGCTGTATCTCCGAAAGTAAACGTCCGATATAGTTCGTGTAAACGACAATCTTGGTCAGAATCATAAGCTCTTTCAAGATCTGAAAAAATTTTTCAGGATTTTTTTCAGGAACCGAAATTTTTTTTTCCGTATTCTATTTTAAAACTAATCTATGTAAAAGTCAAGAGGCTCCGAAGGCACCCCACTAAAAAAAAATGAAAATAAAATTAAAATATGGAACTTGAGCAATAAATTATGTAATTATGTTAAATAAAATATCTTTTAAAATTAATCAAAATACTTTCATTTTTAAACGAATAAACTTTGTACCCTTGGTATATATATTATCCTACCCTTCACTTCTATATATATATTCATCTCATTCTTTTCTCGATTTACTGAAGTTTCACTTCTATCGTGTATGAATCGCACACACACCTTTTTTTAACTGCACCTATATCCCTACTAATATTATAAATGTGAATGTGAGTTTGTTTGTTACGTTTTCACACAACAACTACTTAACCGATCATCATGAAACTTGGTACACATATTTGTGGAGGTACTAGAAGTAACATAGGATACTTTTTATTAAAAAATGTACTATTTTTTTACTATAGTTTCCAAATTATTTAATGACTGCGGGTAAAAGCTAGTTAGAATATAAAGGACTATTAGAATATATACAACTATTAAAACATATCTAAAATCTAATTCGAATCAAATTCGCTCTCAAAATTATCTATAAACTAGGATCATCTAGAAAGATGATGAAAGGTGACCTCGAAGTGCTCGAGTGGAGGGTTGTTTCATAGTTCAATACCCCGGCGCAGGGTCCATTGTCATCAACCCACTTGCGCTGCTTTCTGTTAGTTTCCTGTTAGTTGCGCAGGTGCCCCGTGCAGGCTGTGACGCGTCATGAATCGATTAGAGAGATGGTCGGACGAGCAGACGTGCAAATTCGTTGAAATGTACAGAGATAACGAATGCCTGTGGAACATTAATTTGGCGCAATACAAAAACAAACAAGCAAGAGATTCGGCCCTACAATTGCTAGTGAAAGGAATGGATATTGAAGGTTAGGATTATTCAAGAAGTTATAGGGAACCAAAATTACATTATTTTAGTGTAATTAAAAAGTATTTTATGGTAATTTAAATAAAAAGGGAGGGACTGAACTTGAATTGCTACTTACTAGTGAAGTTCTAGTAAGGATTATTACATTCAAAATGCAACTATGTTACTATAAAGCGAATCAATGCAAACCTACCGGTGACGCGCCGAACTAAAAACGGTCCATACTAAAAATATTTATAGTATAATAGTTGTCTTAAAATTTATTTATTGATTTATGTTTGAACATTGATTGATAATTAGTATATTTATATTGTCATATTATATTTATTGGTGTAATTATTTATTAAAATTGTTTGTGTATTATTTTGTATTTATTTTATTATTTCACTTTTCTGTACTATTAACATCACCGCTCATATCTCCCAAAGGTATTAAGTTCACCTTTTATGATTTTTTTGGTACAATAAAGAATTTATTATTATTATGTTTCTTATATAACCAAGTGAAAACTTGGAATTGATTGCGGTTTATTTTTAATTATCGATTACCAACATTTGTTTTCTAATTTAAAACTAAAGGTTTCGGGGCAGAAGAAGCGAAGAACAAAATAAGAAGTTTACGGGCGACCTACATGGGAGAGCTGACCAAGAAAGAGAAGTCTATCAGGAATGGAGGCACTGTGCATAAACCGCACATGAAATGGTTTTATATTCTGCAAAAAGTAATGCTCGATTTGAAGAAAATTAAACGAAAAAGGAGGAAATCCGCCACTCTAAAGGTATTTTTGATTGACATGTGATTTCAACTTTTTATCTTAATCGTTTTTGTAAAACAATTATTTTATTAAATAAATATTAACAAACATGTAGATACTGTACTGTGTAAAACAATTAAACACTGCTAAAAGAAGACTAAAAAAAAACAAGATGGCCGACCCCGCTCACGACTCCCGAAAAACCAGTGTTGCCATTTTAAAATTGTTGTAGTGCTATACATTTTTCAATAATTTAAGAATTTCAAAACGTTTAAGTTTTCTAAACGTTGGATTCAAACTATACTATAGTAAGCCTAAACACATTTATGTTATGATTACGAAATATTTTATACAATAATTTTGGCAGTTAACTTTATTGACTTGTCATAGACAATACTTTACTGTAGAAATGAGGGCTTTGTTTATCTATGAATTACTCTCTAGTTTAACATCAAACTGAGTGTTGCTATATAAAAAATAATCTATTTTAGTGTTACCAAAATTCAGCTTCAAGTGAGGGTGACATAAATGAACCTGAACCCTCAGTATCTTCACCAGACGAAGGCGCACTTCATATCGCGTTGCCAAAACATCGCAGAACACGGATCAATGCTTTAGAAAACACGGTTAAGGAACTGAAAAAGACTGTAGATAATTTGTGCAACGAGAAAAAAGATATGGGCGATGCAGAATGTGACGTGTTCGGGCAATATGTTTCAGTGCAATTAAAACAATTGCCTGTCGATGAGAGGATCGCTGTGCAGACTGAAGTGCAATCTATTTTAAGCAACTCGAGACTGAAACATTTTAAATGTGATCACGCAGCAGTGGAAACGCAGAAAGAGGAATGTGTATCGGAGGAAGAACGAATGTAATAACCCGATATTGTATTTATAATGTATTAACTATAAAGTTTCACTTGTGTTAAATAAAATACACGTTTTGTTATTCGAAACAATAATGCATGCAGAAATAGTAGTTAGGTTATATGCTCTGTCCAAATTAACAGGACACACTCCTCTCGTTGTCCCGGCTACTTCCAAGCTGATCCCGAAACGCGACTAGGTCACTTCATAGGTGTTCCGCTTGAAAGTGGTGGTATTACCCCGGGATGGCATACTGGGTTAATGCCATCATCAGTCTGCCTACCACTCTTACTCTGTGTGCCTATTTGACCGAAATACATTCGTCTCCTAAGGCCGGCATAGCCTCTAGCTTAACATCAGGCGAAGTGTGGTCATAAATATAAATGAAAAATATTACTTCGAATGCTATTATTAATAGATTTATATTACAATTTGTGACTTGACTAGGCTGAACCAGCTTGTATTGTGTCACGATGTATTAAGTCCAAGCCAAATGAGATGGGATGACGTAGGCCTTTTTAATGTTGCATTTGTTAATCTCTTTGTGTCGTGGTAACAGGCAGATGTCCACAATGCTTACAATTGCTTAAATTAACTACTGTTGCCAATGTATTGCCAATACACTTTACAATGACGTATTTAATGCACAGTGGGGCTTTCGAGCAGAAAATTGGACAAAGGAATAAATTTTCTTTTTTCAAAATGTAACCGTATTATTTGAAAATAGAATAAATCAAACTCGTGTTACATTCCAAATACAAATAAAGTGAAAGATTTTATATGCATAAGTGTTGCCACATTAAAAAATAACAATTTACTTTTTTATTGCGACTAACATAATTGGTGAAGTTCCATTTTTTTAAATCTAAATTATTTTTTTTTACTTTTAGCAAATGGGCTCCAATAGAGCGCTTTTACTCGTCAATACATATACAAATATAAATGAAATAAATTTATTAATTTAATAATTATTAATTTGATTTAGCTGCTGTATACTGGCATTGTCCACTTACATACTAATGTGATAATAATATATAATAAATCTACTATGATGTAGAAGAATAGCTGCTGTATAGGGGCATTGTTATCCTATTGTATACCTAAGGGTAAACATAAAATGACATAGATTATGTCCAAGCTTTTTTATCAGTAAGATATTCAACTAACGTGTAATATGATTTTTGAATAAGTTTGCTTTTTATGATTTTCTTGAACTGACAAAGAGGGAGGCTACTAATATCATCGGGAATCGGGAAAAATACAGAGAGAAATATATTAATTATTACTTAGATAGTAGTTGTTTATATCAGATAAAAGTGTAATTCATGTAGTCTGAAACGTGAAATCTAACCTAAAATTCATCATGCCGAGCCTGTCAAACTTTGTCAATTTGTTCGTTGCCTACCCGCAACAAAAGCTATCGAGTATCCTGACATATTCTAACAATAGGCCACCCCATTATAACACGTCTTATTTATGTGACATGCCATTTATATAGATGATAGTCGGAACCGCGACTCGACAATAAATAGCAGATTATAAAAAAATCGCTTTATATGATTTATTGCTTCTGTTCAATGGAGCAGATGCGTTTAATGTTAAGTGGGTTTGTGTAAATATAATTAGGATTTATATATTATTAACTATTTTGTTATTCAGGGGGGCGACTCAGGCATATCCGAAGTTACGTGAATTTTGAGATGTATAAGCCCGTAAAAATTGCTGTCAAATATCCGTATAATAGACATTGTGTGGCCTACCCGTCGTGACGTCGCTGTCAAATCTGTAATTTCGTGAATGATTACGTAAGTGTTCTTGAGTAGGAAACGTCCGTATTTTCGTCCGAAGTGTGCCTGAGTAGCCCCCCAGAAAAGATTCCAATAACTAGCATTTAATGCTAAGTATTTTATGCTAATAAATAAATATGCATTCATTTATATTGTCGTAAATATGCTTTTCTATATTTTGTATTATTTAAAAGTTATATATTTGATTGTTTTTTGCTAAACACGGCGGCCATCTTGAATTTGGAAAAAAAACCAAAAGAACGGTCGTCATGCGAATTGCGCGGTAAACTTACGATGATATTGTTATAAAAACAAAGAAAAACAATATTTTTAATCCTTTAACATTATTGTTACAATCATTTGTGAAGGATTAACATTAGAAATACGCCAAAAATATGATTAACTTCGATCAAAGCGTATAAACTAGTAAAGACCCAGGAGTTTATGTAGTCCTAGAATAATAGAATAAAAGAAAATATAAATAATAACATATATTGTCATATTTATTGAGTATTTGACACGCTTTATTATTTCCATAACTCATGTATTATTTCCGAAATATAAAGCAATATTGACATTTACAAATAACCACTATTTTTCTTCCGGATATATACTGCTATCTCTCTTCATTTGTATAGCAAAGAAAGAGATAGTGTGAACGAATCGAAATGTCACCAAATAAACATTAACAATTGTTTTATTGGTTTTATGTTAGATTTTACGGTGTTTTTGTAAGGTTCAATTTTGTTTTGCAGTCCGCGCCCCCCAGCTGCAGGAGTCGTGTTATTTTATTTTTAGCAATAAATTAGTTTTTATTACATATATTTTGTCGCGTTACAATAAGTAATGTACCCACTGGTTTGGGACAAAGTGCTATTCTTGTGTAATGTCGCGTAACGGGACTTATAATATATATTATTATTATTTATTTGCCTTTTGGTATTTAGGATCTAGTATTGGGGTGACATTCCTTTTTTTTCATAGATCGTCACTTTTTATTGGCATAGAAACGACTCCATTTTGTTTACGAAGGTTTTTACGATTATTACAGTTCATTTGTTTCTTCTTAGCCGACGTTTATTTGATGCGGTTTCTATATATTTTCTTACTTTCAATAAATAACCGATTTTTTATCAATTTTCCTCTATAAATAAAGTATTTATGTTCGAAAACAGCGGCCCAATGCGAGTGTTGGTTTACATTAATTCAATATTAATGTTGTCACCTTAACAAAGTACTGTCGCATACAAAGGGCCATTCCGATTTGTAACACCATTTGTAAAGAGACATCCATATATTACGACATGGCCACTCGACACTCTGCATACATACAGGGTGTTACAATTAATTATAAAAATTTTTGATGTTATTTTCACTTAAAATTGTTAAAATACTATTTTGATTTATTTATGATTATTAAATTAAATAAATATATATAAATATATAAAAATTAATTATTTGAAATAAATAAATAGTACAGTGTAATAAATTTATTGTTAATATTAAATGGTTTAAAAAAATATTTCTTTTTCAAAGAAAAAAAATCACATACCTACCTACATATTAATTTAAATTCCTTTAAAAATCATTCTGTAGATATTACACGAAACACACCCGTCATACAATCATTTTTCATTACACACGATTCATTAACATGAAGGGAAGGCCAATTATGTCTGCTCCATCAATCAGTTCACCCTCTTCCGCTGCTACCAGCTCCAGCCTATTTCACATTCCACCACTGCAACCATTTTACAAATGCACTTTTGTTGATGACTGTATTTTGTTTATTTATTAATTCAATATACAAGCAAATAGTAAACAACGTTTGTGATATTTTTAAAGAGATTTTATGCAGCTGATTATCCGCATTGCGATTTTTTTTTATTGATAGCCCAGCATATGACCACACTCCGCCTGATGTTAAGCTAGAGTGCAGTGAGCATAGATAACTGATACCACAGGCAGATGTCCGCGCGCAACAGTCGACTCCACTATGCCGGCTTGAGGAGACGAATGTGCTCCGTCTAAATTGACAGGGCACACTCCTCTCGTTAGTCGGGTTATTGGGTTTTGTCTTTTTCTATTCAATTTTGGATAAGGCAAGAGAGAAACAAACAAAACATAATTTATTTAATTCTAAAATTAAATAATTATCCGAGTTGAGTTGTTAAGAGCGCAACAGGGACTAACCCCAGCCCGTATTGTACAGCTGTTATTTTTATTATATCGCATATAATCATTATTTATAAGCACTCGACTCTGTAGGATTTTGAAAGGCGACAGATAAATCGTTGCGATTTATTTTCCTTTACACACATGTCACCAATTTTAATGAGATGTTTAGGGACACGGGATTTTGTGTGGAACACTTTTGTTAACTGTCTACTAGTTGACACCTTGAGAAAGTTTCAGATTAAAGATGTGTAAAAGTAATTTGTCGACGGTTCGTTAAATTGGGACGTAAATAAATTAATAATTGTTATAATTTAAATAAA
This sequence comes from Tineola bisselliella, assembly GCA_028551675.1. Taxonomy (NCBI): domain Eukaryota; kingdom Metazoa; phylum Arthropoda; class Insecta; order Lepidoptera; family Tineidae; genus Tineola; species Tineola bisselliella. The sequence continues at coordinate 12,630 of JAPWLS010002232.1, forward strand.
CAAGACAATTTTTAGATGTTGTAGTTATGTAAATAAAATATATTTATTTATTTAGACATACACAAACAAACAGTTAACAAACCAACACATGAAAGTAACAACTACACTAGACTAGAGAAATAAAGCTAAGTTTGGTAACCTAATAGTTGTGTTAAACATCAAGAAAACTATATACATTAATGATTAAATACGAATGCCAGTCTGCTGCTCGAGCATAGAGTGTTGTAGGAAAGCAAAGTGCAAAATAGACTTGAGCTTCTTTGGCTTCAAGTGGAACAAATCATCATTATGAAGAGGAAGAAGATATACGAAGAAGTGATATAAATATATTTTTATTTTCAGTTAGTTTTGACAACTATTTGAAAATTATGATAGCAGCTGCTCGTTTTGAAATATGCTAAGCAGTTAAATGTTGTTTGCATTGTGTGAACAATTTTAATACTGGCTAAAAATAATCATTGCTACAAATTTTATTTTATAACTAGCTATTGCCCGCGACTACGTCTGCGTAATAATGAAGATATAAAGTACTATGAAGTTTAATATGAAACATCATCATTTCAGTCAACAGACAGCCTATCACACTTCTGTAATAAAGTAGCATCTAACCACAAAAATGACGGACGAAAATAAAAATGATAGATGGAAATAAAAATAACTATAGAAAAATTCCAAACAACTGAAACTATATTAAATTGGAAACTATAGTAAAAAATATATATATTTTTTTTAATAAAAAGTATCCTATGTTACTTGTAGTACCTCTAAAAATATGGGCACAAAGTTTCATGATGATCGGTTAAGTAGTTGTTGCGTGAAAACGTAACAAACAAACTCACATTCACATTTATATTAGTAAGGGATGTTTTTCTCACTTCAAAAAGTAGGGAAGAAACTACATTTATATATAATATATTTATTTAAGTGTATTTAAAACTGCAATTTCTAGCAATTATCACGAATCATTTTTGACGTTTGTTTTTCTCTTTTAGTCTCTTCGGCCATGGTATCAAATATAATAAGTATAAAAAACCTAATAATAAATTATTTAGTTCTGTAAATAGAACAATATTCTATATATATTTCATGAAATAAAGATGATTATTATTATTATTATTCTATCAACAAAATTATATTAACACTGTAATGTGATACAATTGAAGGAACAGCATACACTTAGGTTTACCAGTCACTGGTGCTTTACATGATACGCCTTTTTAGTAGTCTGAGGGACTACTCAGGCATATCCGAAGTTTCGTGATACTATATCTTACGTGAATTTTAACATATAAGCCCGTAAAAATTCCTGTCAATGATTACGGATCCGTAAGTCTTTCTGAGTAGGAAGTATATATAAAATAATATAAAATTCATAAAACTAATTCTTCTGTTATCAATTAAAGAAGATTAGAAGAATTAAAGAAAATGTTAGATGCAGTAGGAACTCTAATTTGATCTTCATTTTGACTGGTCTGGTAAATCTAGTGTTAAATTGAATAAATCTCGCAGATGGTAGATCCTAGTTGCAATGTACAGAATCGGATGGAGCTATTAGTATACGTAGAGAGTCAATATGCCATAAAAGTTCCCTCGAACAGTGAAATTCAGTAAATCATATTTTAGCATAGTCTGACTCCCATTCGGGCGGCTTACTTCTGCAGATAAACGTTTGTGAGATGGCCACTGGAGCTATAAAAGTGTTGGCCGATGACAAACGGCCATTCATAACGGCAGCGGTGGCCCTCGTTTTTACGCACGAGGCACTTTCGACCCCCGCCGCGACGATCAGGGTTGCATTCTTATGATTTACAACATGTGCTTATTTTTTTTTTCGTCAACAATATCGCAATTTATATATTGCTGTTAATCAATCTATTATTATGTATTTAGATTTATAAGTTACCTAGTTACCTAGAGCAGCCATTCTCAAAGTGGTGTTCCGCGGAACCCTAGGGCTAAAATGCTGCAAAAAATACCTACCAAAGGGAGATTATAAGGTTACATCTAAATATTCCAACTAAATATTACGTAATATTACATTGCAATATGATTATTCATAAATACATATAAATCAGTTAAGTCGTTTTCCTTCGCCAAAAAGTTTGAGAACCGCTAACCTAGAGTTTTCTAGGAGAAGTATTTACGTTGGCAGACAGGATATGATTGATTAGTACAACGTTTGATAGCTACAGACAATGCCGGATTAGCCACGTAGCAACAGTAGTAAATTCTACGGGCCCCGTGTTCAAACGCCTGTCTGACCGTAATAAAAAATATTAATTTAGATAGGAGCGCAAAATATCTTGCAAGCCTCACGCATGATCATCTCACTTTGTTGAATATAGATCATGATTTGCTTAAAGGAGTCGATATTCAAAGTGTTATTTCTGAATTTGCCCATATTAAATCTAGAAAAGTTTATTTGTAACAGTTTTGAACTTGAGAACCTAAAGCAAACCCCGCGCTGGCTTAATCCTACAAGTAATGGCTACAGAAGAGTGTGCGTGCAGTAAAACCCTTAAAAATAGCATAAAAATGACCAGTGCCAACCCTACGAATCCTCATCAGATAGTCTCTCTCTCCAACAGTTACGGCAATCCAATATCACACATTCTATTTGCAGCATTCGATCTGGAGCAATAATTCATGCGTGTTTTTATTATTATGTTATCGTTTATATGGAGGCAACCATCGCCTGCAACGTTTCTTTGAAATTGATGCCCGAATATTATGAAAACAATGGCTACTTCTACCTTTATTAATGGCTTCTGATGTCTAATGAAGACAATTCTGCCAATGTCCAGTATTCGGATCAGAAACCAACAAGAAATTACTAAATTTTAAAACACACGCTCACGTAAAAAAAGAGCCCACATTTCTAACACAAATCGATTGCTTACTTGCGTTAATATCAAATTAGAAACGTCAAACGAAATTTGACAGATGAAAAGCGAATTATCAGATTAGCCAACGAGTGAGTTCCAAAACATATAGTTGTCTCGCTCTAACGCATAACGAAATTAGGGTATATTTTAACTGTGTACAGGGTGCTCTGAAAGATTACATTTGACGTGAATGTGGCAACTCCATCAGTGGAGGCTGATCTCGTTAAGTATGTAAATGAATATAAAATGAATCCATTATTTCGCAAACAAGCCCCGGAGCGGGTAGCCGATTACATTTTAGCACTTTGTGACCAATTTTTGGATTTATATAGAGCTGCTATTCTACAAAATCTTCATTACGTTCTATAGACAACGCACTCTATAAAAAACCGAAATATAAAAGTGTAGTTGCTATCTCTGTCACACAACAGGCGACACGCATAAGAGAGAAGAGAAAGAATGAAACAAACTCAATGTGGGCTTAAACTAATTTTTGCTACTAAATTAATAGGACATTGTAATACATCCCTACTAATATTATAAATGTGAATGTGAGCTTGTTTGTTACGTTTTCACGCAACAACTACTTAACCGATCATCATGAAACTTTGTGCACATATTTTTGGAGTAAAAAAATTTTACTATAGTTTCCAACTGACTATAGTAAAATATTGAGTATAGTTCTATTGAAATGATCTCTGATACTTATTTAATGACTGAAATGCGAGCGAAGCCGCGGGTAAAAGCTAGTTAATAAATATAGATTTCCTAATCTATATCTCTATATTTACAACGTTTATCATGTTTATGATCGACTAGATCCCAGCATTTCACTCTAGAGGCCATTAATAAATAACCATAATCATTCAAAAGTAAATTCGTTTCGATCATAAAGTTTGATATAATAAAAGAGTTTTTATAATGACTTGAATAATACGTGTACATGTATTAATGATGCGTAAAATATTAGTTCCATAGCAGCTCTATATAAATAGCTGTCAACGAGTCCGCCATTGAGTTGGTATTTATTATAAATGGGTTACCATATTTTCGGTTCTATTACGAGGGGTTGTTATTTATTGGCTTAAAATTGTAGACATGGCATACATTATGCATGACGCCGATGGTAATTACACGCCGTGTTCATAATATGACTACCATTCCGTACTAATGTCACAGTCTGCGTAATATTGATAATAATATCTTTGTATACTGCATTTTGTTGAGCATTTTTGTTTGGAGTATTTTTAGTCTGTGTAATTGTTTTGTTTGTTTGAACTGTCACTTCGTTCCCTCATGTTTCTATTGTCCGATGACATTCCCGTTTCTTGACGTTTAGATGATTAATTCATATTTTAGTAAGCGTTGACATGTCGACGTGGATCAATATGTAATTACTAGACTATTCTCGGTTAATCGAATTCGGTCTATTGAATTATTTAAAGTAAATTACTTTTTACGTACATTTCTCTTTTTACCTTTAATTGTAGGTGTAATAAATGATTATTAATATACAAATTAAAAACGTAATTTCTTTCTATTATATTTGTTAGGTTAGTACTATTTATTAATACGATTTATTTCTTTAACACTAGATTTACCAGATCAGTTAAAATGACTGGTCTTGCAAGATCAAATTAAAATTCCTACTGCATGTAACATTTTTTTTAATTCTTCTAATCTTCTTTAATCTATAACAGAAGAATTAGTTTTATGAACTTTATGTTATTTTATATATGGGGCATTCTTTTACAAACCAAACAGATTTTGGTAAAAATTGACCTACACATTTTTGATTTGGTTGAAACTTTTTTTACAGGTTCTATATTGAAAAAAAAGAGAGATGAGAAAAAAATTGAGAATATAGAACCCTTAAAAAAAGTTTCAGTCAAATCAAAAATGTGTCGGTCAGAAAGGTGTTCGGTTTGTAAAAGAATGCCCCATATATTTGTAACAAATATTTTTTTTTTGTTTTGGTAGAAATAGCTGGTAAATCTAGGGTTAATCAAGTACCACAAGACACTTGTAAAAGATTTATAGGTTTAATAGATGCGGCGTCGGGCTCAAATCTACAATTTATCTAGATTTAGTGACACATTTGACACTATTAAAGGACTTATCTACTTTTGTATGTCACCACTTTTTGATGAACGCGCACCATAGACTTGAAACTCTATTAGACGTTTATGTTTTTTTATTAAATTGACAGTTAAGTTGGTATTGTCTATTCAAATTCGAATATCTTTAGTGCATGTCACAATTATAATTAAGATGTCAGCACAGTTTAGTGTCAATGTGACACCCGGTCAGGTCACAGCAATATAATGTAATACAATAATAATAATAAACAATTTCAATTAAAAAACTAAATTTCATTTACTGTTTCGAATCATTGAAGTATTCATTCATTCAAACTAGAGATATGAAAGTTGGTGTTATCCAGTTTTATTTTATCTAAAGTATCAATTTTACCAATCACAATCAATTGATTTACAATGTACAAAACAGCAATGAATACTTTTATTTATTTTTATTTATTTACTTTTAGTAAATGGGCTCCAATAGAGCGCTTTTACTCGCCAATACAAATATAAATGAAATAAATTTATTAATTTAATAATTATCAATTTGATTTAGCTGCTGTATACTGGCATTGTCCACTTACATACTAATGTCATAATAATATATACTACGACGTAGAAGAATAGCTGCTGTATAGGGGCATTGTCATCCTATTGTATATCTAAGGGTAAAAATGCAAAAATTTACGACAGTTACTGTATTTTATACAGCATTTACTATTGTCAATACTATAAAACAATTCGTTTATAAGTCTATGCCCACAAAATGTAGAGAGTGGAAGTTTAATTCCCACCCTCATATTATTGCGGTCCGCAAATTTAGGGGTTGACCATTTTCACCGGACGTCGGAATCACGGCGTAACCAAAATTAGAGGGTCCGAAACTCCGAACGTACGTATTACCTCAGGATTATACGGTATCTGAGTTCGGACGTCCCTTCTTACTTAATTTCTACCCTCAGTTGCTGTTTCAATTCGAAATAATTTAGATTAATGTCTAATAATTCTTATTTGCTTAACTTATGTTAACTGAATTAATGTTTGATCATATATATATTTATTTATCATATTTTTTTGCTGAATATTTAAACGTCATATACAGTCTAGTAAAATTACTTGTCTATTTTAATGTTCCTATTTTAACATTAATAATTAATTTTTATTTGTATTTTTTAAAATAAAATTCTAGTTGTAGCTCTTTTTAAATCCATATAGAAGTGTTGGAAGAAGAACAAATAGAGTCAAGAAGGCAGTATGGAAGTTCTAGAAGTGTAATAAACTAAAGAATAAATGCGTTTATTCAATGTTGATTATTTATTTATTTGCTAAACCATTGACAATCACAAATACACTATTTGTATACGAACCACAATACGCATTAGCCCTGTGTGATATGTTATTTAAAGCGCATCCAACTAAATATATACAATGTGTATATTTATACAATATATAATATATGTATACAATATTAGTAATAGTAAAACACAAAATTAAATTTGAAAAAAAATATATATATATATATGTATATGTATATATATATATATATTTATTTCTTTATTCTATTACGGTAAAGATGACAATTACGTGTTATATATGTTGATTGCAGATCTCAATGAGATGATGAACTACTTATAAAATAATTAAATCTTCTTAAATTGTCTGTAGCTATTTATTTCATTTGTATCGCTAATTCGCCCAAACATTAACGTCAGTACAAATAAATTTTAATTTATTCACCATGAAGATTTAGGGGTGCGAGTAAATCCACCCCCACATTGTTCCTGGCTTATCATTACGGCTCTAAACAAGCAAGGGTAATCCGTTTATGATACCCGACGCGACGTAAATGCCAACTTTTATAGGGCATTCAGTGAAAAAGCTTCTATTTGTATGGAAATTTTATAGCTTTAATATAGGTTAGTATTTACTATGTTATGCTCTCAAATCATTAGATGTAAATACAATTGTAATAAATAAGGGGTCAAATGACCGCTACGTCTTTTAAGTGTCTTAAAACGTACGAAATGAAATGAAATGAAAATCGTTTATTAGCATAGGCCCTAAAGGCGTGCGTTTGCTCATCGTTAGACTCTACAATGCCTTCAGAAAGGCGTACGACGAGAAGAAGACCACAAGTAACTTGTCAATCATAGCCTGTACATAAAAAAATTAACAAAAAAAGTAAATAACAATTCATAAATCACATAATTCACAAGAATTCAAATTACATCAGATCCATGGTGCAACCACACAGGTATCAGCCCACAAACTAATATGAAATGTGCTGTTAATGAGATGTAGAGGAAGTACCTGTTACTTGAAGCTATTTATCTGTGGAAACAGCTCATGTTTAGCTTTAGTTTCTAGTATAGCTTATACTCATATAGCACAGGTTCCATAATCAACATGGTCGTTTAACGTGTTAACTAAGATTCAAAGAAGTATAATTAGTTGTTTCAGGCGTTACTTTGCGGAAATCCATATTAAAGGAAATTATTCAAAATTATTTTGCTTATAATTCCCGCTACAACATTCAGTAATTTGTCTCGACGCGTTTCGCCACTTCACGTGGCATCATCAGGATACGTGAAGTGGCGAAACGCGTCGAGACAAATTACTGAATGTTGTAGCGGGAATTATAAGCAAAATAATTTTGAATAATTTCCTTCAAAGAAGTAAGTTGCAGGAAGAACTTTGGGCTTTGGATAATTTCCAGTACTAGCGTTGTATTATGTAGATTACAAACAAATGCAGAAAACATCAAGTTTCAGTCTCCAGTCTCCAGTCTCCAGTAGTTGCAGCAACTAACTTTGTCGACTCTTATCGGTTAAGCAATTTGGTGGATTTCGCATGGAAACCTGTGCCAGTTTCAACACTCGTTTTTGGGACTAAACCTCGCATTGGATTAGTGCTTACTGCAGTTTATATTTCTGTTTTAATTATGCTAAATGGCTACACTTTTTATGCACTTATTAGGTACTTTGGACATTACAACTAGCTTTTGCCAGCGGCTTCGCTCGCGTTAAGAAGTATTATTATTAATTAGGTTTAGTTTGTGTGGCTTTACTTTTGTTTAACGTGTGTTAAGTAGTTATCACCATTCCTGTCGTGGGTCATAATTGAAAACTTGCTCCAGTTATTAACCACATATCTGTCAATTTTTAATTTTAGTTCAATCAGTCGAAAATCTAATAAGATTTATACAAACTTTCATCCCCTATTTTATCCCCTTGGGGGTAGAATTGATCAAAATCCTTTCTTAGCGGATGCCTACGTCATAACATCTACCTGCATGCCAAATTTCAGCCCGATCCGTCCAGTGGTTTGGGCTGTGCGTTAATAGATCACTAAGTCAGTCACCTTTGAGTTTTATATATATAGAAGATGTTACAACGTATATAGCACCGCGTCCTATTGATATAGTCGGAAATAACATTTTGGCAATTTTATTTTAAGAAATAGGAAGGACTTAAAGACTTAAAGAATATAAAAAATACATCCCTACTAACATTATAAATGTGAATGTGAGTTTGTTTGTTACGTTTTCACGCAACAACTACTTAACTGGGTCATCATGAAATTTTGTACACATATTTTTGGAGGTACTAGAAGTTACTATAGTTTCCAATTGACTATAGTTTCAGCTGTTTGGATTTTTTCTATATTTTATATTTTATTTTCGTTTGTCATTTTTATATATTTTTATCATAGTTATCATATTAATTCATTTCTAATGAAATGATCTCTAATACTTATTTAATGACTTAAATGCAAGCGAAGCCGCGGGTAAAAGCTAGTATGTTATAAAGATAAAACAAACATAAACTTATAATTTTATTAAAGTCAAACACAATATATATAGAAAAAACAATAAAGCATTAAAACAATAGTTATATCCGAGATGTCGTTAGCGTAGCTAGCGGATAATTCAGTCAAATGTAATTCTCCATCTCATGAAAAAAATATATCATTTTTTCAATCATTTCCGAGATACTCAATACAACAACGAAGAATCTGCACAAACAAACTATGCACAATCATGGGCGTAGCCAGGGCTCTGACCTGTAAGGTACTTAATCAAACCTAAAAAACTTAATTATCTAGGTACTAACTACAATACTTAATATCCGTAAGAAAGTTCACACTCGACAGTCGTCAGTTGACACAAAAAAAATTAACCGGGGTAAGACAGCGGGTATAGTTTGCTAGTTACATATTATTTTAGACTGCTGCCCCACACTGAGCCTATGGCTGCCTACGCCCATGTGCACAATAACAACTTTAAATCGCTCCCATGTAAAAATGCGATTTTGTGGATCTAAAAGGATCTGACGACAAAATGCTTTGTATTTTAATCTTTAAAATTCACAATGCACGTACAAAAAACTATAAAACTATAAAGTTCTGTAAAAATATTACAGTAGCTAGTTGTCGAAATATATATTTTTTTATGTAAGGTAAAAGAAAAAAGTTCCATATTGATTAGATGTTTAGAGAAACTAATGTGAAATCATAATTCGGAATAAAATGGATTAAAAATATAATTATCACAATGCATTGTGGCAATAAAAAGATAAGAAGAAACAAGAAAGATGACACTGACAGAATAAACGTCAAAACCCCAAATCTTCTTAAATAAGTATTTTCGGCTTGTAGAATCGACCATCACAGATGTATTTTATTGATTAATATTGACATAATTCTTAAAATTATCAAAAATGAATAAATATAATTCCATAAGTATTTTCCCATAGCAACAATCAACAATTTATACATTGGTACCTCTTTAATTCTAGTACAAAACCAATGTTGCTGTCTACTACAGAATTGGATAAAGCCGTAATGATGTTATAACAAAGAAATCGATTCCGTGTTTGTGTCCAAACGGCCTTGTAGAGACTCGAAGTGAACTTACGTTATCTCATTTCCTTCGAGATTCTGCTATTACACTCCCCAACAATATTATCTGAATTCTGAAATTATTATCACGTCTATTTTGATATTTATTCCTAATTGTGATTCATTTCCGCCGCGTGAAGTGTTCTAAATTAATTTAAAAATAATTAACTTTTTTTATTTAACTATCTTTTACCCGCGGCTTCGCTCGCATTTAAGTCATTAAATAAGTAACATTAAGATCTAAAATAATAAAGTGGCATCTAACCACAAAAATGACATTTAACCTCAAGAATTCAAATAGTTTTATACTGCGTATATAAAAATGACAGACGGAAATAAAAATAAATATAGAAAAATTCCAAACAGTTGAAACTATAGTCAATTAGAAATTACAGTAAAAAATAATAATTTATTTTTTAATAAAAAGTATCCTATGTTACTTCTAGTACCTCCAAAAATATGTGTACAAAGTTTCATGATGATTGGTTAAGTAGTTATTGTGTGAAAACGTAACAAACAAACTCACATTTACATTTATAATATGGGGATTGACACTTACTTACGTCTGTCAGTGTAAAGAGAAGTAAGATTTTATCGTTTCTACTAGATGCAGAAATCTGTTGGTACTTTTAAAATACTGCTAAATTACTTAGCAGTTAAGGGGAAATTCTCTTTTGCGACCAGTTTCCACTGAATATGCTTATCATTAACTTTAAAATTACTCTTGGATACTAATAAACACATATCAACTCTTCAGACACTGGCCATCTTAAAACTAGAGAGACGACCAGTGATCGTTTATGCAGGAAATATATTATAATCCATTTATATCTTACTGATAAAAATCAATATCTTACTGATAAAAAAGCTTGGACATAATCTATGTCATTTTATGTTTACCCTTAGGTATACAATAGGATGACAATGCCCCTATACAGCAGTTATTCTTCTACATCATAGTAGATTTATTATATATTATTGTGACATTAGTATGTAAGTAGACAATGCCAGTATACAGCAGCTAAATCAAATTGATAATTATTAAATTAATAAATTTATTTCATTTATTTTTATATTTGTATATGTATTGACGAGTAAAAGCGCTCTATTGGAGCCCATTTACTAAAAGTAAATAAATTAAAAAAAAATTTAGTGAAATTTAAAATAATTTTAGTTTGAGTGAAATTCAGTATATCAATATCGTAATACGTATTGTAAATTAAAAATATTGAATTTTAACAAGTAGTTGTTTTAAATTATCTAAACATTGGACCACTGGACCAAACCTTGAAGCAAAATCGATTTTTGTCATATGTAGTTAAACGATCCGACGTGTCAGGCATTGCCTAGTGTGGGGCCATTGAAAATCTTACTGTTAATTGTCGGTTATTACAACTAATAATAAAAATAATTCCAAATTTAAATATGAATTGAAGAAACATATAATGGGTCTGAGCAGAGGCGGCTCGTCCTAAAGAGCGCTGGTGCAGTGCACTCCCACGAAAATTGCAGAACTTATATTACAGCGGCGTAGATATAGGTAATATAATATACTATTGTATAGGCATAGTAGAATAGAATGAATGTAATGTAAGGATAGTATGTATTATGAAGAAATATAGATTACTTCTGTAATTTTCGTGGGAGTGCTCTGCACCAGCGCTCTTTAGGACGAGCCGCCTCTGGGTCTGAGTGGCTTGTGATGGTGTTGTCAATATTCTAGTATAATACGATATAGTCTATGTACGTTATGTTTATCTATAAATTTTATATAAGTATCTCAATTAAGTGAATTAATGTAATTCTTATTGAGTGAATAAATATCTTAAACCTTAAATAATAAATAAATAAATAATGATTGTGTACCTAATGTTTTCTCAGCAATATATTTTATAAGTACAAAAAAAAATTATATCAATAATAGAATAGGATTTGTACGAAATTGTAAAAAACATCTTAAAGCAAATAGCATTTATAAGAGTGCATTGTCGCAGGTTGCAAGTAAAGGTGTGTTGAATAAAATGGAGATTGCAACACCATTACCCCGATATTGTTGCAATAAGGATGCATCTTCAGGACAGAGATGCACTTATACAACGTACCTGTTGTGCGAGCGAGACAGTACATAAATGTTTAGGAGTTGCCGAGTTGTTTACTTCAATAGCTATCAATTGGTCTTATATTTGTTTAGAAAATCTTACTGAAAATATGCGTTAAAGCCTAGAAGTACTATTAAGCGTGTAACATTATCTGTAAACATAAATAAACTGATTTAAAATGCTATTTATTTACATTAATACAATCCCTTACTAATATAAATGTGAATGTGAGTTTGTTTGTTACGTTTTCAACAACTACTTAGCCGATCATCATGAAACTTTGTACACATATTTTTGGTGGTTAGAAGTAATATAGGATACTTTTTATTTAAAAAAGTATTTTTGACTATAGTTTCAGCAGTTTGGAATCATATTGATTCATTTCTATTGAAATGATCTCTCATACTTATTTAATGACTTAAATACGAGCGAAGTGAAGTGTAAAAGCTAGTAAGTTATATTTTATGATATAGGCAACTACAATAAAATTTAAAATACTTATTTACATTTTGATTTTTTGTAGGAGAAAGCATCTAATTCTGTTTTAAAAATAAATACTTAATTAAATTCACAAGCTTCTTTATTAAGTAGTCCATACGTCGTAAGAACTGTTAGTGTCAAATAAACTTGTCATCCCACTCTTAAAGCATGAAGCTGACGGTAGACAAAAGTAGTTACTGGGTAGAGACACTAAATTGTAGACAACCTAGTTTTCTACTATGTTGTGACGTAAACCGTCCGCTACACTAAGGGTTAGTTCGACTTTAGCTCAAATATCCAACTTCTTATACCTCTTAATAAAACACTAGAATTTTCATCATTAAACACTTAGCTAAAATTAATTTATGTTTTTTATTACATTTATTTATTGGTTTATTTATTGTCTACCTAAAGCCGCGTCTCCTGCTCCTGTTTCTTCGAAACATTAGACAAAAACATCGAAACATTGGGGCGTGGGCGTACACATTTTTGTATTCATACACAATGTGTACATTGTGTACGGTCACGCCCCAATGTTTCAATGTTTTTGTGTAATGTTTCGAAGAAACAGGAGCAGGAGACGCGGCTTAAAAGATTACATTAAGGTAGTATTTATGGTCGCAAGTATTAGAAATTAAATAAAATTTCAATATAGTAAAAACAATGTTATAGTTAGAATTAATGAAAATAATAATAATAATAAAATGTCAAACAAATAATTACTAATTTAATAGACGTTAAACGGCTTACTATTTTATTTATTTTGATTATTTTAATCCGTTTTGGATGACATTCTCGTCATTAAAGAGCGACAAGGATAGAATAATATGAATGAATAGACCGAAGTCAGGAAGTGCAGAGCTTACGTGAATTTTGACATATAAGCCAGTAAAAAGTCCTGTCAAATCTGTAAAATAAGCCCTGAGTTGCCTATTCGTCGTGTCGTTGCTGTCAAATCCGTGATTTCGTGATTGCTTACGAATAGAAAACGAATAGAAGTTTGTGCGCCTGAGTAGCCCCCCAGAGGCAAAACTAAAAAACGTTATTCGATTGTTCGCCACCAAATGTATTTACTAGTGTTAGGATTATTAAATACTAAAAAAAGTTTGTTCCTAGATTTGGATTGGCACAAACCCGTATAAGGAAGCCGTCACGCGAGCTACTAAGTAGCTCTTAAATAAGACCTAACTGATGTTAGGAAGACAAACGTTATCAAACGCACCAACTGGCTCACGGACACGTATTGTAGAACAGTGGGCTTATCACGAATTTTAGTCTGGCTTTCGAACCGAGTTCGCTTCAAGCATTTGTATGGAAATTTGAGCAGCGCCACCGCGTGCGGATTTGGAACTACAATATTTCAGATACTTTTTTTTAATTTTCGAACGTCTCGATCTTTCGTAAATTTGATAGATTGCTGGTGCTCGTTAGTCGTTAGTAAAAATTCATGATCCCGATTGCTAACGGATCCGTTTTACTTGTGGCAGCTCGATTCGAAAGCCAGACTAAATTCGTGATAAGCCCACAGACTTTGTGGGAATATTCAACTATGGAACAATTCTTATGCAAAAATTTAAAGCAATATGGAATGTTATACGCTTTTCTAATGGTCCTGTAAGTTTTAAACTATGGGAGATAGCGGAATTATTTCGAGAAAATCACGATCATTATTTTGAATGTATTATAGGAAGGAATAAGAAATCGTACCGCCGACTATTTGGAAAACAATTTCTTTCTTATCATATATGACCGTAATTTAATGTAAATAAAACCGTGATATAAAGTTTAACATATTTATTCACTTAATTGAGATACTTATATAAAATTTATAAATAAACATAACGTGCATAGACTATATCGTATTATACTAGAATATTGACAACACCATCACAAGGCACTCAGACCCATTATATGTTTCTTCAATCCATATTTAAACTTGGAAATATTTTTATTATTAGTTATAACAATAGACCTTCATAACACTTTTTCCATAGCTAGTTCTAGCTAGAATTTGTAAAATTTATTTTTTGTATTAATTTGATTGAGTATGATTTTTCTTATAAGAATGTAAGTGTTTTGTATTTATATAATTGTATGACTGATAGGTGTTTGGTGTCTTTGCAGATTCTTTGTGCAGCTAGTATGTAAACTAAATAAAATATTGGTAGCTAATTCCACAGAACACGAGTTAACTAATAGCAGTATTAGGAAGCCGCAAAGTTTGCACACAGATGAAATCTGGCCACACTTGGGGGCACTGTTAATCGCCAACGTAGTTAAAGACAACAGATTAGTTAACTTACAATTAAGCGCCATAACAGTGAGCAGTGCTCGTTGCTACTGAACGTTTGACCTTGATTCTGACATTATGGAGAAATTTCTGCAAGTAAGTTGCTTCTATTATGCCACACTAAAACCATGTTATTACTAATAAGAAACTAATTAATAATTATTTATGGCTTCAATAAAAATAATGCGCCATTAAGCATTTTCTATCAGCTGCATAATTAGAGACGCTAGAACTTGTACCAACTAACCTGTTCAATAGATTAATGTTATTGTAATAATTGTTGTTGGGGTGAGTACTGAGTAGAGGGCGCCGTCGTCGTTGCTGCATATTGTATTAATGAATACGAACCTACGGATGACGTTAGAAAATAGAAATGTTATAAATTAATTTTACAGGTCAAACAAAACTCAAATAGAGAAGGTCAAAATATCTACATCAAATTCGGTAGCAGCGGGGTTAAGTCGGCAACGTGCGGATGTGGGTGCCGTGAAATATGGGAGTCGGGATTAAGCAGGCCATATGCGAGCGACTTATTGTTGTTTCAGCAAATGACTTGGATGAAAATGCAGTGGGGACCTTTGTTTATGCGGATGACTTCATTTCTTACATATGGGTTTATATTATTATTAGGTGACACATTTCTTCTGCATTGTATAATAGTCAGATGCATGCGATTATACACTAATTATATCTTATGAAAAATAATTGTACACGCACACTATGCGCCAAAACAAAAACAACAAATCTCCAGCAAAGTCATCAGCATAAAATAAAACCCGCGAACAAAAGGTGTAATGCAACTTTGAAAGTAAATGCAGTTGCAGACCGTCCGCAATATTTCACCGTGGACTTGCCGGTATTATTTATCACGAAGCCAGAGCGCCGACACTGGCAATTACGGAGCTCCTAATGTGGCAACCCTGAGTTATGACCGCGGGAATTGCAGAACAGGAAAACAGTACTTCTGCTACAGATCATAACTATCTACGTTCAATTCTAATATTGATGAAACGATAAACAGAAGGCCACGTGAGATTACGAAGATTTATGGACACGATCGCAATAATCATGGAATTAATTCTAAAACACAAACAATAAAGACATAAGCGCGTTCACGAATTCCGTGTTCGCCTTTCAAAATATTGCTGTCATCAGAAATAAACCGTGGCCCGTTAAGAAAAGCATTAGGTATCCGTAAAGCGGTTACAAATCGCTTGCATTGCTGAGGGATCGATAGCGCACTCCCGACTTTATGGCATCATTACGCTCCTCGCTTAAATGTAGCTGCAGCTCTTTTTCCAGCGGCTTTACCTCCGAATTTATTTGACAATTATTAAGGTGCTCGCATTAAGAGGCATTACGGAAATTCATGTTTTTCTTGTGAAGCTCTCGGTAAGTCAGCGTTAGGGCAGACACGTGCGAACTATTAGCCCGCTCGGGATTAGAAAATAATTCACCGACGCCGAGTGTTATTATGGGGCGGGCGGTGGATTTATTTCATTGCCGCGTAAGATA
This sequence comes from Tineola bisselliella, assembly GCA_028551675.1. NCBI lineage: Eukaryota > Metazoa > Arthropoda > Insecta > Lepidoptera > Tineidae > Tineola > Tineola bisselliella. The sequence goes on from JAPWLS010002232.1 coordinate 28,879, forward strand.
TATACGAGTCTTTCGGCTTTATCCGTTCGTTTCTCCGGTTTGTTTATTGTGAAAGCTTCTCGTTTCAGATAAACGGTTGTAGCAAATTTTATAGTTGGGACGACCGTTCACCGCGCTGACGTAAATCTCTTTGTGACTTCTTTAATTATTGCCTTTTCCGCCACGACGGCTCCTTTATTATCGTGTGTACGTTGTAATAACAATTTATTTATTATGTTTTTTTTTATTGTTTGTTTATCTGTTACAGTCACCGTTACTTTCTTTAACTTTTATTGAGCTATATATCTTCGTTTTATTTATAGAAGTATGTGCAAGCAGTCTTGTTAAATGATTTATTGAAATGAAAATAGTTTATTAGCATAGGCACTAAAGTTGTGCGTTTGCTCATTGGAAAGGCGTATGACGAGAAGAAGACCACAAGAAACTCGTCAAATGTTATATAATGAAAAAAGGAATAACTTTTATATAGTTTAACAGTCCATGTATCCCTGCATCTCGTGTCTCTCAGTGACAACATCTCAGAACTAATGTTCAAAGTGTCAGGAACTCGTGTACTTTTTGCCAGCTCCTCTCCCGACACTAGCACTTGATCTATGCGTCTTTCCCGCTACATTTTTATCTTGCAAAGTGCTCGGATAGACACGACGGGAACTCTGCGGAAAATTCATTTTTAAACTAACAGATAGACGTATAGACCTGTGGCTTTGTGCGCTAAATTGATCTCTATTTGTTAGCGGATTAAAGTTTATATTAGTGGGTTAATAGGTTTTTGAGAGTGAAGTATAAAATGTATGAAGAAACATTAATTCTAGCGGACTGGCGTTCCTTTGTGAGGGCAGAGTTGAAATGGCGTGAAAATATGAGACCGTATTTATGTTACATGTCAAATGAGTGGGATGAAATTTGACGGTGTTTCTGCTTTTATGAATAGAGTCAAGCAATTTTTTTATTGATAGCCCAGCATATGACCACACTCCGTCTGATGTTAAGCTAGAGTGCGGTCCATGAGTATAGACAACTGTTACTTCACTATGCCGGCTTGAGGAGATGAATGTGCTCTGTCCAAATTGACAGGGCACACTCCTCTCGTTATCCCGGCTACTTCCAAGCTGATCACGGATGTTCCGCTTGAAAGTGGTGATACTTCCCCAGGACGGCATGCTCTCTCTTTGGAGATTTTAGAGTATTACTATGATTTATTAAAAAGACTCGTGAAATAAACGTGTTGTTTTTATGTATAAGTGTAACAGATAAAAAAGCAACAATCGTTCATAAAAATTCATTAAGGTAGCGCAGCATTTTGAACTGCGCGTGTTTTAAATTGAATAAGATATAAATCTGTATTTCTTTGTGTGGTTTGTAATAACTCTTGCGAAATGAATGCTCGGATCTTGTCCGATGACGTTGAAGGATATCTTTTTGAAACAAGCCATATATATATATATTTACATGGGTATATATATATATATATATATATATCTGTTTTTATATATATATATATATATATTTACATGGGTATATATTTTATTACATACAGTCCTCGTTCTACGTCGTTTCGTTTTACGTCACTATTCTCTGGTAGACACCTAACATGACGGCACAGGCGTAAAAATGGCAAAACCTCGGAGTCCAGGGCCAGTCAATGAATCTTTATAAAATCTTTTGAAAACAGTATATAAAAAAAAAGTTAAAAATATATAATTATCCGCTCTTAATTTTTGAATTATAAAAAAAATAATAATTATGTTTTCATATGTTTCTTTTATTTTTATCGGCACTCCACTATGTCGTAAAACCAAGGACTGCCTTAGATTTATTTAAAGTATCAAATTGAATACGACTTTCACTAACCTAAGTCTAGCATTTTCAAAGAAAAAAAACCTTTTATTGAAAAGCGGAACAATAATTATATATTGTGCTATTTAATTGACATTATAATACTATTGTATGTCTGTTTTAATATATTATATTTACTTTTTCTGAGTTAAAATTCAGTTTTTTTATTATTATTATTATTTCATGTACAGCCTTATGATTGACGAGTTTCTTGTGGTCTTCTTCTCGTCATACGCCTTGCCAACGTCACGGTAGAGTAGCGCACGCCTTTAGTGCCTATGGTAATAAACGATTTTCATTTTCATTTACAAAAATATTTGTGGCGGTTTCTTCTACAGGCTGAAAATACTTGTTTAAAAATATTTTAGGTTTTGACATTTGTTCTGTCACTGTCATTTTTCTTGTCTTTATATTTGTATTTTCAGCCTGTAAAGGCAACCGTCACATCACCTCTGTAGCTTACGTGAATTTTGACATATAAGCCCGTAAAAATTCCTGTCATATATCCGTAAAATATGCTCTGAGTGACCTATCCATCGTGACGTCGCTGTCAAATCCGTAATTTCGTGAATGATTACGTAAGTGTTCCTGAGTAGGAAACGTCCGTATTTTCGTCCAAAGTGCGCCTGAGTAGCCCCCCAGACTACAAAGCATTCATGTCATCATATCATCGGGTTTGACTAATTATCTGTCCAACACTGAATGGAGTTATGATAGATTTTAAAATGGACATGCATCAGAGAGACGTATAAACTGGACTACAATGTAGCCGATAGATTATTAAGGAAGCAATTATAAGAGACAAAGTAATGTATGCCTCGGTATCCGGTTGCGCTAACCATAATTATTTACTTTTTAATGAGTGACATGTGGCCTCAATATCGACCAGTAATCATTGTTTAAAACATTCAGTTGTGACGTTGTGTGTGGAGAAAACGATTTGTTTTTTATATGATACTTTGTAATTTAAATATAACAAAATGTAATGTTAAAATGGTTTATGTTTGCATAGCAATTCGATTTTATATTTTATTTATTAGGATTTATTCTATAAAAATAAACAATAAACTAAACAGGTATTTATATATTTCTTATTAAAAATAATTATGCAATATTGTTGAACTAATTTAAAATAGTTTTTACCTGTTATCGTGGCTATGATAGACGAGTTTCTTGTGGTCTTCTTCTCGTCGTACGACTTTCCGAAGCCATGCTAGAGTCTAACGATGAGCAAGCGCACGCCTTTAGTGCCTATGCTAATAAACTATTTTCATTTCACTTCATTCGTAAATACATTTTAAAAATAATAAAAATAATTGTTTTATTAAATGAGCTTACAAAACTCTCTGCTATTTGGACGACTTAATAATAAATATAATATACTATATTTTTTATAATCCAGCACATGAGTAGAGACAACTCCAGCTGCAAATATTATCTATACTATTATATAAACAGGAAACATTTGATTGTTTGTATGTATTGAATAAGCTCCGAAACTACTGGACCGATTTGAAAAATTCTTTTACCATTAGAATTTTACATTATCCCAGATGAACATAGGCTATAGAATATTTTCAATTGTTTTTTTTAAAGAAATATTACGTTTAAAGTTCACACAATTCGATGTCTATGCCTAATTTTGGCGGTCAAATGTGCTGTCAGTTTGTCAGTTTTAAGATATATTTCATTTTATTTTAAGTTCACATTGTAATTCATATCTAATTCAATGAAAATAAAAGCGAAAGTTCTCTCGAAATCCGCTTGATATACAAAGATGAAATTTGACGAAGAGGTAGTTAGTAGATTTTGCGACAGGGGTGTGGAAGGCATTTTCTATTGACTGAAATATGAAACATCATTAAACCTCATAGTACTTTATATCTTCATTATTACGCAGACGTAGTCGCGGGCAACTGCTAGTATTATATAAGATATAATTCTCAATATAAGACATATAATAATTTATGACATGTGTCAGTTAACATTACAACATTAATTAAGTTGTATAATTTAAGAAACATTATTCATATATTAACATTAAAATGTCTTATCTTTATGTCAAAATAAGGCGCTGTGTACATTGTTGCAATAACTTCAATTTATTACAAATAACAATTAATAAGTTTTCAATAATAATTGTTACGAACTCTTTTTTATTCATGTTTTTTTTACTTTTTATAAAAAACATAATTGTCATTTTTTGATATCTGTCTGTTACTTCAATACAATAAAAAAGCACGTACCCGAAACGAAAAAGTGTTTTAACTGAAAAACAGACCATCTGTTGCCACGATACCGGCTCTAGACCGCTTGCGACACTAATAATATTCAAGAAAACTACAACCCAAACATAAAACATATTCACTAAGCCAACACAGTCTGCAGTTGACGCGCATGACAATGTAAATAACTAATAATAATAATAATAAATTATTTATTGCACAAAATGACAAAAGGCGAACTTAATGCCAGTTAACCTTTGAGAGATGTGAGCGTTTATGTTGTAAATAGTGTAGAAAAATAAAATAAATAAAATAGTACACAAATAATTTGGGTTATTAATAAATTTAATATAAATAATTGAATAAGATATTTTGCAAAATATATAATACTAAATAATTATGTTGTCAGAGGATCTACTTTTTAAAATAATAATAACATATATATACATACTAGCGGTCCGGTACGTGCTTCGCTACGTATAAAGTGAAATATAAAAAAATAATAATAGAACATTAAATTCATGCATCAAACAGCATGAATGACATAAAATGTTTCAATTACTGTCAACACTGAAAATAGTTTCAATTTGACAGCACAATCCGCCATTTATTGAATTCATTATTTACAAAATATGTGATAAATGAAGAACCGCTCTACCGACTTTGTGAAAACTTCACATAAACCATCTACTAAATAGTCCGAACAAAGCTTAAACATTGGTTTGGATAGGTGAGCCCGTTCTTGAGTTATAAAATTACAACGAAAATTGCCACTTATTTTTATATATATAGAAGATGTATAATGGAACCAGTGACCTCTGCCTAATAGCTTAAAACTTAATAGCCAATATAATCCGACCAATTTAAATAGTTAAATTTTTAAATGTACATATTAAAATATTGTAATTTACTATATTATAATCTAATATCAATTTCAAATATATTAAGTAGCTGTTAGAATTTAATATAGATATATAAATTTTAACAATCATTCTACTGCGATAGGGTTTTAAGCTAACACAAGCTGGAGCAGAAGCTAAACTATATGCCAGGGGTGGTCAAACTGCGGCTTTTTGAAGGATTATTTGTGGCTCTCGACAAATGTAACCGAGTTCTCTTTTCATTTATGTGCTATTGTATTTTTTAAAAAATATGATCGTTCCATATGTGTTTCAAAATGTCTTTTAAATTACTGTCAACAATTATGAAAGACTAAGTGCAACGTTTTTTTATTACCTTTTTTTGAATACGTATTTAATAACGCCTTGCGAAAAATTGAAAAATGGCTCGGACTATCAAGGAGCTTGACCACCCCTGCCATATGCTATTATAAACCACATAATAATCAATTTTGATATAGTAAGAGTCATAAAATTATCTTAATAAATTTAATGTCTGTCTAAATTGGCGTATTATGAATTATAATATATATCAATGTAAAACACAGTTAACAGTACAGCTGTGCCCCATATAATAGCGTAAATAGACAAATTAATTATAGCAGAGATTGCACGAAACTAGTATGTCAAAGTATAATCAACGCTTTATGAACTATATTATAATTATGAGTACACTCTAGAACAGTGTTTCCCAACGTGGGGCCCACAATTCATAAATGGACTCGACACGTGTTTAACCCTTTCACTCCAGGTCATTTAAATGCAATGCTAGATTTCGGTGCAAAATTTAACGAAAAAAGCAAATTCTTAAATAATTGCGGTAAATAATTTTTAGGTATTATATAATTTCGCTTGACGAGACCAAAATATCGACTAGGTGTTTGGTTACATAAGGGAGGCATAAGAAACACTGATCTAGACGAAGTAGCACTCTAGCTTAACACGAGCTTGTTAATGGGGTATCGTAAAAACAATAGAATTTTAAAAAATCTACATAACCAATTCGTTGACAACCCTAGAAAGCGTGGCCTAAAGGAGGTACAAAGCCTTCGTGACGTAACTTCCTCAAGTCAATTTACATTGAGAATGACTGTCCATTCTTTATCTGTCAATCAGCGGCTTCGATTGTCTGAGATATGACATGGAGTAATGACACAGGTCAGAGTGAGTGAGCGACGTCGATCTTGATACAAACTTCAATTGTATTGCGATGCGATGCTTCGGTAGCATTTATTACTCGTACGACTAATGCATGTGCGTTATTATTTCTTTGTTGCATTAGCAGATTAGCTTGTTAACCTTACCTGTAGTCGTTTCCAGATTGAATTTGTGTCAAAACACAAAGTAAATGTATTCATGAGCGTCGCCAACCATGGGCTAAGGGCGGGGCAGCAGTCTAAAATAATATGTAACTAGCAAATACTCGCGGTTTTATCACGGTTATTTTTTTCATACAAAAAGGTTACACCTATATCCTATAGCACCCTGTATCTGTATGTATAATTCGAATTATCCTTGCCCCACCGTGGCTACACCCATGAATGCATTGTCGCAATCTTATTGATCGTGTGAGTTGTACCGTATCGCGTAGTGTAGATTGAATAGCGATAGAGTGCCCATGGGTTGTGGTGGCTTCTGTATACCACTTATTGCGATGACTGTTTAGATCTGTCACGATTTTCTGCCATCAACGTCAAATGCAGCTCCAACAAATAATGAACTTAAATTGCTTCTGGCTTATTCTTCTATCGCAGGGCTGTCCAATTGAGAGATTTTGGGCTTCAAATTGTATCAATAGATCAGCGGTTCAGCTTAATATAATTATAAAAAACTGATTTATATGTATTTATGAATAATCATATTGCAATGTAATATTACGTAATATTTAGTTGGGATATTTAGATGTAACCTTATAACCTCCCTTTGGTAGGTATTTTTTGCAGTATTTTAGCCCTAGGGTTAGCGGAACACACTTTGAGAATGGCTGTATTAGATCATAATTAATTTTAGTATATGCATATCTTCGCTTATAATGTATTGAGAGCGATGAACATAAAAGCTCTTACAAATCTAGCTGCAATCAATCCGAAATGAAACATTCCATTACCACTTGAAACTGACATTAACCACTCTGAAACAAAATGGCGTGCGCTCTGCTGAAAGCGGCTTCAAACGTGCCGCCAAATGACGTCCGCACGTCCACTCCCCGAGTGATACCACTTCAGAATTCAGAAGATCGTACACTCACGCTTGCGATCACAATTTGAATGGTAGACTGATACGTGTGCAAATTAAACTAATAATATATATATTAGCTTTTACCCGCGGCTTCGCTCGCATTTAAGTCATTAAATAAATATTAGTAAGATCTAGAATAATAAGGTGACACCTAACCTCAAAAATTCAAATAGTTTTATACTGCATATATAAAAATGACAGACGGAAATAAAATCCGAACAGCTGAAACTATAGTAAAAAATAGTTATTAATTTTTTAATAAAAAGTATCCTATGTTACTTCTAGTACCTCCAAAAATATGTGTACAAAGTTTCATGATGATCGGTTAAATAGTTGTTGCGCCAAAACGTAACAAAAAATCCACACTATTATTTCACATAAGTTTCTCCAAATATATATATTCGAATACTTTTTAATTATTGTAATGTTTAAAAAAAAATACAGTGTACAGTCTATATAACGACATTTAAAGGAGTGTGTATTTTACGGCGTTATAGAGAGTTGTCGTTAAATGGAGGGAGGGAAAAGTTAATTTCAGACAAGTGATTTTGACGCTTTAGAGAGTTTGTCGTTAAATGGAGGGAGGGAAAAGTTAATTTCAGACAAGTGATTTTGACGCTTTAGGGAGTTTGTCGTTAAATGGAGGGAGGGAAAAGTTAATTTCAGACAAGTGATTTTGACGCTTTAGGGAGTTTGTCGTTAAATCGAGTGACGTTACATGGAGAATAGTTCAAAATAAAAAATCTTTTTTTGTCAATAGGTCAGTAATGTTTGCTGACCTAAATACGAATTTAGCCAATGTGTGACTTTCGTCTAAATCGGTTCCGGTCTTTTAACGTTAAACTTCGCAGTTATAAATGTATAGCGGTATAGGAAATACGACATAGTATATATGTATGTATAGAAAAGTCCAAATATGTCGTATTGACGTCGTCGCCGGTTGAAGCACGTTTCAGAGTTCCGCTTTGTCTCGCCTCTTGCCGACAGATTTAACTACGACTACAAAGTAAATAGTTTTCTGACCTCTCCAAAAATAGTGATGTGACCTACTTATCGATAACTTTTATTTTCTATATTAAGTTTTGGGAATATCGATTTTAATTAGGTACCTACTGACTTTGTATTAAATGTTTTAAGATGTTTAATTTAAAACTAAGCAATAATTGTACCCACTTACATTATATTGTACAGGTTATGATTGGCGAGTTTCTTGTGAGTCATATGCCTTTTCGAAATCTCGTAGATTCTGACTATGTACAAGTGCCTAAATGACCTAAGCAAAATAGAGATTTTTGATTTTTAATTTAATTAATAGTAAAACACAAGCTTCGTAAATCGAAAAGTTTTATTTAGTCCTATCTCTAAAAATACAGCTAAAAGAGATAAGAGGAAACGTAGCATCAGTTTGAGCCTTAAAAATTAAATGCATGTAAATAATAATAACAAAGGATATAATATCGATAGTAGTATATGGTACATCACTAAAATCTCGTATCTGTCGGCACGTTTGTCCCGTTGTCCAACAATCCGAAACCAATTGCCTCTGACACGGTCGCGCCACCGACTGCTCCGACTGCCGGGGTGAGGCGCCTCGCTCGATCCTAACTTTTTATAACCCCTTTTATAATTACATCGATGACGTTACGTTATTTCGCTTTTCACATCACTTCAATACTTAATCGTTTTATTTCTACCTACAACCACGGGCTTATGCTAATCGTGGATGCAATGTAAGCAACAATTAATATCTAAATTACACTAGACTCGAATTGCTTAGCAAATTAAGTGAACTGTATTTTTTTTAGCACAAAACAAATGCATTTATAACGGAAATATTGGAAAAAATTAACTGATTAACTGATAAAACAGATCGCAGCTGAAATGAAAAACCTAGTGGAAACAAGCTGTGATCATAAAATAGGCACACACTGCATAACTTTGTGAAAAAACAAATGAAACCAGGAAATACAAAAATTGAACCTCGCTATAGCAAAACAATTTAATATGCAATATATTTAAATATGCTGTTCATTATTTGCCGGACTAAATTGTGTTAGGTTGGAATCGACAACACTATGGCAGACGAACTGATGCAGCCACATCACTACTGACAAGCGACTTGGGTTTCTTGAGTGCGGTTTGTTTTTTCAAAAAGTAAAATATATTGTTAATAATTGAATCCGTTGAATTTAACTTGGCACTTATGAAAGTTGGAAAGAGTGAATATTTATTAATCACTGTTATTGGGCTGTAAAGAAAAAACAAAAAGTGTGAGCCGTCACGGGACGCCTGGCAGATGTGAAACATCGAGTTTATTCAAGTCATATGCGTAAAAGACAAGATTACAACAGGAACTAATTATTGCTTAATGAAACAATTAAATACTATGAATTTTTTTACAGAAAATGATGACTATTTATTTAAGAAACATTTATTTTTATTAAATACAAAAATTAAAAATTCGAAAACTTCTTAAATGCTATAGATTTCAGAAATACCTCGATAAAATAAACTCGTCGCCACGGCAAGCGTCGCCACGCCAACTATCCGGTTTATACCCGCGCCAATAGATGTTTCACATCAAAAAGCGGAACTGTTTGATATCAATGAATAGCGATGTATGTGAAGTAATGAAAAACTTATAGTAATTTAATTAATATGTTAATTACAAATAATTAAATGAAAGCTATTAAACTATTTTAGTGTCCTTAGGTTTATTAGTCTGATTATCATTTGTAACGGGCAACTGTTGCCACCAACGTAGCGTTCTGAAATGCACAAATAAATAAACTTAATGCAGAAATCAAATATCAAAGTCACAAACAAAAGTATTCAAGCACACAAACCGTATAATAGGAAAATAAATGATTTCAACAAGGCTGATGAAACTAAATCCAAGGAAGACGCCCAAGAGCCCACCGCATTGAGCAAGGAAATCCGTCACACCAAACAATTCCAACCTTTGGATGGATGGGAAATGTGAATCCTTAAAGTACACTGCTAGACGTGAATATTCTTTGCTGTAATAAAAAATATACTTTACTCAAATTGTCAAGTCGACCAGAAGTCTTTCAAGCTAGTTCAAAAAATCGATTTCAAAACTTAACAGAATTACCTCAGAATGGCAAACTAGGATAAAAATGATCTAGCCTCTTACATTTTATAGTAATACATATTGGAATCGAGTGGGTATTTAAGGAGCTAATTCACTTCCCTTAGTACTTCAAACTACCTTTCAAAAACTTTGTAAAATATAAGGGTAACTACTTACTATGTGGTATTAAACATGAAACTGAACATTTTTTTAAACGCCTCATCCTCTAGATAATTGTCCAAATTGACTTCTGTTTTGAGTACTTCGGCATCGTAAGTTGTGCTATTACAAGCTGGTAAACATCTGCAAGCTTTCCTATCATAGTTCTGGACTTCAGCTTCTAAAGACGCTAACATTTCATTTCTAGTCAGTCGTTCTGAAAATTAATGATACTTCCATTACGAGCTCCATATTTAACCCTTTCTGAATCGTTGACTAAATCTGTTCCAGTGGAACATACCCTCGCTTTATTATAATTTCCAAAATACTTACCTAGAGCGTCTAAAACACATTCTAATTTATTCAACCGGCAAATGTTATTACTGTCATCATCTGTAATAAGTTTTCTAATAAAGAACAGGTTACCAATGCCAATAGAGGAGTGGCAGATGTTACTCACGTGGCATATTAAACCACACACAATGGCACTGTGCAAATGTGTAGTTCGACTCGCATTCCAATTCACAATTCACCCGAGTGTATACGCTGAAGTATTTCAACTGTCTATCCTGTGGGAAGTAGCATTGGCGACTGAAAACAAAATTTGAAATTGGCTCAACAGTAGCTGGCATAATGCTCCTGATTGCTTCAGACATTATTCTGTGTAAGCAACTGGAAAAGTGTGGCAAAGTAAGAAAAGCTGAAGACTAGTGGTAAGAGATGGCATAAAGGAAGAAAATATCATAAAATAACAACACAGGTACAGAAGTACGGAATAGTACAGAGGTGATAAGTAAGTTTCCACTTACACTTTTGGTGGGTAATCTTTTAGCGAATTTGCTGTGGTGATCATGTTAAATTTGACAGCCAGAGACGTTTCATGTTTCGGTATCATTGCATAATAATATAACGATGACCTTGGAAATTCGGCTGGGTGGTGCAGGAATACCTTAAATGTAACATTGTTAAACCATGTGCCGAAGATGTGACTTATGATTTTGGATCACTTTGGAATTTTGCCCTATCTCAATTTATGGACCGAACTAAGATAAAAAGAGTTATATTCTAGAGAGACAAATAATTAATTGTTCCAATACTAATACTGATTTTATTGTTATTTCAATTATTTAATGCCAATTTGGTACCAACTTTTTCAATTTTTAAATGTCTTCTAGTAATTACCTTAAATCCTCTGTAAAAACGATTACAAAACGGATCAGTTTTTAGCGGTTCATCAGCTAACACTAATTCTAGATCTGGAGTAACGCTGTTTTCCTGCATATATAAAAATGTATTATTCCTTGAACAACTCGCCAGACATAAACAACAACTACAAATAATTAATTGTTTCAGGCGTTACTTTGCGGAAATCCATATTAAAGGAAATTATTTAAAATTATTTTGCTTATAATTCCCACTACATTAGGCGATGAAGGAAAATAATCTCCAACAACATGCAATAACTTGTCTCGATGCGTTTCGTGGTATCATCAGGATATGTGTGGTCGAGGCGAAGCGATGTTAGTACCAACGAACATTGAATCTTTAGTTTAAGCACCCACTATCCCAAAGCCCTAATGCTCCAACCATATTACGAAAGGCTACTAATGAACATACCCTTCCAATCCTCGGATATGTGTTTGAACGTTTAGTCTGCGTCATATTAGCAATGTCATAACCTCCATTAACTGACCAATTGCGGGATTTCTCTGTTGAATTTATGTAACTGTAATTTTTTTGGACACTGAAACAATAATAATCGCTTTGATAATGTGTCGAAAAGTGGATCTGTCGGTGCAAAAATAGCAAATGTTTAAACTGATGGTAAGGCCGCTACAAAAGGTTGAATTTTACCTAGTGGTGAAGATTTCATCCTTTGCCAAAGAGTTGAATGTGAAGCAGACGCCCTCGTTAGTATAGACTGGAAAGAATATATCCGAACAATCTTCGAATTGACCGCGCCATCTGCAGTAACTGAATATTTCGTCTACTCCCGGCGTTACCTGGAATACCATTGAAATATCCAAGAATTATTAATTTACTCTTGGACTAAGTCACAATTTCAGTCAAGTCAAAAATTATTTCAGTCTTAGAATGCTTAATACTCAAAACTACTAATACCTGATTGATATTTCTTATAATTTCGATATCTCCGATTTCATCAATGTCGTCATTGAAAATCTGTGGTATATCCAAATAACATATTGAACTCACATCGGTTATAAACCTTTGTTCCCTTAAAACAAACATCTTAATCAGAATTAGCGAATCTCTCATTCATTCGAATAAAGATTTAAATAAAATGTAGCTTACTATTGATTTTAAAACTGGCTGCAATGCTTTCAAAATGTTTGATTGGAATAGTAAAGGCTCTTTATACAACTAATTATTAAATTTTACTATTATACAATAAAAATATATATCTTTATAGATCCTTTTTACTATACCAGTTTGCATGTTCCTAGGTGAAATAGTTTACTTACGCTATTGTTAAATTGTTAGGTTCGTCGACAAACTTCTCAAAATCTCGCGTATAATTATAGAATTCTGTAGTTTTCATTTGAGGACATATCGTTACTGCTGGAAATGGCACCTGGAAGGAGGATGCTCAATTTTATTAGACGGATTACAATAAAATATATGATGTCACGTTTGGTAGTAGTAATAATTGAACACATTTTTTTTGTAAGTATGTTGATATATGCTTCGTTCATTTGGTTTTTTTTTTGAATTTAAAAAATATGATGCTATACAGTGTGTTCGAAAAATGTTAATGTCATTTATAATAACTGTTTTGATTAAATTATTTTTGTTTCGGCCTGACGAGCCCTCTGTATATACTAAGTAATAAATGTAGGTATAATGTCACCTTGAAAACAGGCATACTGCGTTCGCTGAAAGATACAATGACAGGACTCAAGCTCCATTTATCGTATACTTTATATATCTGCCGTGTACATATGCCAATGCTGAGCAAAAACACTGCAGTCCAAAATAATCTGAAACATTCATTTTAACTTGTTTTTTTGTTATCGTTAAAACTAAGTGTTTTTTTATTTACTTTTAGTAATTGGACTCCAATAGAGCGCTTTTACTCGTCAATACAAATGCAATTATTAATTTAATAATTATCAATTTGATTTAGCTGCTGTATACTGGCATTGTCCACTTACAAAGCATAAACATTGTTTTGAAACAAGATCAGAGCTAGGCATTGTATTGATAATAATTATTAAATAAATAATTAATAAATATTACCTTTCTACAAAGCTTCTCTTTTCACCAATGTATTTGAGGCCATGTAATGTTGAAGTGACAGCGAAATCTTTGAAAAATCTGAACGGGGAGCAACCGGCTGCGGCTGACGCGTGCACTTGCGCCTGCGCCGGTTCATTGCTACAATTGCAGTGGTAACAACGTTTGGCTGATATATCGTCACTGAAATTATAACTCTATATAGCGTCACTTTACGGTGTTATTGAGAGTTGTCGTTAAATAGAATCAATTGTATTTTACTATTATAATACATATGTATTTACTAAAAAAAAAATAAAGAACGTACACAGCTACAGTTCTTATTAATTTCTGCAACTTAGAAATACTTTTTTTAGTTAAATATTCATTATATAATTATTTTCTGCTTTCAGTCACAATATTTTAGCAAAACTAAGTGAAATAGCAATATCTTCATATGAGCTATTATAAAAAAATTAAATAAATAAATAAGTTCTTTATTGCAAAAAAAAACTGCACATAGGCGAGCTTAATGCAGTCGGCATTATCTACCAGCTAACCTTTGTTTGTGTGAGCGGTTATATTTGGTGCAATGAAAAGAAAATAATAACTAAATATACACAATACATACATTACATAATATAATAAATAATCTTGATAAAAGTCCTCAACTGGGTTAGAAAATTCTTAAAATTAGACCAGCGATTCTCAAACTTTTTTGGCGAAGGTTTTTCCTTAATATAATTATAAAAAACTGATTTATATGTATTTACGAATCATATTGCAATGTAATATTTAGTTGGAATATTTAGATGTAACCTTATAATCTCCCTTTGGTGGGTATTTTTTGCAATATTTTAGCTTTGAGACACTGAATTAGATAAAAGACGAAAAACGAGTTCCGCCATACGTTTAAACGAGATAGGGTTACCTAAAAGCAGAAAACAAATAACTCACTTCATCGCAGTGTCCTTCCAATACAAGCACCCTTTAGCAACTGTATTTTACGCGTGTTCAAGTCCGAATATAAAGTAATTAGGTTAATTGTTACGTTGAAGGTAAATATGTCTCCTATGGGTTGTTTCATGTTATTATTAAATTATTCATTGTATACAAACATGCGCTTTTTACATTATTATAATACACTAATTAAATTGTATGTTGTAATTAAATTAGGTATACAATAGGATGACAATGCCCCTATACAGCAGCTATTCTTCTACGTCGTAGTATATATTATTATGACATTAGTATGTAAGTGGACAATGCCAGTATACAGCAGCTAAATCAAATTGATAATTATTAAATTAATAAATTTATTTCTTTTCTATTTGTATTGACGAGTAAAAGCGCTCTATTGGAGCCAAATTACTAAAAAGAAATAAATAAAATATAAAATAAAGTTAATGATTGAGTCCAACGTTTTGTCCAAACAAAATACATGGTTATCTCAGCATCTGTAAAGTGATGTAGTTAGTTTATTTAAGCCGGCATAGCGATTGTGACTGGTCGTTTGTCTACAGTAGTTTAATATTAGAAAGAGTGTGATCAATAGTTCAACCTCCTAAAGCCTTTAAAATACACTAAAGCCTTAAAATGGAAGGTATAATAAAAGCATTCAATTGAAAAATCTAATCTTATCGCATGATAAGTTACAATTTGACAGTGATCGGTCGGCTGTCAGACAACTTTAAAGTAATGCTGTCAAAAATATGTCAATTGTCCGCTACCGTTCTCTGTACAGATAGTAACGTAATCGGGTTTTTATGACAAAAATACGAAATGATTCTTATATGAAATTTTAAAAGACGGTGTTTTTAACTTTTATTTTAAATGTATTTTTTATCTTTTATTTTGTAATTATAATGATTTTTTTATTATTCTTTATAACAAGTTTTCCATCGTATAATGTTATTTATGTGTACAACAAATATTCCTTTTTTTAATATATATGAATAAATCGCCGTAAAGTAACAACTTCGTTCCTGACATTTTCTGGTATTTATTTTTTACATTTTGTAGTTAAATATTGCTAACCCTACTTCAAAGTAAAAGGCTTCGCCGCCCGCCAATCACTCGGCGATAATATAAACCTATCACACGTCATTAGAGTAACTAATAATGAAACAAAAATAAAACGGTCAGAGTTATTATAAAAATACATTTTTATGAAGCAACTTTCTTTAATATCTTCATCTGAAAGTTTACCAGTATACAGCAGCTAAATCAAATTGATAGTAATTTTAATTATATTTATTTTGACGAGTAAAAGCGCTCTATTGGAGCCCAATTACTGAATGTAAATAACGAGCACATTCGTCAACTCAAGCCGGCATAGTGGAGTCGACTGTTGTCTGTGGTAACAGTTGTCTATGCTCATGGACCGCACTCTAGCTTAACATCAGGCGGAGTGTGGTCATATGCTGGGCTATTAATAAAATAAAAAAAAATTGAGAAAAGTCGTTGACTTGTAAAATTCACAAGTTACATATTTGTATCTTCAAGATAATTTAAAAAAGTACAATGCCTAAAATTGGTATACCAGAACTGGACCAACACAGGTATATTAATAATAGCAGGTATACATTTAGGAAATAGAGGCTGTTAATAATAAAATAAGGTTGCATTAATAATTTATAAAGTTAATAATAATTTATTAACAGAGCACGTTTCATTGGCAATGAAATTCAAGACAGGCATTATATCAAACAATCGTTGTCAATCAATATTGATGGTGGCATTTCCTCGAAGACCACCTGCGATCTGGTTCCACGTGCATCTCATATTATCGATGTTTTATTAGGACCTCCTCCAGGTCGCCTGGAGAGGCGTTATTCGTCGACATTAATTCAACGGAAACCGATTTCAATAAGGCTTTGTAGCAACCCTATTGCGTGTGGATAATATTAAAGGTGGAGATTAATGGACCCGCTCATTAATAACACGAGATATGAACATCGATCAATCAGTCAATAACGCTCAGAAAGGTTCAATTATTTCAGTCCAAAAAAAGGACCGCAGCAAATTGGCTACTTGAGAACAAAGAGTTGCACGTACAAGGAGGTTGTTATTCGCGGTTTTTTGATTGCCCATTAAGCCAACAAATAACGACTTAATGACTAAGATAGTTCGGTAAATTGTAGCCTGCGCTAACCCTAACTTTGATGGGAACCGTGATGACCATTGACTCGCCGATTTGTTTTTTTTTCTTCATAATTTAATGAATGAGGTTTATATTACTACCGGAGTAGACAGTAATTGAAAATAAACAAATAACTTCAGCCATTATTACATACTTCTTACATAAATCTATCTTGCTAAATATTTTTTTATAATTTCACTGAGTAGACTTCAAAATTCAGTTATACCAAACAAAATGGACCGATCACACGCTTCAATTTTTGTTACGTGATTTTTGACCAATGATAATAAACCATTGCAACTGTTTACTGTAACGTAGCTGTCATTACGTACTGTTACACGCATTTATAAAAAAAGCGTTTTAATGGTTACTTAATGAATTATAAATAATTGAAAGAATAATATGTAAATTAATGCTGAAACTGAATATTTAATATATAAGATATACTATATATGTGTGTGTATATGTCGAAACACAGCCCATCTCTTGAAATGCAGCTCATCCATACTGTCAATCGTCACCGACGCCGTAATCCTCGCCAACTCCACACCACCGCTGCCAAGCTTCTCCCGAACGTTCTTCCAACCGACCGCGCCTCTACTTCGTATCCCGTCGGCACGCCTCGTGTAACCCGAAGCAGCTCGTGTCTTCTCTCTCTAGACGACGCAAGCACATGGACCAAGCCGAAAGGTCGCTGCACCGATATTTAAAAAATATAACACGACTGAATAGCATTCACTGTCCGATGCATCGTCAATTTTGAAAGATAATGTGTAGTCCGCTTCCAGTCTGTGGTTAGCAGATCAAATTATAGTGGATGTAATAAGGTCTCGCGGCAAACATACTATACCTTGAAGGCATTATGTCTGCTACGACCGCCTCTCATTATTGTATTAGGCTTTTTATTTTTTTGGACATCACGCAACGTATTTTTTCAATGTTTCAAAATGTTTAAAGCTTGCATAAAAACACGACGTAATCACTTTTCTAGCATTTGGCTTAAGACATACCTAATACTTATATATATTAATGTATGTTCATAAAGTCAAAATCATATCTTGCGCATAACCAGGGGGCTTATCACGAATTTAGTCTGGCTTTCGAATCGAGCTGTCACAAGTAAAACGGATCTGTTAGCAATCGGGATCATGAATTTTACTAACGACTAACGAGCACCAGCAATCTATCAAATGAACGAAAGATCTAGACGTTCGAAAATTAACAAAAAGTATCTAAAATATTTTAGTTCCAAATCCGCACGCGGTGGCGCTGCTCAAACTTCCATACAAATCGCTTGAAGAGAACTCGGTTCGAAAGCCAGACTAAAATTCGTGATAAGCCCACAGAATCTACAAGAAACTCGCCAATCATAGCCTGTACAATATAATGTTAGTAACTTAAAACCATTACAATGTACAATGTATGCTTAGCTTTAATTAAGCATCTTAAAAAATTAATACATCTAATATAAATAAAGCTAGTACCTAAATATATAAGCACACAAACACACACAAACATCTCAGTCATAGTTAAATATTATTTTTGTTAGTAAATTTTAATATAAAAACCATTTTAAACTATCCAAGTTAACCGCATTCTCTTTGATATTTACATCAAACTGACCGAAAAACTTGACGAATAACATTAAAAACAAGTGCAAGCAGATGGTTAACCAAAAAAACGCTTTTCAAGTGTATTTGCGGTTTGGAGAAATAAAATTTAATTTAATATATTTTTCGTAATTTTAACACTAGAACTACTAGCCGGTTAAAATGACCTATTTTTACTATAATATGACTTGTGCGTGCAAAGTATTAAATATAATTCAATAAATTGATTGTAGAATTGTAAATAATAGAATCGTTTACAAAAAATAACGAGTAGGGTTGTATATAAAAGTCTTGTGAAGAATTTTTGAAACAGGTCATATTGACCGGTTAGTAGTTTTAGTGTTAAAGTAATATTTCTAAATGATCTGCCTACACTAAAATGTATGTAAATGTAGTTACATATTTATTTATTTATTTAAATCTTTTTTTGCAGAGATACAAAAGGAGAACTTACTGCCTTTAGGAATTGTCTACCAGTTAACGTTTAGGACTCTAAAAGGTTGCATTAGGAAGGAATAAGTGCAGATCAAAAAGAAAATAATAATAATAAACGAAAAACAAACTTAAAAAAACTCATCTCCCTCACACATAAAAATAATAATGACAAGATATAAAACAAATAAGAAGGTAAAAATAAATAAATACACATATATAAATATAAAACACAATAATAAAAGAATAAAAAGAATACATAAATAATATATAAATATATATATATGAAGATATCTTGGACCATATAATTGACCGTACACTTATAATAATACTAATAACATGAAATTGAAGGTATAGTCATATGACCGCGACTAGTGTTGTCCTCTCGCATAGTGAGGTGATTCATTCAATTAAATATTAATCGATGTAATAATTGATGATTGGAATTTAGTTAAATTCTCATACAAATCAGTAGATGCATTGACACAGATGAAGTGGTTATTATCTAAATCAGATTCAAAGTAAATACCTATAGTACCTACTTGAAAAATAAAAATGTGAAATGACATGTAAACAGTAGCTGTGACCACCCGTAAGGTTTGGAAATATTAGAAGCTCTATTAGTTGTGTAAATACGATTAAGTTGAGGCGTGGAGAGCGATCGATCATACAAAATTGTTCGCGTTGAGTGTTTGCTTAGGATGTAGTGATGTGCAGAGCTTCATTTATCGATATATACTACTTTATCGACTTTCTTTTTGAATCCAGTGTAGATTTTAATCGAAACCCTCGATCGAAACCACGTTGCCTGACACAATAAACGCAGTAGAAGATATGTGTAAACATCCCTTACTAATATAAATGTGAATGTGAGTTTGTTTGTTACGCTTTCACGCAATAACTACTTGTACACATGAAACTTTGTACACGTATTTTTGGAGGTTCTAGAAGTAACATAGGAGATTTTTTACTAAAAATCAAATTATTTATTACTATAGTTGTTGGCGATCGCAACCTCCTTTTGATTTTTATAAATTATTTTATAAAAAATACGACTGCCAATGTCAAGCAGTCCTAATAAAAACTGAAAAGAAAAAAGTGGATTTTACTTTTGCACGGACTCAAATAGATAATTATTTTTTCACCAAACAGCGAACAAACAACGAGTTAACTAACTTGAATGGTATAAAAATTAAATAGAACACGTAGCTACTACGAAATAAAACAACACAGTCTTTTTCTTGACACTATTTATTCGGCCTTGACGTCATTCTCTCTGATTGGTGTTTCAATAAGCATGGCCGATTACAGTATTTTATACTTTTATTTTATTGAAAATCCTAATAATCTTAATTTAATTGTAATTCATTGCAATACTTTTAACATTTTTTCCCACTAAAATCATTTTTTAAATACTGTCCACACGCCAATTGTTTTGAACTATACCTGCGTCTGATAAGCATTAACCCCAGCAGCGCTACCGTGCACATCACGCGACCCTCGATATCGATAAGTGGTGTTAATGTAAACACTTCACTAGATGTGGTCGTGACTGCTCACTATTGTGATTTTTGGGATGTTCTAATCATTCCGGTGGTGGTCGACAACACCATCGACGATACCGGTTATGAAAAGAAAATAATTCGAGTTGTATTATTAATTAATGGGAGTGGGATACCAGTGGGTCATTTTAAAAAATGACTTGGTGTAATCAGTAATATTATTTTTAAATGAAATGAAGTGAAAATGGTTTATTAGCATAGGCACTAAAGGCGTGCACTTACTCATCGTTAGACTCTACCGTGACTTCGGAAAGGCGTATGGCGAGAAGAATATCACAAGAAAACTCGTAAAATAAAAAAGTATTAGTAATTATTTGAGATTTTTTTATATACATACTTGTATATCATAATTTGGCCTAGTAACTCCCAAATTTATCTTTATCTCGTTACTCTGTGTGTGATAGCTCCTTTAAATGTGCCCCAAAAAGTATATAATTTTGAAAGGAATTTATTGAAAATAGCATAATAAAATGTTGTCGACACATCCGTTCCTAATTATGGATACAATTACGACGTTAAAACACTTTGGGATCAATTAAGTTTTGTTCGAATTCTGTCGGTAACTAACTGATAAGTTGGTGATAAAAAACACTTTTTTTTTTTTCAATACAAAAAATTGAGTGCAATGGCAAAATGGACTAGGAACTTTTTTTTTAAATTTCATAATATAAAAACAGGACAAGCTACTGCAAGACACAGATTCAGGAATGACATCGGTGTTCATCAGAAATACCATTCGATAGTAGTTTTGTAATATTTATATTATTATTATTATCAACCTACCCGTAATCATAAAATTAAAATAGCTTTTTTTTAATTTATTTTTTTATTACCAATATATTATTTTATTATTTATATTAAAATATTTTTATATTAATTTAAGTCATATTATAATTAAGTTATATTTAGAAATGTTAGACGAGTGCAGTGCCAAGACAAACCACAAATAAAATTTAAAAAAAGGGAGAACCAAATAGATATAAGGAAGAGGGGAGAAAAAAATCACAAACATAAAAAACAAAATTAAAATACTGGTTAGTTAGTTAGTTGAAGTTAGCATCAAGATGTTGGCTTGTTGTAGGAAAAAGCATCTACCTATGTCAGTTCTTTTAAATAAGTAGGTAATTCTATTGACTAATCATACGATTCAATGGCAATTTTTTTTTTTTAATAAAAACCAATATACACAACAAGAATATAAACACGTGTGAAATTTTTATTACAGTTTGAGACAAATTTAAAAATATTAATAATTAAAAATGTGTATATAGTTTTGTCATTCAACGACATAAGGAAGAGCACTCGAAATCCTTATCATTTTAAAATTTAGTTACCGTTTTATCTGGTCGTCAACACTTGTCGGCGTTTTATTTGAAAGTGATTTTTTTCATTAAATTGGTGTATCCCATACTTGTTGAAGAATGCGAAAGATATCCCTACTAATATTATAAATGTGAATGTGAGTTTGTTTGTTGCATGAAAACTACTTAACCGATCATCATGAAACTTTGTACACATATTTTTGGAGGTACTAGAAGTAACATAGGATACTTTTTATTTTAAAAAATAATTATTTTTCACTATAGTTTCCAATTGACTATAGCTGTTTGGAATTTTTATATATGCAGTATAAAACTTTTTGAATTTTTGCGGTTAGGTTAGGTTACATCATTGTATGTAGTAATTTTTAAAAATTGATCATCCCGGCCAAAAAAGAAAATATAGTTATCATATTGATTCATTTCTATTGAAATTATCTACGATACTTATTTAATGACTTAAATGTGAGCGAAGCCGCGGGTAAAAGCTAGTACTATATAAATGTTGAAACGCGGTAGTAGTGAAAGGTTGCTTTTTGGAACACAATTAAGTGCAGATATTTTAATAAAATATGTGTAATTTCAAACAAATTTTCATATATTTAAAGTGAGTTATGTTATGTTAGATTTACGATCTTTAGTTTGAAACTAATAAATAAATATATACTAATAAATCATACGTTAATGGATGCCGACATAATAAAGTATAATGATTAATGTAACATTAGAACAATGACAATAACAGTAAAATTTAATAGTGTTCGCTTTTTAATCAAAATAAACAAGTTCAATGAACGTCACAACCTCACACGAGAACCTTGTCATTATTTATTTATCACCTTCAACTGCTGGTATAAAAGAACACACATATTATTAGTGATAAATCGAAAATCTCAATATTGAACTATTAATAAGTGGCTACTGGCTATAGTTAAACTCGCCGACAGGACTGACAGGTTATGACAAACGGCCATTCCCAGCCCGCTTGACATGTCAAAGAGATGACACGCGAGAATGACGGATAGCTGAAATGGAACGTTCTATCATGAATACGACAACCAGATTCGAACACTATTTTTAGATAGGATTTCGACCAAATGTAAATGATGTTAAGAATACATACTAAAGTTTATTTAGGTATATAATTATTATTCATTTGTTTATATTATATTATTTTGTTTTTTTTTTCACGCTACTATTTACTTCGCGATTTACTATTATTATTATTAAAATGCAATCAAATGTCAAGCACACAAAGACAATCTGTTAACCAAATTAGGCATCCAATCAATTCGACATCGCGAATACTAAACGAGACAAGCGAGCGTTCTATTTCAAAGATATCGCCCTTAAATTGTCGAGGTATTTATGCGGTTGGCGGCTGTCCGCACTCGATCACTCTGCCGACGTCTGACGAATGCGAGACGTCGTATTTGCAAACAAGGGAGGCACATCCGTTACGCAAAAACAATCCTCAATAGAATAATAACCGCTCGATGTGTGCGGTCCCGCCGACTAATTAAAGTTCGCAATGGACGATTTATGAAATATGCATGCCTCAATTTGCATAGCACCGCTTCGAATACTAAATCCGCGTCGATACGATCGGGTGAGATTTTGAAGTTTTTCACGTCAAACTCGGACGAGGGAAATCGTCGAGCCGCCGACAAAGGCTGACATAACTCGACGAAGCGGGCGTCTTCACGGGTGGGTCGATGTAAAAAAGGCATTCCTCTCTCGCCGACAAAGAGCGACAGCGTCGAACGCTCGGACTTCTAATTCCGTATGCTGGAAGCGCTGCCAGAACTTACTTTCTATTATTATTTCAATCAAAGATAATTGGACACTTGTCACCGTAAAAAGCAGCGACGGTAGCGCTGATTGGGAGCGCTGCAGCGAACTCTTTATGCGTTTGAAGGCTCGTTTGATTTCTGTCAGCGCCCCTTTGAAGCGGTCGCTTGAATGGCGTTTTGTTTACACTGATTTATATGTATATTACACTTTATATATGTACAATAAATAAAACAAATAAATAGAAAGCGTTATTTCAAAGCCGACAGACACCTCGGCAATCACTACAAACAATTAAAAAGGGCCACCCAAGATACCTTCTAGAAAAAAGACGTAAACTTAAATAACCAATAATAATTATACAAATAGATTTTGGCGCCGAAAAAACACATGAAAGGAACTCCGAACCCGATCATTTGTCCGCATCATGACACATCATTACATTTGTGAAAATTATACATCCATTGATGCTTACGATATAGACTTATAAAGGTGATTGTTTAAATTAATTTATTATTTTTTTTTTTTTCGATTAATGCAGACGTTTTGCGCGTTCTTTTAGCGGATTTATAAGAAAAGACTTGAAATACCAAGTTTTCTTGCTAATTTCTTGTTATGTTATGCGACTCACGCTCATTGGTCGAAGTTTGCGGGTAGCGACCACGCGTGTTCAGGCCCGTGTCGTGGCATTGCATTGCTTTTGGGTTTATTCAGTCATACAATTATCTGTTAAAATGAGTGAATATTATAAATGTGAATGTGAGTTTGTTTGTAACGTTTTCACGCAACAACTACTTGACCGATCATCATGAAACTTTGTACACATATTTTTGGAGGTACTACAAGTAACATAGGATACTTTTTATTTTAAAAAATAATTATTTATTACTATAGTTTTCAATTGACTATAGTTAGTATGATCTCCGATACGTATTTAATGACTTAAATGCGAGCAAAGCCGCGGGTGAAAGCTAGCAGGATATAAAACAACTGAAGATAATTGAAGACAGTGTTAGTTTTAAACATTAATGAAAATAACAATTGTAACCTAACAAAATAATACTGATGAATATATAATTTAGATTTTATGACAAACATAACTAAAATTGAAGAAAAAATAAGTGTTTCCTTTCCTAAGCATTAATGACGTCATTAGTGCATACGATGTTAGCGGTTATAGTAAATAACTGAATAACGTTCCTTCTATTGACAAAACATATTTATTATGTATCCGCTTAAAAATGTAAATAACACACGCTGTATAAAGAGTGGTTATGACGGAGTGACGTCGGCGCCTCATTGGTAGACACCATGTCATTATCCGACCATTTCTTGCCAATTATATTAACACTAATCTATGTTATTAATTATTTTACTCGCTAGAGATATCGATTATTTGAATCGAGTTGCATATGCGAGGTCACAGGTTTGATTCCTGGTTGTGTGAATTAGTAGGGCAAGAAAATCGTTAGGTGATGAAATTAGGAAGTTTGAGGTCTGGGCCAATATCAAAACGCAGTAAATTTGTTAATATTACTACTTAATATAGCTTAATTTGAAGTTTTAAAATTACTAATCAATAAATTTTAAAATATATATATTTTTTTCGAACTAGACAAGCTTAGTTTTTAAATATATTTATATTTTAGAGGAACTTAAGTGAACTAATATTGCTGATTAAAGTTGATTAAAAATATAATAATCACAATACATTGTGGCAATAAAAAGATCAGAAGAAACAAGTGACACTGACAGACTAAACGTCAAAACCCCAAATCTTCTTAAATAAGTATTTTCGGCTTGTAGAATCGACCGCCACAATATCATTAAAATTGATTATTTGTGTTATTTTATTGTTCCGAAGAGCATTGACTAACATTTGGAGATTATATCTTAATTTAATTATAGGCATCTAAAAATATAAACAACTTGTGTTTTCTTTGTACCAGCTTATTGAAGCTGTTTCACATAACCCAAATTCAATCTGACTATTTTTTGTGATTGGTTATTGATACATGACAATAACTTGATAGTGAAATAACTAAACTATTACTAAAATCAAAGGAAATTCTTAATAAACAATTTGTATTGAAGAACATAAGGACGCCATCTTGGATTGTGACGTCATCAGTGGGCGTGGTCTTTTATACTCCGCCCTCTGTAACGCCTTTGTGCAACTTACGTATTCATTCATTAGAAATAATATATATTGATAATTGTTTTCTTTGTTTTAGATAACTTTTCAAATTGGTTGCGTATTATTGATTTCCATCGGATTGGCGTAAAGTCATATAATAAGAAAATCATATTACACGTTAGATGAATATCTTACTGATAAAAAAACTTGGACATAATCTATGTCATTTTATGTTTACCCTTAGGTATACAATAGGATGACAATGCCCCTATACAGCAGCTATTACTCTACATCATAGTATATATTATTATGACATTAGTATGTACTTACGTGGACAATGCCAGTATACAGCAGCTAAATCAAATTGATTGTAATAAATTATTTCGTTTAAATTTATATTTATTTTCACAAGTAAAACGGTTCTATTGGAGCCCAATTACTAGAGTGAATAAATAAAATAGGATTTTTAAACTAGTTTTTTTTAACATAATAACTATGATTGATACTGTATTAGGACTTTAAAATAGTTTTAACAGACCAATGTAAGCTATCTATACTAAATCTCATACTTAAATACACAAAAGATAAATTTCTTCTAATAAAAAGCGTGTAAAACCACAAAAAAAAACCACCCGGATATTAACGCTTCCATCACCTATTAAAGATTGTACAAAAAACTTTAAAAGGGACCACATCAAGAGGAAAGGAACCATGATTATTTCCCCTTTTGAAAGCGGCGCCGAAAGATCAAAAGTTTCATTTATCATCATAGCACAAATAAGTTCACGGCGCTCCTCTCTGGCGTGGTCAGGCGCCATTTAATTGATGGCTTCGGTGCATCATTAAAATAATCATGCAGCCCACCGTGCGGCGCGATGGTTTAAATAAATATTAGATTATGGGGTAGGCAGCGGAAAAGAACGCACTTAATGGAACGTCTGGCTTTTTACGCCATCGTCTAGTCTTTAGAATTTAGATTTTTTTATATTATTCTATTCTTCGATTCTTATTGGAACACTATTGGAATAATTAATAATATACAGCAACTCTAATAGCGTCTTGTTCACTTCAACAATAGACATTTTTAAAAATCTTCTGAACAAACATTTTATGAGAAAACAAAATATCTCTTAATTCTACTATTTATTTAATTCACTTATAACTTTTCTTCATAAATATGTATTTATTATATTATGTAATGTATGTATTGTGTATATTTAGTTATTATTTTCTTCACATTGCACCGAATATCACTGCTCACACCAACAAAGGTTAGCTGGTAGATAATGCCGACGGCATTAAGCTCACCTATGTATAAAAAATATTACTGTTTTTTTTTGCAATAAACAATTTATTTATTTATTTTTATATATTGTTTTTATGCTATTGCTTCTATTTCTAAGGTTTATATTGAAACTATTTTTTAAGATACATGCATATTTACACTTCAATTGAAGATGCTGCTATATATACTCGTATGTGGGATATAGAAAAAAAAAAACAAAACAAAATCTAAGTCTAGATTTGTAATTAATAAGTAAGTCACTGCCAAAACGAAATGCGTTAAATGCGTTATTATTCAATCCGCTGCCAAAGCAAATCATGTGAGACGCAATGAAAAGCGCATAATGCACACTTGAAATGCAGTTGCACACACAGGGGCCATTAGCAAGCGGGCGTCTTTGATGTTATGCGTGTTTACATTGCGCCGCGGTCGGCAAAACAAGTCATTTCTCGCGGGCGTCTGTTCGCGCCGCACTTTGATGTAGCCGACAGCTTTTTGCCATTTGGATTCATGGTGTACTTGTTGAGTGATCAGTTGTATTGCCAGTCTGGAGTGATAGGCGGACTAACATCCTGTTAATACGGTCTTTTATCCGGCTGCTGGAGACACAATCGGATATAGTAGTTACATGCTTATAGTTAAGCTAGAGCAGCCATTCTCAAAGTGTGTTCCGCGGAACCCTAGGGCTAAAATACTGCAAAAAATACCTACCAAAGGGAGATTATAAGGTTACATCTAAATATTCCAACTAAATATTACGTAATATTACATTGCAATATGATTATTCATAAATACATATAAATCAGTTTTTTAT
This sequence comes from Tineola bisselliella, assembly GCA_028551675.1. NCBI lineage: Eukaryota > Metazoa > Arthropoda > Insecta > Lepidoptera > Tineidae > Tineola > Tineola bisselliella. Next base: position 56,656 of record JAPWLS010002232.1, read on the forward strand.
AATTATATTAAGGCTTTTTCCTTCGCCAAAAAAGTTTGAGAGCCGCTGAGCTAGAGTATGATGTCAGCGTGCAGTATGAAACCCTATGAAACCAAACACCCAGTTGATATTTTGGTCTCGTCCGCAATCATTTAAGAATTTGCTTTTTCCGTTAAATTTGGCAACGAAATCTAACATTGCATTTAAATGGCCATGAGCGTAAGGGTTAAACTCGTGTTGAGTCCATTTGCGATTTGCCCTCCACAACAATCAAGTTGCCCCTCTGTGGGGCTTGGGCCCCACGTTGGGAAACACTGGTTTAGAGTAAGAAACTCTCACTCATAGAGGTATTTGAGGTTCCAGTTCTCACTTATACAGGTTCGACTGTATTATTAATTTATGTATTTTGCAAACATAACAATAAAATGTAAATTTATATTTACACAATATATATGTTAATTTCGTATAATTAAATTCTTATGATTGAAGAATTGTACAAAAACCTTGTTGTTTGTTCGAACGATCCATCATTGTTTATGTTCGTGCAATCATTCTTCGCGTACTTGTTGTTCATTATAATTGTCCACTTTTGTAACTCGAATATTGATCTAAGATCTCGGCGACCTTTTTTTTAGAAATATCAAGTGACAATACAAGATCGTTAAAACAATATTAATTTTAACATTGCGAACTATATATTTCGGTTCGTATACATTTTTAGGAATTTATTTGACTTTGTAATATACTAGCTGTTGCCCGCGACTACATCCGCGACTATGAAGTTTAAAGATGTTTCATATTTCACTCAACAGACGATGCCTATCACATTTCTGTAATAAAGCGGCATCTAACCACAAAAATGACACCTAACCTCAAAAATTCAAATAGTTTTATACTGCATATATAAAAATGACAGACGGAAATAAAAATAAATATAGAAAAAATCCAAACAGCTGTAACTATAGTAAAAAATAATTTATTTATTTTGTATAAAGTTTCATGATGATCGGTTAAGTAGTTGTTTGTAACAAACTCAAATTCACATTTATATTAGTAAAAAAGGGATACTAAATTTAATATAATTAAAAATATATATATTAGAAATTAAAACATTGAAATTTTGTATGATGAGAGTGGAGTGGAGATAAATGGAAGTGCCTTTCTCGATCAGAATTGCTCAAATAAGGAGCACTTTTATCCTTGTGATAAAGAAAGAAAGTAGAGACGCATTAGAGGTCACGAGTTTGTAGTGACAACTACACAAAAATGAGTTTAACAATCGAGTTTCTACATCGAGTTAGTGAAGTGTGTCCTAAAAAAGGTAGCATGTCATGTGGCAATAAATCGCGTATCTGCCACTCGGGCCTGATCGACATAGCCTTTTCAACATCATCATTTACATAATTGCATTTAAAACGGACAACATTCATTATATCGCGTAATTAAATGCGTAGAGTCGCGGTCTATTGAACTTACTTCAAATGTAAATACTTGACTTTTGATATCTTCTTTGACCTATCTCAAATCGACATTTCTCTATAGTAAGATGTTTTTGGGGAGAAAAATAAAGACGCCGAAGTCCGAGACAAAACTGTATACCCAGTAGTTATGGTGGTCATGTATCACAGTAAGTAGTGAATAAATCGCAGTTTAGCTTAACATAACATATTAAATTTTTTAGAGAAACACGAGAGCTAATTCTAGCAGTAATTGTATTGTAATATCTACCCTTATCATCACAAATCTAACCTTTGTATATACCAGGGGGGACTGAAGGTTTGTTTGTAAAATAAAGATTATTATTATTATAAATGTTTCTTAATTTCATAAATATATATAGTACTATTCTAAATATGCATATCTTTAAGTAACCCCTTTAGATAAATGTGAATGTGAGTTTGTTTGTTACGTTTTCACGCAACAACTACTTAACCGATCATCATGAAACTTTGTACACATATTTTTGGAGGTACTAGAAGTAACATAGGATACTTTTTATTTTTAAAAAATAATTATTTTTTATTATAGTTTCCAATTGACTATAGTTTCAGCTGTTTGGATTTTTTCTATATTTATTTTTATTTCCGTCTGTCATTTTTATATATGCAGTATAAAACTATTTGAATTCTTGAGGTTAAGTGTCATTTTTGTGGTTAGATGCCACTTTATTACAGAAGTGTCTGTTGACTGAAATATGAAACATCTTTAAACTTCATAATACTTTATATCTTCATTATTACGCAAACGTAGTCGCGGGCAACTGCTAGTAATGTATGACATAATGTGAACATAACACAGACGCTGTGTCAATGGTGAGACAACTCCACCCTCACTACGGTTAAACTAAACAGACAGACACCCGAAATAACAACATCAAAAGACATATTTGTTAATAGGATGAGTATAAAAAGAGAAAAATGTGGATAATACAGAGTAGCCTTAATGTAACGACTCTCAATACAGTAATGCCCCGCTTTACGCAAGGGATAATTTCCGTAAAAAATCGCGTTAACTGAAATTCCCGCGACCATAGAGAAGTTGAATGACTATATTATGTTTATACGCACATTTGAATTTCGCGTTATAGTGAAACCGCGCATAACGGGGTCGCGTAAAGCGGGGTTTTACTGTATAACGATTTTCTCGATTTAACGAATTTTTCGAAATCCCCTAGAACTGCCCGTAAGAGCTAATGCAAAATATGCCTTTACATTACGAATACATTTGTTAAAAACCTTTTTATAACGAATTTTCAATCTTTTCAAAAAGTATTATTTACCTCTATTTAACGAAATCGTTCGCTATAACAGGGAAAGCAGAGATTAATAATTTTTTTTAACCTTGTTAAAACGAATCTTACACCAACCTAACCTCTGTATAACGAACCTCATTTTATCGTTATATCAAGGTTGCACTGTATATAATAGTAGCTTAATTTGCAATTTATTCAGTGTTTAACCACCTATTTAAAATTACTACGTATTCTAATAGCTCAGCATGATAATATAGAAGTAGAGACTGCTGCTAGCATATTGAAAGAAGAATGTTAAGAATTCTAGTTAATTCTTAAATATCTTTTTTTTTATATAGAAGGATGGTCATCCTATTGTGTAGATGAAACGCCGAACGACAAGCAATTAGGGTGGCAATCCGATCTGCCATCAAAGGAGGATATGTTACGACTAATTTCTTTCGCTAAGCGACGGATCACGTCAAACCCTTTTAAGTGTAGATGATTTGTTTGAGTCACGCCGACACACCACCCGCAGTATGTTTAGGGTCATCACTTTTAAAAAAAGCTGTTGATACTAGAAATGATTTACTTCGAGATGGGTCGCAAATCGCAATCTAGATTTAAAGAAAGTTGTCATAAGTTATAATATAGTTGAAATGAAATGAAATGAAATGAAAATCGTTTATTAGCATAGGCACTAAAGGCGTGCGCTTGCTCATCGTCAGAATGTAGGAAGAAGAAGGACCACAAGAAACTCGTCAATCGTAGCCTGTACATAAAATAATTAACAAAAAAAATGGATTTTCATTCAGAAAAAAAAAGTAAATAACATTACATAAGTCACATAATTCTGAATAATACATAATTCAGTTTGCATGTAGGTACGTATAGTATGATTTATTAGTATTTTTTGAGTTCATTCAATTCAATTCATTAGTATTTTATAATATGTTTAAATGTTGGTTTCCATTAGCTATAAGTTATATTTACGTAGTATATATAACTATAAACGGTATACAATATTCGATACGTAGATTCGATATACAACTCTTGACCAGGGAACGCTGTTAGTTTTAACAAAAAAAAATAAATATTCATTAAAAAATAAAGTGTAATATCAGATTACGTTTATTTATTAATTATAGATCAATATAATGTAAAAATGTATTGATCATTTGTACAAATTATTTTTTTAATTTTAATTAGTTATATAATGAATTGCCGATTAATATAACTAATATTAAAAATATTATTAAATTTAAATATGAATTAAAAAAAACACATAATGGGTTTGAGTGCCTTGTGATGGTGTTGTCAATATTCTAGTATAATAAAAACATATGTTTAGTATATGTACGTTATGTTTGTTTATATATATGTATATATTATCTTAATTAAGTGAATTTCTGTAATTCTTTTTGAGGAAATAAATGTCTTAAATTAAATGGAATCCTTGAAGGGAAAGTTTGCGGCATATAATTTCAGTTTGTGGTCACGGCTAATCATTTGGCGCCACGTCACAGGTTCCTAATCATACCTTTAAGTAATTTTAACACAAATTCCGTTTATTATCTCTAAAAAAGCCACGCCTTTTTTCAAAAAAACTTAACAAAATCAATCTGTTTAAAATTAGAAAGTTTAAAGAGAAAAAAAACCCTTCGCGTCAGCCCTTGTCGGCGCTTCAAAGGGCGGGCGTGTGCTCTGTCTGTCAATGTGGCGTGGAAATGTACCTAATTGAAAAACATATTAATACATTTTTAATGTACATTTCATTTCAAACAATTTCCTTTATTAATTTCAATTTTCTCTAATTATAACTTAAATTTTACTTACCTATAACTTAATGTTTATTAGGTCTGAAAGATGGAGTGATAAGTTTTGTTACTATGGGTCTCTACAAGCTGAAAATACTTATTTCAGAAGCTACTACAGTAATCCACATTTTACTGTTAAACTATAAATTTTACATATATGTATGTATGTAAGGGATAACTTCTATCTATATGTATAACAGACTATGCATGTACATTGAATAGTATTGATACTAAAAAAGCTTGGACATGATGTATGTCATTTTGTTTGCCCTTAGGTATACAATAGGATGACAATGACAGTAGCTACTCTTCTACATCATAGTATATATTATTATGACATTAGTATGTAAGTGGACAATGCCAGTATACAGCAGCTAAATCAAATTGATAATTATTAAATTTATTTCATTTGTATTTGTATTGACGAGTAAAAGCGCTCTATTGGAGCCCAATTACTAAAAGTAAATAAATTAAGTATATATATTACAATGTTGTTAATAAATTATAACCCACATAAATAAAGCCACGGACAGCAGCTGCCTACTTTCCGTACAAGAGTGGTGTCACATAAAAGCCGGTTTTTGCCTTAAAAAGTCATTTTAATTAACACTTTGCAGCAAGAAGTTTGCGGAAGGTGCAAACCATGTCGCAGTGAAATTATATTAAAATTTATTCCATAGCCTCAAGTGGTATATTAATTATTACGTCAAAGTCCAATTTGTCCGGGTGTTTCATATATCATAGCTGACGTTTTGTATATTACTACTATAAAGTATCATGTTGCATCTATGTTCTCAATATAGACTTATTTTAAAACGTCTAATGGATGACTTATTAAAATTTCGTACGTTGGACCATTGACACTTGTCTATACTCTATACTAATATATAAAGAGAAAACATTTGATTGTTTGTATGTATTGAATAGGTTCCGAATCTACTGGACCGATTTGAAAAATTCTTTTACCATTAAAACCCTGATGAACACTTCAATAATGTAACCCAAAGTGCGAAAAAAAATCATTATATTGCGTACGCTGCAGAAATTATTTACAATAGAGCAAAGTGATGTACTACAGTTTTATAGAGGACATCAATATCTACAAAAAAGTCAGCGACATCATATGTCTAACTATTACAGTTATGTCACAATAACTACTTTTTCATGTTAAACTTCATAGTACTTTATATCTTCATTACTACGCGAACGAAGTCGCTGGCAACAGCTAGTTGTTAATATAGGACGAATGGGTATCTCAGAAACAATATTACAAATAATTCTGAGGTTAGCTATTGTCCTAGTTCTGTGGTCGGCAAACTTATTAGCCAAAGAAGCAAATATGAACATTTCAATAATTTAGAAAAAAATTGGGAGCCAAATCCGCTTGTTTAACACTAGATTTACCAGCTTAAATATACCTACTTCTACCAAAACCAAAAAAGTATATATTTGTTACAACTATATATAAAATAATATAAAACTCATAAAACTAATTCTTCCGTTATAGATTAAAGAAGATTAGAAGAATTAAAGAAAATGTTACACGCAGTAGGAATTTTAATTTGATCTTGCAAAACCAGTCATTTTGACTGCTCTGGTAAATCTAGTGTTAATAAACTTTTATTACACTAAATAAAACCAAATTGTTTGCTCCGTGCTTGGTCCGTAGAGATTTTGGGCCAGAGAAGCACTTTACCGACCACTGTCCTAGTCTATTGATCTATGCTAGTATGCTTGAAAGAGCTGCGTGTTGGGTTCAGCTCGGAAGAAGCTGCGCTATTACAGCTGGATTGCAGTATACAGCAGTCGTAGTAGAGACTGATATTAAAATATATATATTTAATACGGACATTAATAATAACAACAACATTTTAAGATACAGTATGTAACATGCGCGTAAAAAACACCTTATAATATAGTAAGATCATACAATCGATAGACTTTTAAATCCATACATGGTCAATAACTGGGCAATGTCAATTAGTTGAGAGCCCGACATGTCAGTTATTCAATTGCTGCATAAATACGAGCAAACTGCAACAGAAAATGTCAATTTAATTATCTTTTAGAATAACGCTTCCGTGTGTTACAAAATGTGTGTTAAAATCAAATATAGTAGGTATATTGTTTGGGACCTTCGTCGTTAACGACTATGTCGGTCCACATAAACATTTACAAAATTGCTTCTATCTAAACTAAATACTAAACTTTCACCACCTTATATATCAAATATAACGCGTCCACGGATCCAGGACTTACCAACAAAGGGATGAGCATAATAATAATAAAAAATACTTTATTGCTTTAAAACATAATAATAACAATACAACAACAATAGGAAACAGATTTAGAGCAATTGGCGATCTTATCACTAAAAGTAATTTCTTCCAGATAACCAATTGTCATAGAACAGTGATTCCCAAAGTGGTCTATATCGACCCCTAGGGGTCTATGACAACCTGCAAGGGGTCTACGTCAGCGAAAAAAAATTTGGGGGTCCATGAAATGAAAATGGGGGTCCACGATAGTGGATCTCAACACATACACTGATAGTACCTATTTACTTACATCATACTATCTTATTATATCAAAACATATACATTATTTATAAAAGTACCTATGAAGTAAAAAGGTTCATCCTTCTCACTAAAAATATTGACTTATTGCTTATGTTATTTTATTTATAGTTTATTTTATGTTTATTTAATGTTACGTATATTTTACATAACAGATACAAAATTTTATTTTGAGTAGTTTTAATTTAAATTCAATTAATAAATGAATAAATTAACATGTGTTTTTACTTTAAGTTTTTAACACTAAACTTCACTACAGTTAGAAATTTACAAATATCAGGTAAGTAGGGGGTCTACCCAACACGAAAAAACATGGCAAGGGGTCTACGACACAAAAAAGTTTGGGGAACTCTGTCATAGAAGAAGAAGTATACCCTTATATGGTAAATTGAAATTAAATTCAAAACACATTCAAACATGTAAGTATATTATAAAAAATATTATTGCAACGCGCGCTCATAAAGTTAAATATAAACCATTAAAATAAAATATACCTATATGAAATGTGTAATGGGAGTAATAAAATTTTGAACATGGCACTCGGCATGGCTGCCTCCAAAGAATGTCCATTACGTGCGTCCCGATTTGACGTAAACTATTCCAAAATGGCCGGCAGTTATTAATTGGCGATTCAATTCTTAATTGGTGACAGTTTAGCGTTAAATGTGACGTGTATTCTGTTTTCTGTTAACGCTATTCGGTAATGTACGTTACATGTATCTTGTTGTATAATTTAATGCAGCCATTCTCAAAGTGTGTTCCGCGGAATCCTAGGGCTAAAGTACTGCAAAAAATACCTACCAAAGGGAGATTATAAGGTTACATCTAAATATTCCAACTAAATATTACGTAATATTACATTGCAATATGATTATTCATAAATACATATAAATCAGTTTTTTATAATTATATTAAGGCTTTCTCCTTCGCCAAAATAGTTTTGAGAACCGCTGATTTAATTCATTTGTTGATGGGAAGCAAATAAAAAACAATTGAATAGAAAGAAATAATAATTTTGACAGTATTGACATTAAAAGTTTTAAAAAGCATATTGGCCTTGGGCTTCACTTTATTGCGTCTTATCAACCAATTTACTAATTTGTTATTACGAATAAAAATCATATGAATGTCGTTATCTACTCGTATAAATAATTTAAACAGAATAGCGGTTTAATTTTTTGTTCGCCCCATTGAAGAGCGAGTCAAGTTCGAATATTAATGAATATAGCCCATGTTTTTTTATTATTACTGTTACAATTAAATTCTGTTTTATTGAAGGCGGTCGAGCGTGAAATTTTTAATTGTTTAGCGCTAAGTAGAAAAAAGAATTGTGCTGAAAATAAAATGTCATGACTGCCTACAGTTAATGCGCTTGAATTGACTGTTTTACAAACTATAATAATAAAAATATTTAAACAATATATTGTTTAAATATTTAAACACACACAAACAAACATTTACCAAACCCACAAATGAAAGTAACAATTACACTGAAAAGAAATAAAGCTAAGTTGATAACCTAATAATTATGTTAAACATCTGAAGAAAACTATATACATTAATGATTAAATACGAATGCCAGTCTGCTGCTCGAACATAGAGTGTTATAAGAAAACCAAATGCGACTTGAGCTTCTTTGGCTTTAAGTGGAATAAATCAAGATCAGTGACATTATCGTGTAGATTGTTAAAATTGTTAATCCTGTTGTAACTTGTCTGAGATGTTAGACAAGAGAGAATATGTTACAGACATGTCGAGTATATGTGACATTATAAATTCTAGGATGTTGTATAAAATTGTACGCCAGTTTTTATTAAAAAAGTCAATATTGTAACTTTGACAGCGACACGTGTGGCATTACAACAATTAACGTTAACATACTTAAAATTCGAAATGATTCAGAAATTTATCGGCTTTCGAATAACTTCGTGTTATTTGTTGATACAATGTTAATCTGTCATTTAAATAATACAATTACTTTCGTATTGGAATGCTGTTTGAGCCAGATTGTTCTTACGCATGTATCTTTAACAATTAAGTATTATTATTTGGGGTTGTTTTTATTAGAGAATTTGGAACTGTGGGCTTATCAGGAATTTAGTCTGGCTTTCGAATCGAGCTGTCACAAGTAAAACGGATCCGTTAGTAATCGGGATCATGAATTTTTACTAACGACTAACGAGCACCAGCAATCTATCAAATGAACGAAAGATCGAGACGTTCGAAAATTATCAAAACAGTAACAGAACGTAATAAACCAGATGACAGTAGACAGTTGCAATGGATTATTATCATTGGTCAAAAATCACGTAAACAATTTTTCAAACGTCAAATGAAATGAAATGAAACCGTTTATTAGCATAGTAACTAAAGGCGTGTGCTTGCTCATCGTTAGATTCTACAATGGCTTCGTAAAGGCGTATGACGAGAGGAAGACCACAAGAAACGTGTGATTGGTCTATTTTGTTTCGTACGACTGAGTGATATTTGAAGTTTTGTTCTTTACTCAAATAATCTATGCTTGAGTGTAATTTCTGTATACGGCGCTAAGAGTCCATATATTCCAGTTTCAATTTTATTTCTTAAAGCGGATGTAAAATAACTTAAATAATAAATTTGGTGCTCAAAACATATTTATGTCTAGAGGCCATTGGTTTATAAAACATTCATTAGATTTAAAACTTGACACATTGTCTAGACCAGCGCTTCTCAACCTTTATATATATATTATTTAACAATATTAACATTATTATATATCTAAAATTTGGCGGCACACTTATAGAATTTTGTGGCACACAAAAATAGTTGAGAACCACTGGTCTAAACGTTTATAATATCATATCGTATATTCTATCAATGAATATCATTGCGGCGTCATAATATTTAGAGGTAAGTAGAAGCTAGAGATATATTATAAAAATACACTTTTTTAGTTTAAATTCTTAGTACCAAATCTATTTTATTTGTTTCAAATTCATGTCTCCTTCTCTTCTCTTTTTTTTAGTTAAAAAAACTCTTCTCTTTATGTCTTGTCTCTGATTGACAATCGCAGACAGTGAACTCCTTCACTACTGACATATTTGTTGATAATCTATACTAATATTATAAAGAGGAAAGATTTGTACTTTTGTATGTTTGTAACGAATTGGCTCAAAAACTACTGGACCGATTTCAAAAATTCTTTCACCATTTGAATGCTACATTATCACTGATCAATATAGGCTATGCAAATTACAGGAAAAAAACTACAATAATTTAACCCAAGCAAAAATTGCCATAAAAGGCAGGCGTTTTTGTAATATGAAACATTATTAAACTTCATAACACTTTATATCTTCATTACTACGCGAACGAAATCGGGGGCAACAGCTAGTTTCGTATATAATACAATTGTTATCGCATCCCTTTGTTTGCCTTTTAACATATTACATTGTACAATATAATTTTATTATTAAATTAAATTTGTAAAACAATTATTTTATTGGATAATAATTATTTATTAAATTAAAAAAAAGAAGAAGCATGTTAATATTGTAAACAGGTTAAAAACAATGTTAAGAATCGGGACGCATGCAAATTGTAAATATTAAATATAAGATAGGCAATGCGTCCCGCTTCTCCCCCACGGCCAGCTCGATACACCCGCGAGCCTCTATCCCCACCACGCACCGAGACAGAGCGCGCTACTCCCGCACGCCGAACAAAGGAATTGGCCACGCCCACCAGAGAGAACGGGATACGACAGCGTGGTCCTACGCCGCCAGCGGGCGTATAAAAGCGCGCCGCTGGCCCAGAGAAAGGCAGTATCGATCGGAAGCTTAACACGAGAAGACATACGAACTGAAGACTGAGAAATACCATCGATTGCTGAAGATTATCGCCGTTTATGAAGATCGTCGTTTACAAAGAAAATCGCCGTTAGTGAAGATTATCAACGTTGCGAGAAATTCTTTGTGAATAAAACCTCAAGAAGAAACTACGTCTATCATTATTACAAGGAGACCATACAGTCCACTGTCCCGATTCCCACAGTGGCAACGCGTAGCATAACAATTCAAGTGTGCGGAACAAGCGGTGACTATCACACGGTGGCACTGCGGACAGTGCCGAAGTTGCAGCTGAGCGCGCAGAGTCTCAGCGAGGACGCAATGAGGGCCAAGCACCTAAAGGGATTCAAGAACCTGTGTTACGCAAATGTTACGCCGCGAGTGTTGATAGGCGCCGACCACTGGCACCTTATCGTCACACGGGAACTTCGCGCCGGTCGACCAACAGAACCTGCGGTATCGCGCACGCTACTCGGATGGGTGGCGCATGGGATCGCGGCGAGAATAGCGGAACCCAACGCAGCGCGTGTCTATCACACCAGCCTAGAAGAGTTGGTGGAAAGACACTACAGGCAGGAGGCAGTGAGGCTAGCAGAGGCTCTAGTGGAAGTACACTCACACGCGTCCTTCAAGCTTCATGGCTGGCGAAGCAACAGCCAGACCGTGATGCAAGCTCTCGGGGTAGAACGAGAGTTCTTGGAGGATCTGGTGGTGATCGGTGGAAGCAGTGATGACGCAGCAAATACCTTGGGCTTGCGATGGGACCCGAGGAGTGACAAGCTCGGATTCAACACGGCGATGCCACGCGTGGCCAAGGATGTGCTGGAGGGCTGCAGAGCCAGCACGAAGAGAGAAATGCTGAGTGCGGTCATGTCCTTGTACGACCCACTGGGATTACTCAGGCATTTTTCAATCACGGCAAAGATCATTCTACAAAACTTATGGCGAGGAAAATCGGGATGGGACGAAGAGGTGCCGGAGCCTGAAGCGGCCGAGTTCCTGAAATGGTGTAAGGGCCTGAAAGCAGTGGCGAAACTCCGGATCCTAGATGTCATAACCCAGAATGGCGCCGTGCAAGAATCAACATGCACGTATTCTGCGACGCGAGTTCTCAAGCGTACGCAGCAGCCGTCTACTGGCGAATGGAAGAGCCAGACGGCAAAGTGGTGGTATCGTTAGCGGCAGCCAAAGCAAAAGTGGCACCGCTACGACCAATGAGCATACCACGACTGGAACTACAGGCAGCAGTACTAGGAACACAGCTAGCAAGAACTGTGCAAAAAGAGTACCGCATGCGAGCTGAAGAGACAATCTACTGGACGGATTCCAAGACAGTAATACAGTGGATAAGAGGCGACGCGCGGAAGTACAACCCGTTCGTCCCGGGACCGGACGGCAAGGTGCGAGTAGCGGAGGTGCGAACCAAAGGTGGGATCTTCAGGCGGCCTGTACGCAAGCTAGCCGTGATACCGGTGAAGAGCGACGGGGAGACGTCGCTGGGGGGAGAATGTTAAGAATCGGGACGCATGCAAACTGTAAATATTAAATATAAGATAGGCAATGCGTCCCGCTTCTCCCCCACGGCCAGCTCGGTACACCCGCGAGCCTCTATCCCCACCACGCACCGAGACAGAGCGCGCTACTCCCGCACGCCGAACAAAGGAATTGGCCACGCCCACCAGAGAGAACGGGCTACGACCGCGTGGCCCTACGCCGCCAGCGGGCGAATAAAAGCACGCCGCTGGCCCAGAGAAAGTCAGTATCGATCGGAAGCTTAACACGAGAAGACATACGAACTGAAGACTGAGAAATACCATCGATTGCTGAAGAAAATCGCCGTTAGTGAAGATTATCAACGTTGCGAGAAATTCTTTGTGAATAAAACCTCGAGAAGAAACTACGTCTATCATTATTACAAGGAGACCATACAGTCCACTGTCCCGATTCCCTACATAATTAGTAAGTTTACATTCCCCCTTTTAGTTTTTTTGTTATTGTTAGCCCAGCATATGACCACACTCCGCCTGATGTTAAGCTAGAGTGCGGTCCATGAGCATAGACAGGGCACACTCCTCTCGTTATCCCGGCTACTAGGTCACTTGGACGTGTGTTCCGCTTGAAAGTGGTGGTACTGGGCTAATGCCATCATCAGTCTGCCTACCACTCTGCAGTCAGAGATGCTACACAGGTCATGATTGTAGTCGCTTTGCTAGTAAAATTCCAATTTTATATTTGCTTTGCTATTTTAAGTCATTCCTGAACAACATTTTAAACTTAACTAAGGAACTACCCGCAAATGACCAATCGGTATAGGTGACCCCTAGGACCTATGGGGGTAAAGCAGAATATACCTTATCCTCTGCAGACTCTTCTCTGTCATCGCTGTCGCTGTCTCTCTCTTTCTTCTTACTCTTCTCGGATTTGTTCTCCCCGAGCCATTCCTCAAACAACTCCATGGCTTCCTTTATGTTTTTTATTTTTTCTGAATCCTTCGTTACTAAAATTATAATCAAACAGCAAATAAATAATAATTGATTATATCGAGTGCAATATCAATGAACAATTCTACATTAGTGTACATCCCTAGCTGACATGGCGGTCGTTACTTGGTGTCGGCGCGGGATTAAATATGTCTCTCTTTCCTTTGACATAAAAGTTTACGTGTGGATTAAAATAATTGGCTTGAATACTGGACATTAGGCCATTCAAGTATTACGTAAGCAGATTTTTACAATTATTTAACCCCCCCCCCCCTTCCCCAAAAATAAGTAAACCCCCCCTCTCTCTCTCTCTCTTCCCCCCCCCCCATGCTTACGTAATCATTGGTACCTATATGCATTTTTCTTTTAATGTATTCTTTTTTTTTATTGATTCGTGAGCAGTAGTTGCAAATAGGCTGAAGCATTTATTTGTGGGTTGCCGTTTGTGTAAAAAAGTAAATAATAATTGCTGACGTAATCACGACAATTCTTATAAAAGAAAAAAAAGAATCCAATAAGAATAATTTAAAATTCTAATACACACGTAAACCATCGTGTTTAATTTCACTATTAATTTTAAATCCACAACCCGACAAATTACTTGACAACTATCTCTTTGGCGCGGGTATAAACCGAATCGTTGGCGTGGCGACGCTTGCCACGCTATACTTACTAAAGTATATATAAGTACAGTCTATATATAGTAGAGTGTACAGTGTGGCGACGCTTGCCGTGGCGACGAGTTTATTTTATCGAGTTATTTCTGAAATCTATATCATTTAAGAAGTTTTCGAATTTTTAATTTTTGTATTTAATATAAATAAATGTTTCTTAAATAAATAGTCATCATTTTCTGTAAAAAAAATTCATAGTATTTAATTGTTTCATTAAGCAATAATTGGTTCCTGTTGTAATCTTGTCTTTTACGCATATGACTTGAATAAACTCGATGTTTCACATCTGCCAGGCGTCCCGTGACGGCTCACATTTTTATTCTGACTGAATTAAATTTTATATATTTTTGTTGATTTATTGCCTGAATATTTGACATTGGCAGAATTGTCTTTAATAGAAATCTAAAGCCATTATTAAAAGAAGAACAACAGTGGGCGTATCACGAATTTTAGTCTGGCTTTCGAACCGAGTTCGCTTCAAGCGATTTGTATGGAAATTTGAGCAGCACCATCGCGTGCGGATTCGGAACTACAATATTTTAGATACTCTTTGTTAATTTTCGAACGTTCATTCGATAGATTGCTGGTGCTCGTTAGTCGTTAGTAAAAATTCATGATCCCGATTGCTAACGGATCCGTTTTACTTGTGACAGCTCGATTCGAAAGCCAGACTAAATTCGTGATAAGCCCACTAGAAAGAGTAATGTTTTTATTCTAACATTTGTTTTCATAATAGCAAAGCAATGATTAAGTTTATTAACAGATAACTTTAAAGGTCATACATATAAAATTATCTATCATTGTAAAAACAAACATTGTAAAAAAAAACCATAATTTAAAAAAAAACAGTGTTGCCAGCAGAAACCCATTCCATTTTCCCGTGTTTAGGGGTAATAATTTTAAAATGTTTAATAGGCATGTGGACAGATTTTGAAATTGCCTTCTATAATGCAGGTACGCGTCTAATATTACCGAAAAACACAATATTTCAGTAATAAACTAAGTATATTACTGAAATATTGCGTTTTTTAATATCGGTTTTAAATTACGCGGGAAAACGCTCATAGGCAGCATGTGACGTCACGGACCGATATACACGGAATTTGACGAACGAAGAAAACAAAATAACATTTATTAAGTATATTTCGCGTGTTAAACATGAATTCCAAACTTCAAAGTACAAAAATCCTATATACAATATGGCACTATCTACAGAACTAATCCTAGGACTATTTCTGTAGATAGTGCTATTTCGTACATTAATGAAATTTCATGAAAGTGACTTACTAGAGAGTGTTCTCTTGGCGCGTCCCAGGAGGCCTCTCACAGTGAGGAGTCTGTACCGCATCTCGTGCTCTTCCAGAAGTTTCAGCGTCTCCTCGGCCTTTGCTCTGTCTTTGAACCCGAAGGAGCTTTCATCAGCGCCAGATTTCATCATATTCTGAAAGCGATCATTATATCCAATGAGCTCTCCGAACAACGGTTAGTACATAAAAGCGATTAACCTACACCCCACATACATATCGTGAACTGTACCTGACAATAATACAATGCCTTTTAATATAAACATAGAAAAAAAAGGAAACTTATTCCATTTGCAAAATAACTTAATCGAACATTAATCTATACCAGGGCTTCTTAAACTTTTTTATATAGCGACCCCCTTCAAGCTTAGGAAATTTTAAACGACCCCCTCCTCCATATAATGAAATATATATTAACCGTAGATGTAGATGTAATATCGCACTATTTTACAATGTAAATAAAAGAAGGATTAAAGAATACGTACCCATTCATTTCACATATATATAATTGGAAACGTTGACGGGATATCGGTCGTAATAAAACACAATAAATAGAATGACATAAAACTGTATATATATATATATATATTTATTCAATATAGGCCCTACATAACAGTTTTGCATTGCCACTTTTTTCAAAAAATAGTTATAATAAAACTACAATAGTATTTTGTATGATTTATATTTGTACGTAGTGTGTATACTAATTTTAAAATTTTATTTATAATGATTGAAAAGTATCAGATCTTTGCGACCCCCTTTCAGTAGTCTCGCGACCCCCCTGGGGGTCGCGACCCACAGTTTAAGAAGCCCTGATCTATACCATCGTTTCTTAAACATTTTTATGTCTTGGGACCCCGTTACTATAAAATTATAATGATACTAGCTTTTACCCGCGGCTTCGCTCGCATTTAAATCATTAAATAAGTATCAGAGATCATACTAACTATAGTCAATTGGAAACTATAATAAAAAATATTATTTTTTAAAATAAAAAGTATCCTAGTATTCTAGTACTTCCAAAAATATATGTACAAAGTTTCATGATGATCGGTTAAGTAGTAGTTACGAGAAAACGTAACAAACAAACTCACATTCACATTTATATTAGTAAGGGATGTTCTCCCGTAGCAACCTTTAAATGCAAACATTCTTAACCCTTAAATGGACGATTTTTGTTTCACGTTTTAAAAAAATATATTTGTGTAATAGACATGTATTACTGTCTAGGAAAAATGATTAAAAAAATCTAGACATGAATTTACTATACTTTTTTTTGCAATAATGTGAGTGTTGTTTAAAAACAACATTGTCCATTTAAGGGTTAATTTCTTATCATGATGAATTTTATACCCTTAACTTTGAGATATACCTATATGTATGAAAGTATAAAAAATTAGTTTGTTTGCAAAAGCAGGACATTTCTGCTCTTGCTGGGACAGCGGGACAGACAGCCTAAAAACGGGACAATCCCGTCCAAAGCGGGACGTATGGTCACGTTGCTAATACCCCATTTTCTGCTCCAAACGTTACAGCATGTTAGGATATAAATTGAAATCTATTTTTGAACACAAAATACGAAACGTGTGTTTGCTAATTTGTATATATGAAGTCACACGACTCAAGGCTGATGACGTATCAATCGTATTTGGTTTTGTTTACGACTTTGAATGAAATTAAATGAAATTAAAATAGTATATCAGCATAGCCACTATCGTCAGACTCTATAATGGCTTCGGAAAGGCGTATGACGAGGAGAAGACCACATGGGCTCTGACCTGTTAGGTACATAATCAAACCTAAAAAACTACTACTACTTATCTAGGTACTAACTACAATACTTAATATCCGTAAGAAAGTTCACACTCGACACAAAAAAAATATAACCGGGTGAGACCGCAGGTATAGTTTGCTAGTTACATATTATTTTAGACTGCTGCCCCACCCTGAATAATGCCCATGGAAGACCACAAGAAACTCGTTAAATAATATATATTTTTATTTTATTATCACGAAAAAAAACTCACCAATCATAACCTGTACAATATATTAATGAAAAGAAAAATGTGATCCAAAAGTACGCACGCACTGATTTATTATACATTTAACCCTTAAATGGACGATTTTTGTTTCACGTTTTAAAAAAATATATTTGTGTAATAGACATGTATTACTGTCTAGGAAAAATGAGTAAAAAAATCTAGATATGAATTTACTATACTTTTTTTTGCAATTGTGAGTGTTGTTTAAAAACAACATTGTCCATTTAAGGGTTGAAATGAAATGAAAATCGTTTATTAGCATAGGCACTAAAGGCGTGCACTTGCTCATCGTTAGACTCTACCGTGACTTCGAGAAGGCGTATGGCGAGAAGAATACCACAAGAAACTCGTCAATCATAGCCTGTACATAAAGTAATAATAATAAAAAAAAACTGAATTTTAATTCAGAAAAAAAAAGTGAATAACAATTTATAAATCATATTACACAGTGGTTACAATAAATGTCAAATTAATAACATATATGTATATAAAATACATGTATATGTCCAATAGTATGTATATAAAAATATTTAAAAAAATTAAATAAAAAAATAATATAGCTACCTATACAACATTTAAAAAAAAAATACAGTAAAAATAATAATACAAAAAGAGTGTTTTGTTATGTTTACACTAGAACAAAATCACGCTATTGGTATCACGGTATTGGCTCAGAAGACGAGAATAGAACACGGAAACAATATGTTTAATTATAGTACTTATATGTCCTCTTGGAAAGATAAAAGCAGGCGAAAGTTTTATCAAATGCGAGTCTCCCGAAACAAAAATTCTAATCGCATTTTGTAAGTAGTCATATATCAATCTAATAAAAATAAAAAAGGGAATCTTATAACCAAAAAACCATGTCACTGTTTTACAACCTGTCTATCATCGAAAATAATATATAGAATTAAAACAATTTTACTTTTATTTGCAAATCATTTTTGTAAATTTGTAATAAGATATAAGAGATTAGATAAAAGAACAACAATAAAATCCGATGCAAATAAGCCCAACGGACTTATATGAATGTTTAGAGTTTAGTCTCTCACTAGCGCTGTCCGTGATATGACGTGTTCTTGTATCACTCTTAAAATAATTTTTTTATCATTTAACTCACTAATTGTTAACTTTATGATTTTTAAAAGTCATGTTTAATAGTACATATATAAAATAAATATCAATGATTGATAATTTGTATAATTTTAGATATTTAAACCGATTACTTACGGAAATAGTACGGAAAAGTATAGCTTTCTCCACCGGACAATGTTAATACACTTTATTATTACACAAATAAAACTAAATTGAACTTTAAACTAGTAAAAATTACGCAAACACAACTCAATCCTCAAAACACAATCGCGCGACTAATCTTGAAATAAAAAGAAAACGCGGGAATTATTCATAAAACACGATTCATTTAAAATGTACCCAATTGTTAAATATGTCAGTTAAAACAAATAGTCATTATAAATTAGTAGGATTATCTAGTGATGCCGGTCGATCGAAATAGGTTATTATGGATAGTGGCGTAATCGTGTCACTAAAATCAAGGTTATTGTTATTTTTCGTTCATGATGTCATCATTTCGTAAGAATTACGAATATAGGGTTTACTGCCGCGAGAGAGAACTTATATTTAACTTCCTAGACTGGTTATTGAAGGACGGATTTCAATTCTCATTGCTTAGTCATTATTGTCTTATTATTATAGATGTTGACATTAAATCATTAATATTTATGAATTCATTATTCAAAAGAATGCTTAGGTAATTTGTCATATTAGAAGTTTCAGGTTTGAATAAAGAAATAGAAATTCATAATGGAATATTTTTCAAGTAATGGCGTTTGTAATTATATTTAAAGACCAAACATTCTAATTTAACATTTGCATTTGTGTAAATTGAATTGGAGCCAGAATATAAAATAACTCATAGGTCACTCACCTTTTTGTTTTATACGATATATAATAAATATAATATACATTTATTATAATAAATTTTAACTACATTTATTTTTAAAAGAATATAAATATTAAACAATTTAAATCATATATTAATGAGTTATTATTAAATTTCCGTTTACAAATAATAAATTCGAAACGCGTTACGTCAAGTTGACAGCTGTCGCAGATTTTCACGTGTTCGGTGTTTCGCTTTTTTTGCGTTGTTTTCATTTATTTTAAATATTACTAATATCAAAATGAGTGTCGTGGAAGAAGCGCCAATCTTTAGAGATCTTTCCGCTGATGATCAGGAACCAGAAGTTTCCGAAATCGAGTCCTTATGCATGAATTGTTACGCAAATGTTTGTATTATTATTTTAACTAAATAAAATAAACTAATATATAAAACTATTGTACTTAAATATTATATATATGATGTCGAGAGTTTAGCATCGTGTTATATCGAATTTTGGACCGCATTAATTTCTAATTGGTTATTGAATACAATTTTATATTAATAGTTTAAAAATTGCGTAAAATAGTGAAATAATGTGAAAAATTAGTTTATTACAGTGTTTTATATCTAAATAGTGGTATAAAGCTAGGTAGAACATAGAGCAAAATGCACAATATTATGAAATTCTTAAGTGATTTATTTTTTGTTGTTTTGTTCATTATGCGGAATTTTAAAAGTTTTAGCAATAAATTTTCAAGTTTTGGAAGTGGTAATGATGTTTATTTGGTATAAAATCACTTGTATTAGAAATTAATTCAGCCTAAATATTGTCTAATTAATTATTTCTTATGTTTCCAGGGTAAAACACGTCTCCTTCTAACCAGAATACCATATTATAAGAATGTAGTCATAATGTCATTTAATTGCGATGAATGCGGCTTCGAGAACAATGAAATGCAATCAGGAGGAGCTTACAGCGATCGAGGTGTCAGGTAAACTATAAGCTGCTTCTGTTTGCTTCACCTCAGCTAATCGGTTATGATGTATTTGAGATACCTCTGTTACCAGTTAATAGTAGCTCACATGGGCGTAGCTAGCCATGGGCTCAGGGTGGGGCAGCAGTCTAAAATAATATATAACTAGCAAACTATATCTGCAGTTTTACCCCAGTTAATTTTTCATACAAAAAAGTTACACCCACACTTTGTAGCACCTTGTATCTGTATGTTTGTGTCGACTGATGACTGTAGAGTGTGAACTTTCTTACGGATATTAAGTATTATAGTTAGTACCTAGATAATTAAGTTTTTTAGGTTTGATTAGGTACCTTGCGGGTCAGAGCCAGGGTGGGGCTACGCTTATGGTAGCTCATGTTTGACTGTATATTTTGCATTACAGATATAAACTCCACGTCAAATGTGCAGTGGATCTAAACAGACAGATTGTTAAGAGTGATTATACAAATGTAAAAATACCAGAATTAGATTTTGAAATACCAGCCCAGAGTCAAAAAGGTGGTAAGTGTATCTATATGGTATTCTGACATATTGGTTGAATTAAGGCAAATAAGAATCCTATTAGCATGGTAGGTTATCTACAAAATGGGAATACAACAGTGCATAGTTTGTTTGTGTTAATTCTTTATTAGTGTATTGAGTAGAGATGTTCCGACTAGTCGGCCACTAGTCGGTAAAGCCGACTATCCAGCTTCTTATTTTGTGTCTATTTCTCAATAAAATGCATGTGTTACTTCCTTGTAAAGAAAATATGTTGATGACATTTATCAAACTAAATTAGTATCTTAATTAAAAAACAAATAAACATAATATTTAATGACATATATTGCAATTCTGTGTGATGATATTTGAAACTATCGTCAAACTAGTGAGCTGTAAAACTCAAAAAACTTTCTTTGTTATTTATATTTGTCCACATGTCAGTAGTGACTGAAATTGCAGCGAATCAGCTGTAAATGAAGCGTCACGGGAATCCCCTAAACCGTAGTCGGCTTGGCCGATTAGTCGGCCGACTAGTCGGCTTATTTACAACCGACTAATCGGCTAGTCGGCCAAAGTCGTAATCGGCACATCTCTAGTATTGAGTATTGCTAAAATGTTAGTTCATAAAAAAAGATAGAGCAAGAAGAAAACATAATAAAGTTCCCAACCAATATTACTAGATACATTGTTTCTTATCTTTAAATGAATCATCTTAAAGTTTTCAAATTATCAGATTAAAAGTTATAAAAGAAATTTATTTTTTTATTAATTACATTAAGTTTTCTAAGTTCTTGTATATAGTTTCTATTGCTGCTATTTCACAATATATTATATATTTGAGTCTGTGCAAAAGAAAAGTTCACTTCGCTTTTCAGTCTTTTATTAGGACTGCTTGTTAAAGGAGGTTGCGATCGCCAACATTTCTTTTCTGTCAGTGTGTATGTTACTCAAAGATAATGTGTAATTCCAGAAGTAACAACGGTGGAGGGTGTGATAGAAAGGGCTGTGGCAGGCCTGAGCCAGCAGCAGGCGTTACGCTCGACCCAGCATCCAGAAGTGGCAGAACAAATTGAGGAGTTCATAAGCAAATTGAGAAAAATTAAGGATGTGGAGGTGAACGGGGGCTTCACGTTTGAATTGGAGGACATTACTGGTTTGTAGGAAATTGCACCAACTATGCACCTTTACAAAGAGTGGTAGGCAGACTGATGATGGCATTAGCCCAGTACCACCACTTTCAAACGGAACACCCGTGAAGTGACCTGGTCGTGTTTCGGACAATCAATTATTTAAATAATGCTATCTCTCTCTCTTCAATTTAAATATATATTTTCAGGCAATTGTTTTCTCGAGAACCCGGAGGAGCCGCGGAAAGACCCTCGTTGCACAAAAACTGAATTCAAAAGGACAAAGGAGCAGGATTCCACGCTCGGTATATTTACTCCTGATGAGGTGAGTTTTGTTCTTCATTTCTTCATTATTTATATTAGCCTGTCATATGAGCACATTCCGCCTGATGTCGACCTACACGTGTGATAGATGAGGTTCTTGTGGTCTTCCTCTCGTTATACACCTTTCCAAAGCCATTGTAGAGTCTGACGTCTCTAGTGCCCATGCTAATAAACTATTTCAAATGCCCATATGCAGCAACCTCCACTGTGCTCTGTCTGAATTGACGGGGACACTCCTCTTGTCATTCAAGGGCTTGCTGAGCTTCTGAAATGTAATTAATAAAACTACTATATTATCTAGTAGTAATTTATGACACCACAAACTAATGAACACACCGCCTGATGTTACATGTCTGTCCAGATTGATTGTTTTTCAATATGTTATAGTGAAATTGTATATTTGAAGCTCCAAGAGGGCAAGCAGGAGGGCCTCCTCACGATGGGCTCGAGCGTGACGTATGAAGACATGGCCGCAGATGAGATAATGACATTCCGGACCAACTGCCCCACATGCAATGCGCCCGCTGACACTAACATGAAGCTCACCAAAATACCACATTTTAAGGAAGTCGTTATCATGGCTACCACGTGCGACAGCTGTGGCCATAGGTATGTACCTACTACTACTAATATTATTAGAGATGTGCCGACTATGAGTTTCTTGTGATTGCTTCTCGTCATATGCCTTTCTGAAATCTTTCTGAAGAGCCTGTGCGAATAAAATATATTTTGATTTCAACAAATGCACGTCCATCCCGTGTGGGAGCTAAAACGCGACTAAATATAAAGCATTAACCGACCAATTTAAAATGTCACATTACATTATTTATATGTTATTGGAGCTTCTGTTCTGTTCTGTGTCAGGACAAATGAAGTGAAGTCTGGTGGCGGCATCGAGGAGAAAGGGGTGAGGTTCGAGGTCAAGGTCAGATGTAAAGAAGATTTCTCCAGAGACATTCTCAAGGTATTATTGTTATGGCTATATCAAGCTTTGGTTTATTTTGTAACCCTATGTTGGAAATATTCGCATCGAGTTAGACATCCGCATAAATTGTTGCGGAGCTGATGCGGATATGGATCAATATAAGATGGACTGGAGTCCGAGAAAGCGGCCATTCTACTTTTCATTAAATATAATGGCTCCAATATTCAAATTTCATTACTGAAATAATTAATGACTAATAGTAATTCACTCACTACTTTATCATTATCATTAAATAAAGAAAGGATAAATATTACTGTCTCATTTTTTTACTCTACCCACACTTAGGTTTTTTGAAGATGTTAGTACATACATGGAGAGTCAACTATATGCTGTGGCTACTTGTTCCATTCATTTACAACTCTGTCACATTGGTATATGCGAATAGGAAGTTAGTTTAATCTGAGCTATGTAATATTTGAATCGTGTCTGCTCTAGTCGGAGACGTGCAGCATGGAGATACCGGAGTTGGACTTGGAGGTGGGCGGGTCGGCGCTGGGCGGCAGGTTCACGACGGCCGAGGGGCTGCTGCGGGGCACGCTGGAGCAGGTGCAGGACAGCTCCGGCGTGCTCGGCGACGCTCCCAAGTTGGCAAGGGATAACATGGAGGAGTAGGTTTTGCTCTTTCCTTATTAAAAGTGGCAAGTGGAGGGTCACTTTGTTCTGGGTTTTATAATTTAACTAAATATTTATTTATTAATTTAATGAGTAAAGATTGTCTATGGCTCCACTTAATAATGACATTACAGTTTAGTATAACCATAGACAACTGTAATACTATTTTTGGTTTCAAGGGACAGATATACAATTTTATATAGCACAATTTTTACTGTAATTATTAAAAGGCTTCTTATCAGTATTACAAGTTACTCTCGAGCCTTCCCTAGATTAGATCTTGTCACAATTAAATGGAACATCTGATCTCTTCATAATTTTAGCAAAAAATTACTTTGATTAATTGATGAAATAAATGACTTGAGTGTGTTCCCTTCACAGATTTGCACAAAAAATGAACGAGGTGTTGGAAGGCAAGAGGACTGTCACCATTGTGCTGGACGACCCTGCCGGCAACTCGTATGTGCAGAGTTTGAATGAGGCAGACCCCAACGTGCCCGACGAGGGTGAGGCACTCGAGAGGACTGTAAAGCAGTGGTTCTCAAACTTTTTGATCAATACTATAAAATTAGATAAACACACTAATTACACTGTAACTGTGTCGCTTCATCTTATTAGTATTAATTTACTTAGATCTTAATTTTTATATTTTTTATTTTTCTAACATACTTTGGGAACCACTGCTCTAAAGCATAAAATCTTTATTTCGCACTGTCCCTTCTAAAATATACTGCGATTTCAAAAAGGCATATCCCAAGGAACTTGCCTTAAACATTAGCACTGTGATTTGTTTTTCAGGACTGAAAATAACTCATTACGAAAGGACCTTTGACCAGAATGAGGAGCTTGGCCTGAATGATATGAAGACAGAGAACTATGAAGAACCCCAATAGGATGGTAACCATTCGACCACTTGTTGCGGCGCCGGTATTAAGTGGACTGTATGTGATCACTTCCAGTATATATATCTGCGGTTGTTAGCAACTAGCTTTTACTAGCTTAATATTATAAATGTGAATGTGAGTTTGTTTGTTACGTTTTCAAGCAACAACTACTTAACCGATCATCATGAAACTTTGTACATATATTTTTGGAAGTACTAGAAGTAACATAGGATACTATAGTTTCCAATTGACTAAAGTTTCAGTTGTTTGGAATCATATTGATTTATTTCTATCGAAATGATCTGATACTTATGTAATGACTTAAATGTGAGCGAAGCCGCGGGTGAAAGCTAGTAATATATAAATGCGGAAGTATGGCTGTAACAATCTGTTTGGCACACGAATTAAGGAAGAGTATATAATAGGTCCCAGCAGAATAATGAAAGAGGTAAAATTGTTGAGGGAACAAATAAATTATGTGATATTTCAATTGGGGTTTTTATTTATAAGGTCTATTGAACTCTCTTATTGTTTGTTATGTTTCACCATCTTCAACGCAGTCTCCTTCTATCTCTTCTTGCTCTTCGAACTCTTCATTATCGACTCCGACAGTCTGGGGGAGAAGCAATCAAGTCACTCCTTGGGAAGTCGTTATGTCAGGATATTCAGAAACGCTTGCACGTATATATCATCTTTGTTTATATAAAGCCGAGTCTCCTGCTCCTGTTTGTTCGAAACGTTAGACAAAAACATTGAAACATTGGGGCGTGGCCGTACACATTTTTGTATTCATACACAATGTTTTTTGTTTTCCGTGGTCAACGGAAAGCAAAAACATTGTGTACGGCCACGCCCCAATGTTTCAATGTTTTTGTCTAATGTTTCGAACAAACAGGAGCAGGAGACTCGGCTTAAGCGACTTGAATACAAATCTCGAGGGTCGTTTCTGAATATCATAAAAATCGCACATTTTAACTACATATAGTGTCAGTGGTGTAGCTACTAAGGGGCTGGACAAGGCAATGAATGCTCCGGGGCCCCCAACCCCAGGGACCCTGATTTATTTATTTATTGAATCCACAAACAGGGCTCTGCAACCAGACTTGGAATTAATATCACACTAAGAATTATAATAATCCAATTGTAGGCCCTTTGTACAGTGAACACAAACAACAAAATATAGTCATTCATAAATTAAATCAAATAAAAAATATAGTTATTTAAACTTAAATAATACATGCAAACTACAAATTGAACTAGTAAAACTTTTTCCCACATAATAATGGACAACTTATTTAAAAAAAATACAGGGGGAATTCCCAACAAGTCTCGAACATCTTTGTTTGAAACGTGTGGGGAACTCCCCCTGTATTCTTAGTTTAGTTGGGACCCTAGTTCATTTTTTACCCCAGGGACTTTGGTTACCTAGCTAAGCCACTAAATAGTGTCCTAGAGTTCTATTGTCTATGTGCGAATGCAAAATCCGTTACGTCATCTGTTTTCGACCATAGACAAACCTCGTACGTTTTTCTATTCAAGGCACAGACACGTAAAAACTACAATGATAAGACCTACCTCATATTGTTGGTATTCCGAGATGAGATCGTTCATGTTGCTCTCAGCCTCCGTGAATTCCATCTCGTCCATTCCCTCGCCCGTGTACCAATGGAGGAACGCCTGTGAAATGCATTCTATGTGAAGTGATACTGTCTTCAGTCTATTAATTTCAGAATTTTCAGAACACAATTTGACCATGAAGAGGGGTTCTACCAGCTATACTGAATACTGCAGTTTAGATTTCAAACGTTTAGCTGAATCATCTGTTATGTACAGGTATCTGAGGTCATTAAAAGAAGTAGACGAACAATATTAGGAACAAGCAGAGAGATTGTTATGATTGACGAGTTTCTTGTGGTATTCTTCTCGCCATACGCCTTTCCGAAGTCACGGTAGAGTCTAACGATGAGCAAGTGCACGCCTTTAATGCCTATGCTAATAAACTACTTTCATTTCAGAAGTATGGGGTTATCCATAAGTTACGTCACACGTTAAGAGGGGGAGGTCGACAAAGTGTGACAAGATTTCAAAATATAACATATCTAAGTCTTAAAACATTATTTTGTTAATTTTCATACGTATGTCTGATTTTATTGAAAAATAATTTCTAGGTGTAAAATTGCAATATATGACGTCACACTAGATAAAGGGGTGGGGGGGGACTCGTGTGACGTAAACAACATAATACTACCCACATATCGCAATCCAAATGCCAAGTTGTCTGATAACTCACTTTCCGCCTGAACATGACGGTGAATTGCTCCGATATGCGCTTGAATATCTCTTGAATGGCCGTGGAGTTGCCGACGAACGTGGCAGCCATCTTGACTCCGCGCGGCGGGACATCGCACACGGCCACTTTCACGTTGTTGGGAATCCATTCCACGAAGTAACTTAAACGAGAACAGAAGCATAAAATTAACGCTTTATGCGATCGAGCGTGCTTTGATCTGTGAATCATTACTCAAATGCATTTTATTCCATTTTATGCAGTAATAATTATGACGACCATTAGACAGTAATCAAAATAAAATAGTAATATGTTGCATATACTTATATATCAAATATCCAGTTTATTTATATATTATTAAGTAACGATTGAAACGATTTCTTATATATGCGTGTAACAGAACGTAATGACAGCTAGATGACAGTAGACAGTTGCAATGGATTGTTATCATTGGTTAACAATGATTCAAGCGTGTGATTGGTTTATTTTGTTTCGTACAACTGAGTGACGTTCGAAGTTTTGAACTCTACTCAATGAATCTAAGCTTCCATCGTAATTTCTAAATACGTACCTTAAATAACAAACGTAACTAAACTAGATACTTATATACTAACTTAAAGGTTATTGACATATTTTTATTTGACAAGATGTTGAAGGATGTTGGTACAGTTGTCTTATATTACAGTACTTTATTCAAGGTAATAATAATACTTTATTTACAATTTACACGCATATACATCAAGATTCACCGCTGGTTCCCGCACTGTCCTGTGGGACCGATCAACAATCTGATTGACTATATAAAAATTGCGCACACTAGGATATATAATATAAGAATATAATAGAATAGGTGGAAGGGAAGTTCTGATGATAAATACATACAATACATAATATATATACATGGGTTTAAATAGAAATACAGAAACAACATTATGGAAATTTAGGTCTTCCTATGACTGACACAGGAGGACTGTCTCAGTTTCGTCATAATTTAGAGTAAGGAGGTGTTGCTTAGTTGTTTCGTCTTGTGAATGGATGCACAGGCTAAAGCATTTCCAAGAGTAGACAGCAATTTTGTGTAGTCAATAGAGTAGTGGATTGTACTTATTAAATAAAAACTCTTAAAAATTATATTTCCACTATCAGTGGCGGCCTTAGGGGGTGGCGAACGGGGCCTCACTCTTGCAGGGGCCTCGTTTTTAAAAGTTTCTTTTTTAAAACTGTCAATATAAAATATTTTAAAACTCAAATTTTATTTATTTGTATAACTTATAAATATGACAAATACTTGAACCAAACAACCTGATCTACTTTCCACCATTGAAGTCCCCATTCGAACGTCCTTAGCGTCCCTCTATTCTTTCATTTCAAATTCAAATTTAAATTGACAGATTTATTTATAAAAATATATACGTAAGTATGCTATTTATATCGCCACCGCAACCTCTTTTCTGTCGACGACACAAGGTTTCAACACCTACGCTTATGTAGCTATCATTTTAAGATAACAGAGATATCTTAAAATTAGTACAAGTGAATAATATCAGTGTGTTCTTTTGTACCAGCAGTTGAAGGTGTTATTAAATAAAGACAAGGTTCTCGTGTGAAATCGTGACGTTCATTGAACTTGTTTATTTTGATTCAGCTTATATACTAAAACTAGCTGTTGCCCGCAACTACGTCTGCGTAATAGTGAATTAAATAAATCTAATAAGATTTATACAAACATTCATCCCCTATTTTTTCCCCTTAGGGGTGGAATTGATCAAAATCCTTTCTTAGCGGATGCCTACGTCATAACATCTACCTGCATGCCAAATTTCAGCCCGATCCGTCCAGTGGTTTGGGCTGTGCGTTGATAGATCACTAAGTCAGTCACCTTTGAGTTTTATATAGATAGATAGATAGATAATACAAAGTGAACACTATTACATTTAACTGCTATTGTCATTGTTCTAATGTTACATTAATCATTATACTTTATTGTTATCATCGAAGGTGTTAAGATGTCGGCATCCATTGACGTATGATTAATTAGTTTGAAACTAATCTTAAATCTAATATTACATCTCTTGACATAACTAGTGTCAAAAGATTGATTGATGCATAATTACTTACGCGGAATTGTGATCCTGTATCCCCAGCATCTGATCATCCACTTCCTTCATTGACATCCTGCCGCGGAATATAGCGGCCACCGTCAGATAGCGGCCGTGACGAGGATCGCATGCCGTCATCATATTGGTAGGGCTAAACATCTGGGGAAAGAAATCATTGTGTTAATATCAATAATAACTCTAACGAACTCTTTGTTGACAAGGTATAACACTCTACAGCAGCCATTCTCAAAGTGGTGTTCCGCGGAACCCTAGGGCTAAAATACTGCAAAAAATACCTACCAAAGGGAGATTATAAGGTTACATCTAAATATTACATTGCAATATGATTATTCATAAATACATATAAATCAGTTTTTTATAATTATATTAAGGCTTTTTCCTTCGCCAAAAAAGTTTGAGAACCGCTGCTCTACAGAAAGTTTCCCCATTTCAGAAGTCCCAAATGCCATCTTACTTTTTTATTTACTTTTAGTAATTGGGCTCCAATAGAGCGCTTTTACTCGTCAATACAAATATAAATTATCACAATCAATTTGATTTAGCTGCTGTATAGGGGGTTTAGAGAACTTGTGTGAAATGATAAAGTAGATTAAAATGGATTTAAAAATATAATTATCACAATGCATTGTGGCAATAGAGAGACAAGAAGAAACAAGAAAGATGACACTGACAGACTAAACGTCAAAACCCCAAATCTTCTTAAATAAGTATTTTCGGCTTGTAGAATCGACCGCCACAGGGGCATTGTCATCTTGTTGTATACCTAAGGGTAAACGTAAAATGACATAGATTATGTCCAAGCTTTATTATCAGTAAGATATCCATCCATGTGGTCTACAATATTATCAACGAAATTGGGTTATAATTAAAAATTAATTATTGTAACATTGTATTGTACAGGCTATTATTAGCGAGTTTTTTGTGATAACAGAAGGGTCCATGCGAAATAAAATTTTGGATTTTGTGTTAAAGGGAAACATTTGATTCACCTGTTGCGTCAATTCGGGCACTGTTAAGGCTCTATAACTCTGACAATTGCGGGCGGTCAACGGCGCAAACCCTGAAAAGCAACATTACTTGAGTATAATAGCTGGACTTTCACTTGATACCAACAAGCATACATTTTGACTATAAATATTGTATGAAGAAAAGCAACTCAGGCCTGTGTAAACTACACTCAAGCATAGATTCACTGATTAGAGTTCAAAAGTTCAAACCCCACTCAATCGTACAAAACAAAATAGACCAATCACACGCTTAAAACATTGTTAACGTGATGTCTGACCAATGATAAATAATCCATTGCAACTGTCTACTGTCACCTAGCTGTCATTACGTTCTGTTACACGCATTTATAATAGTTTCAATCGTTACTTATTAATATATTTGATATATATATAAGTATATGCAACATATTACTATTTTATTTTGATTGCTGTCTAGTGATTGCCATAATTATTACTGAATGAAATAAAATGCACTCAAGTAATGATCAGATCACAGAACAAACTACGCTCGAACATTATCTATGAATATGGTCCTTAAAGTATGAAACCGTTCTATTTATAGCTAACATATACCTAGGGACAAATATTTTTACATTACGTCGCGGTGAAATACCTGGCATAAAGAAATGCAGTCTCGGAAACGGCACCATATTCACAGCTAACTTTCTTAAATCAGCGTTCAATTGTCCGGGAAATCTCAGACATGTTGTTACCCCAGACATTGTCAACTGAAATAATTCGCATTCCTTAGATATCTACCTCAAACTCTATATAGCGACACTTAAAGAAGCGCACACTATACGACGTTAAATGGAAAGAAGAAATA
This sequence comes from Tineola bisselliella, assembly GCA_028551675.1. NCBI lineage: Eukaryota > Metazoa > Arthropoda > Insecta > Lepidoptera > Tineidae > Tineola > Tineola bisselliella. The sequence goes on from JAPWLS010002232.1 coordinate 87,660, forward strand.
TACATTTTATTGTACTATTATGACACATATGTTACATGGCTTGACCGGACATTCGGGTAAAAAGGCCGAACACCTTACATTATTGAACTAGTGTTTGAGCTTGGCTTACTGTTGGCTTATTAGAAGGATTTTTTTTGACTGAATTTAAAGTTTTATAGCTAATATATATTTTTATATATATTATAGGACATATACATGTATTTAATTTACATAAATGTTATTAATATAACATTTATTATTGTAACCACTGTGCATCATCTGTGAATCAAATCATAAATTGTTATTTATTTTTTTTCTGAATAATAATTCAGTTTTTTTTATTATAATTTTATGTACAGGCGAGTTTCTTGTGGTCTAAGAGGACCATACGCCTTTCCGAAGCCATTGTAGATTCTAACGATGAGCAAGCGCATGTCTTTAGTGCTTATGCTAATAAACGAATTTCATTTCAATTCAATAAAAGAAGAGGATAATATGCTGGAATTGTCTTTCTGAGGTATACTCACCGAAACCAAATGGTTGAGGTCGCCGTACGTTGGTGAAGAGAGTCGCAGGGTTCTGAAGCATATGTCGTAGAGTGCTTCGTTGTCAATGCAGAAGGTGTCGTCCGTGTTTTCCACTAACTGGTGCACGGACAGAGTCGCGTTGTAGGGCTCCACCACTGTGTCGGACACCTGCGAGCAGATACGACGCAGTATAAAGAGAAGATGAAGATATAATATGTACCTACATGTTATTAGAACAGTCCTTCATTCTTATTGGTAACGCATTTCATTCCAATTAGAACGAGGCATTAAGTAGTTCAACGAAAGCTACGGGGGAATCTCCGAGCATTAGCAATTTTTATAGGTAGATGGTATGTCACAAGTCTATCCTTTCTCTTTACCTTGGGCGAAGGTAACACGCTGAACGTGTTGACTATCCTGTCGGGGTACTCCTCGCGCAGTTTGCTGAGGAGGAGGGTGCCCATGCCAGAGCCTGTGCCACCTCCGAGGGAATGCGTTAGTTGGAATCCTGCAACATTCATTAAGGACCTGGAAGTTGATATGATTAGTTCTGTAGTTTAGAATTATGGAATGTACTTCAGCGTAGATTCCACACTCGAGTAACGCTCGAGCGTCGTTTTAAAATTTACTTAACCTTTAACTACTGAGGTGGATTTAATTTCACGTAAACACTGACGTGGGGGTCTCAGAGACCCGTATATTATGTGCTTGTATTTAAATATCTTTAGGGTTTTTAATGTTTAATAATTAGCTTCAGTGGATGTATTTAAATTAAATTAAA
>JAPWLS010000700.1:0-23462 GCA_028551675.1 Tineola bisselliella
TCATACTGGCCTTTTCATAATAAAATTATATATTCAAAACAATTTTATAAGCTTTTACTTGTAATTTAGATGTTAATCGTCACGCTATAAATTGTATTAGAAAAACTTTGTACTGGTAATAAATAAATTCAAAAATATTATTTGTTTTTCTTTTTGTTTTATATTTACATTCTTATTTTAAAACAACAATCATGTACAACTCGCAATTGTGTTAGAACGACATTTAATCTTGTTCTGTGATAGGCAATTATTTAATAATTAAAAACCAATTTTTATATCAGTAAAGACCATAACGATCAGTCTGGCGCTTTATGGAGTATGCCTGTGTAAAACTGAATACGCATATGACAATAGATCTATGTTAAAGCGTAAAAAAACATTCAAAATTAGTTCTTTTAGTAATAAAACGCCTGAATAATACAAAAAACTACAACTATACGCGTTGATATTTAAAAATTGTAGGCGTTTTAAAGGTAATGTCTCAAAACTGCTTAATAAATATGTGTCTGACTACTAAAATAGGATTAAAATGAAACTTCATTTACAAAATTAATTCTTTAATATTAATACAAGACTTTTTAAAAAGACATTTTTGAGACTCAATTTAAAATTTAAAACTCAATTCTTAACATTAGCACAAAATAAATATGTAGTTCTACAGCAACTGGCAAACTTGACAAACGGTCAGCAGCTTTTGTTTTGACAATGTAATTTTAGTGATATCTATACTAATATTATAAAGAGGAAAGATTTGTGTGTTTGTAACTAATTGGCTCAAAAACTACTGGACCGATATCGAACATTCTTTCACAATTTGAATGCTACATTATCACTGAACAATATAGACTATATAAATTACAGGAGAAAAATAAAATCGGTTGTCTAAACTACACTGACGATAGTTGAACGTGACAACGTCTTAAGAAAATACTGATGGAATGGTAGCCTTTTTCCAAAAAAAATTTATGTTCATTTGTTCATGTAAATGTACTACAGTATAGGAGCTGTCCACGCAGACACATCGCTCACTCAAGTAGGAGAAAGACGGATGTCGAACGCTGCCGAACGCGAAGGCCGATTGTGCCTCTTTGTCGCTCGTTCCGCGCTCTAGCTTGCACTTCAAGCCTTACATGGAACGCCTCAGAGCGATGTAACGCCGCATGAGTCATGTTTTTTCGTGCATGCAGCCGGCTCAATCGATCCGAATTTATAGTTGCTTTAAAAATATGAAATGTTTGAAATATTTACAAAATATATTTTATTATTTACTGTGAAATTTTGCCGTCCGGGGCGGGTCGCCCCCTCTGGCCCCATGGGCTACGCCACCGGGCCGCTAATTGGTAATATACGACAAAATTTTTCTACTTAAAGATATTATACAACTAAATTAAAAAGCTAACTATTACACTACATATTCACAAAAAAGGTTGACTCGAGTAATCGCAATCATAATTATTGGTCAGACATTTAATTTTATTCCTCTTGTGTTGACGTCAATCTAATAAAAAGTCAGATTGCTTAGAATCAAATAGACGTTTAAAATCTTTAAATCTTAGTCTACAAGTACATTTCAAATTACGGATTAAAATAATTAAGTCCACCCAAATGTCCTTCATCCCGAGCCCTCTGCTTCTCCAATCTCTGGTCTTCATACCCGTCAATCCCCAGTCCCAATCTCTCGATCAATCTTTCCCCTTTGTCCCCGTGGAGAAATATAAACTGCTTTCTGCGTCGAAGAGAAACTTCTGGATCAAAACTCCAGGTCTGTTTGTTATGGAAAACTGGTAAGCCTACAAAATTGGTTTGGATGAAGCCTCTGACTGGTGCTATTGGGTCTAAGGCTTGCATTTCATTTATATGTAATAATGCAATTGTCATTGAAGTTAACTGAAATAAAACAAAACATTACAATTATTTTCGAATAATTTATTATAAACTAAATAAAGTTACAATTATAGCAGCGGTTCTCAAACTTTTTGGCGAAGGAAAAAGCCTTAATATTATTATTAAAAACTGATTTATATGTATTTATGAATAATCATATTGCAATGTAATATTACGTAATATTTAGATGTAACCTTATAATCTCCCTTTGGTAGGTATTTTAGGGTAGGGTTCCCCGGAACACACTTTGAGAATGGCTGAATTATAGGATACGACGGCATCACACGACTCAAGATAGAGTATTCAAAATAAACACGAAATATTTTTTTATTAATTAATATTTATAATTAGTTGGTTACCTTCACGTTAGATGAATATCTCATAGATAATAAAGCTTGGACATGACCAATGTCATTTTATGTTTACCCTTAGGTATATAATAGGATGACAATGTCTCTATACAGCAGCTATTCTTCTACGTCATAGTAGATTTATTATATATTATTATGACATTAGTATGTAAGTGGACAATGCCAGTATACAGCAGCTAAATCAAATTGATAATTATTAAATTAATAAATTTATATTTGTATTGACCAGTAAAAGCGCTCTATTTGATTCCAATTAATAAAAGTAAATTAATAGAAAAATATGTTCGGAATAGTTTCATAAATTTACATTCGAATTAGAAAATAATCAAATTAGTTTTACGAATACAATTTTCGAACAAACAATGGTAGCCCTAAAGGTTACATTACAATAAGAAATTACTATCACACGGCCTCTTTATTGAATAACTACAAACAGCTATACGATCATAAATTATATTATGTAAGACATTATCCTATTGAATTTAATGTACCTACTAAAGACGCGATAGAATGCGGCTTAGTCAGTCGTTAGCGTATTCCGTAATTATTGTAAATTTTGTTATTATCTGAATTCTTTTGTTTATTTATGTAGTTGAAAATTTATTACTCTATAACTATAGACATTATGCCTTTTACATTAATACAAGGTATATTTTTATAAGACATTACTTCACATAGATATCTGCCATCACGTAGACCAGCGGTTCTCAAACTTTTTTGACGAAGGAAAAAGCCTTTATATGTATTTATGAATAATCATATTGCAATGTAATATTACGTAATATTTAGTTGGAATATTTAGATGTAACCTTATAATCTTCCTTTGGTAGGTATTTTTTGCAGTATTTTAGCCCTTTGAGAATGGCTGACGTAGACAACAATCGCCTTCGTCATGCTGGCTCATAGAAAATAATATATGTCACCCAGATTCTTCTCGTTATCATCGGACATTTAATTAAATTAAAACTTATATTAATCACTCATTTTCACAAACTTTAACTTACTTCTAAATTAAAAAGAAAAAACAATTGAAAGATCACTTACAACAATAACTCTCATTGTTTATTTTTTGTTTTTAATAAAACAACACAACAACACGACACACAACCGCGACGTTCACACTCCGACTTGTTTATTTGCAACTTTTAAATTTAAAACAGGTGCAAGGCTTACACAATCTTCCGTGATTATGGCTCGTTAACTACCCAGCAGTTTTAAATTATACAAAATTACAACACAGTTCCTACAACAAAAAGAACCTTTTCTATTTGGCAACGCATAAATGAATGAAGAAGATATTTTATAATATAATCATTTTAAAATACAACGACCTTTCACTAATATTGGTTACAAAATTATTATTCTATGTCCTTGTCAACTAGAGATAATGCAATATAAAATTTAATTAGTAAGTACCTACGAAGTTACGTTCTAACTATAAACTACATTCTAAACGTTTTACAGAAAATAATAATAATTATTTTTTTTCATTTCATTCTAAAGGAAAACTTTCACACGTTAGTTCCTAATTATTATTTGACATGAGGTTTTACGTGTGAATTAAAATTTTGTAATCTCTTATTGGGTTTTTGCCCAAATACTCGACATTGGCAGAATTGTCTTCATTAGACATCTGAGGCCATTAATAAAGAACAAGAAGAAGATTTACTTGACATGAACACTCAAATAAATAACAGTCAAATACAAGCTGAATTTTATTCAAAAGGTAAATAATCTTTAAAACGTAGTCACTATAATAAGAAAATAATAAATAAATAACAAAATTCATTTTAAAATCGAAATTAAACGACCGCGATTCCTATTGGTCAAATTCAAACCAATAAGAAACGTTGGATAGGATTCGGCGCACTGTTTTACTGATAGAGTCACCCACGTAAATACGAAACGTAAAATCGATATTTTCAACAACGAGCCTTGTAGAATGTTAAATAACTTTTTTATGTATTGAAATATTGTAATTTCTTGTTGGATTGTTACCTGAATACACGAAATTGGCAGAATTGTTTTTAATAGATATCTGAAGTCATAATTTAAAGAAGAACTAGCCTTGTATTGACAATACATGATTATATTGTATGCTGTTTAATTTAAAAAAATGATGCAAGAATATGAAGACGATTTCTTTTTCGAAGAAGATAGAATGTGAGTATTTATTTTAGATAATATAACTACAAATGTGTTATTCGAGTTATCGTGTTTTAAACATCCGTCCATTTTGTGTTGCAGTGCCCCTATCTATTGTTTAAGAGCTTTTCCGTTGTTGTGCGCGTCACTTGTATTGTGAAATTGATATTTTGTAAAACAATTGTGATGTGGCATCACCATAACCAGTTGTATCCATATTTTGATCCTAGAATCCACACCACCATGTTTCCAATGTTAACCAGAACTGTCTATGAAGATAAAATGTAAAGTACACGTTTTGTTAATTAAGTTAGTATACATATTTTGATTGTAAGGATCAATACGGCCTGACAATATAAAGTCAATATCAAATTTTTTTATTACGCATAAGTAGGCCCTTTAGGTGCATAGTCAGAATCTACGAGATTTTTAAAAGACGTATAACGAGAAGAAATCACTAGAAACTCCTAATCAAAGCCTGTACAATATAGTTTATATTAAAAATAAATTCTACTATATCGATACGATAAATTATACATTGAGTTTTTTTTCGATTACAATATTATTTTTTATATAAGCTCTACATTTTCGTTTTAAAAGATTGTTAAAAATTCAGCGACTATTTGAATAATTTTTAGTAAGTATATATATTTAATTTATTTAATTATATAATTTTTAAATATGAATAACTTATTTTACCCCATTTACAATTTAAAAATAAAACAGAAAAAAAACTTGTTATAGAGGGAAATTATTTAGTCTAAATTTCAGAGAAACAACCCTTAAAATGGACGAAGAAAATAAACTAGAGCCCGAGTGCATATTTAATAATTTAAAAGTTGAAAAATATGATATACATTATCAAGATTTACAGTGAGTGGTCTGTTTGGTAGAGATTTGTACGGTAACCGCTAGGTGGCGTTAGTGAATCCTATATCTCGATATCTCCATGTTAAAATCAAGACTTATTTTGAGTGAATTTTTTTGCTAGTCGATTATGTACTAATCTCGATTAATATTAATTTTGTTAGAAATAGCTAGAAATAAAATTGTTCCCAAAGTTTTTTGTTCTATTTTTTGTTCGCTACAATCCTAAATTTATGAGTTGTATTATCGCTAAATAAATAATTGGTTTTGAACACTTACTCTAGGACTTCTAGGTACCGTAAATCGTTATTCAACTATTTAAAATTATAAAATTTCCTATTTACTTTTGGTTAAATGACTACTACCGTCTTTTTTGTTTATTTATTTATATACATACTACGCCATTGATATATTACAATTATTCCATCCAGTAGAAATCCTAACCATACTTCAAGCACGTGATTTTTAAGGCAATCAAAAGACAAAAATTGAAACTAATATATTTACAAATTTAAGTATTATATATAATATTATTATTTATTATTTTATTTAATGTATAATAACATATGTATTGTGTAGATTCAGTTATTATTTCTCTTTTCATTGCACCGAATATCACCGCTCACACCGACAAAGGTTAGCTGGTAAATAACACCGACGGCATTAAGCTCGCCTATGTGAATAATTTTTTTCTGCTATAAAGAATTTATTTATTTAATAAATGACTTTCGCAGTAACGTATCTTTTGAATTAGGGAATTTGTTCATATCTCTAAAATAGCTCACGTTTATATTTTAGGGGTATGACAGTGACCTCTGGCAGCGTCACGTTAAACAAAGACGAGAAGAACTTAATAGGTGTAAGCATAGGCGGAGGTGCTCCTTTATGTCCGTGCTTGTACATCGTTCAGGTAATTAAGAATCATTGAGTGGAACTGCATGTTACCCTTAAAGCTATCATAGCAATGGACCAATAAAACAAAGGAAGTCTTCCCTTCTAACCTGGGGGGCTACTCAGGCATATCTAAAGTTTCGTGATACGACCGTCACCTCTGTAGCTTACGTGAATTTTGAAATATTAGCCCGTAAAAAGTCCTAACATAAGCCTTGAATAGCTTATCCGTCGTGAAGTTGCTGTCAAATCCGTAATTTCGTGGATGATTATGGGTACATAAGTGTTTCTGAGTAGAAAACGTCCGTATTTTTGTCTAAAATTCGTGCGCCTGAGTACCCCCTCTGGTTGTAGCATAAGCCATTAGAGTCACAGTACATACATAAACAGTATATGAACTATGTCTTCTTTTTGTGATGGTCTAACGGGGTCATTTTGACCCTTTAAGGAAACGCTTGTTGTATTTTACGAGAATAAAAAAGAAAATAAATAAATATATACCTACCTAGTATTAAATAATAATACAATATACTCGCAGTTTCCTCATTTACAAAACAAAAACAGTTGAAAAATAATCACTCCGCTCGTAGATTGACTGCATTGCGAAGTTCGCTTAGAGTTCGGTCACCTGTATTTGTACGACTATAGGCTTTGCAGGCGTGTTTTACTGCTTATTATATGTACTGTGATATACCAAAGGTAACTGTTGTCTACAGACGTTTCATAGATGTAATAATAATGGGGTCCATTCATCGACTTTTCTTACTCATATTTTAACAGATTTTTGACAACACACCAGCCTTTAGATGCGGTATACTTCAGAGCGGTGATGAATTGGTCGGTGTGAACGGACAATCGGTGAAAGGGAAGACCAAGGTCGAGGTTGCCAAAATGATACAGTCTGCTAAGGTGATGGGATATTCTTTTTTAGGAATGTAATACCACATTATGCTGTCTAGAAGTAATACTGGCTTTGTAAGACCAGCTGGTCGCGTTTCGGGATCAATTTGGTTTATACCCTTATGGGTGGTGAAAATTGATCCTGGCAATCTGATCTGTCTGTGGGCTGTGGTAGCATTACCTAAAAATTTCATTATCTCGAACAAATTATTTTCAGGATGAAGTAGTTATAAACTACAATAAACTCCACGCTGATCCGAAACAAGGGAAGTCGTTAGATATTATAATGAAAAAGATGAAACATAGGTTGGTGGAGAACATGTCTTCTGGCACGGCTGACGCTTTGGGATTGTCACGTGCGATTCTTTGCAACGACACGCTGGTTGCTAAGTTAAAGGAATTGAGAGGAACCGAGGCTATGTATAAAAGATTGGTGCAATGTGCTAAAAGGTAAGAATTTTTGAAAGCATTTCAGCTGTGACCTATTTTACACATCATAAAAATAATAATACTTAATATTTTTTATAGAATGCTGAAATCGTACTTTGACTTATTGCAAACTTATCGTTCTATTGGAGATATTTTTGCTGCTATCGGAGTCCGAGAGCCACAGGCGAGGGCGTCCGAGGCCTTCTCGAAGTTCGGGCAGTATCATCGGCTGTTAGAAAGAGACGGAATCAAAATGTTGAAAGCTTTAAAACCTGTAAGTCGTTCGAATTTGATACTAAATATTATTATATACTGAGGTTGACATATCTTCTCTAGTATATTAAATAACACAACGATTTTAAACAACTTTATTATTTTCAGATACTAGAAGATATGGGTACTTATTTGAACAAAGCGATTCCAGACACGAAGTTAACAATACGAAAATATGCTGATACCAAATTTGAATACTTATCTTACTGTTTGAAAGTCAAGGAAATGGATGACGAGGAATATGCATACAACTCTATACAAGAACCATCGTATAGAGTCGAAACAGGAAACTACGAATATAGGTATTACTGTAGACATGGGTGTTACTATAGACATGGGTATTACTATAGACATGGGTATTACTATAGACATGGGTGTTACTAGTGGATATAGGTATTACTACGTATGATGCTAGCTGCTAATAAGCTAAGACAACTGCTACTATATATAGCAATAGTTAAGTCCGCAATGCCGGCTTGATTAGACTAATAATAACTATTGCATTTAGGGTCCAAATCATCGTCTCATTCCGCCTTGTTTTTATATAGCTATTGGTTTTTTTCCCCTTTTTGCAGGCTTATACTGCGTTGTCGTCAAGATGCAAGATTGAGGTTCGCGCGTCTCCGTTCCGACGTGCTAATTAAAATTGAACTGCTTGAAAATAAGAAAATACAGGATGTTGCTTTTCAATTGAAGAGATTTATAAATGGACTGGCCGTTTATCATAAGTAATTTTTTTTGTTTAACATTAACAATAGTTTATTATACATTTTCTATAGAAAAATTCTCTTTACAGTGAAACATTGGAACATCTCAAGGAGAACGCATCTCTATTTCCTGTGGAGGTAGATCTATCACAGAACGCTTTTCAATATAAATCTACTGCGCAAATTATACAGGTAAGGACGAGATGGTTGCATCCAGATGTTATGCTCGAACTGCTGGGTAAAGCTTCTTTGCGAGTTCCCCATACTTAGTATATAAATTTCTGGGTTATTTGGGTTAGTAAGAGGTAAGTAAGGGTAAGCTGTGGAATCGGGTATAAGAGGATTCTGCTTTGTATTGGGCAAGCTGCTATCAGTTACATTGTACTACTATACGATACAGTAGCGTAGCTACTAAGGGGCTAGACGGGGCAGTGCCCCAGGACCCCAAACCCAGGGGGTCCCTCTGACCCTGGCGTACAAACTATAAATTGAACTAGTGAACATTTTTCCCATATTCGGAATATAAATAAACCAGATTCCAGGAACGCGACTTTAATAATGGCAACTTATTTAAAAAATACAGGTGAATTCCCAACAAGTCTCGAACGTCTTGTTTGAAACTTGCGGGGAACTCCCCTGTATTCTTAGTTTAGTCGGAGCCCTAATTTATTTTTTGCCCCAGGGCCTTTGGTTACCTAGTTACGCTACTGATACGTTACAAAGTGAATTCATACTTGTCTATTACTGGGTACTAAATTAATTTTATACAATTAGTCCAATGCATTTAATTTTACAGGACAACCAAGATGATGATGAAATAGAATACGGGAGAGAGATAGAAGAACACTACGATATAAACGAAACGAAAACTGTCAACCGATGTCAAAAGTATGACAAAGATGATGACGAATCACAAGAACATTTGCTACCTGAATTGACAGATGATTCGAATAAAGCTGATGATTTGACATTGTTGTCAGAATTGGGATTGGATAATTTAACAGTTGACAGCGGTTTATCAGAGTTCGGTGAATTTCAGAACGGATTGATGGATGAGTTTTTACCTCCGGATAATAGTGAAAATAATTTGAATAATGATATTTTTGATAAATTGTTAAGTGAATTAAATAATGAGAAATAAATTTGAGGATGATGTGGCCGAGTGGTAATAGAGAATAGAGATGGTCTGGCAATAGACAATAAAGATCTGTGTCCGAGCATTAGCCTATTTTTTCTTTGATATGAGGATTTATGTGTGTTACAAATATCCAAATACTTAACATTGGCAGAATTGTCTTCATTAGACATCTGAAGCCATTAACAGAAGAAATAAATAAAAACAATATTACGCAAATATTATGTTTTATTTATACAAAGCCGTTAAAGTACAACCACCGTATTAATTTTAAAAATGTTATAAAAAAACATAAATAATTAATTTCACAGCTCACTTTATAAAACAAATTGGTTAACATGTCTCGTGCCGGCATTGCGGAGGTGACTGCGACCACACTCATTTCTGAGACGAAACAAAATCACATATTCGAGCAGTATCTGTGCTATAGTTATTAATTGAATTGTTAGTCAAAAATCGTGCCCGTTATGGAGGTAGTTTTCATCTAAATTACTTAGTAGTGCAACTTAATCGCCTTAAAACTAGTAAAAAAGTCAATTGAGAATACGGTGAGAATCGATTGTAATTTATTCAAATTTCATATAAAATCATAATGAAACATAATGCTACTTTCCGAGCTCTCAATTGACTTTTGCCTGTTTACAACTCTTCAATAAAGCAACTACCCACATGTTCTACTTCAATCCTAATCAGGGAAGATGTAAACAAATAAAATAGGTAAATCCCCTAAATAAAAACGTTAAAACCAGTTATTTTAACATTATTTTTATTTATGCATAAAATTAAACAATTATATACAAGCCTAACACTAACATACAACTATAATAATGAACAATTTCTTGCCTTCAAATCAACCAGTGGTTCTAAAAGTTAACCCTAACAATAACTGAACGAAATAAAACACAGATTAGCGACCACAAACTTTGAGAACCACTAGTTTTTATACCATCAATATTTTTCCTAAAAACTTTATCCTAGCTCGCAAATTTGATGAATGAAAAGGCATTCACACGAATAAACTCTCTGAGAACGCAGATTCTTTGTAAAATGCCGCGAAATCTCATTGTACATACATGATTGAACATTTGCATGCGAAATTATTTAATAGAATGTGACTGAATTATGTATAATTACTATGGATTCTTATTACCACTTCACCACATTCATTATGTCATATATTATTTCAATATTAAATATATACATTGTACTTTTTAGGCAAATCTGCGCCTCAGTTCCTAATAGAACATAAATAAAACCGTAAAGAAAGTGCTATGGTTTCCTGATCCAGCTGGAATCCAAATCGGAACAAATTTACCTAATCACTAAAATTTGAATATGAAAATAGGCTAATTAGTTTTAATTTCACAGATAATTCATAAAAAACAACTTAGTACACTCAAATGATAAATCAAGCAACTTGCACATTGTTTGTTATTCCGCCCAAGACAAAAGCTGAGCAAACTCCTTGTCATCATCTGCAATAAAACAATATATATATTAATGTCTAAAATATGGCAGACATATATGTGGCAAATAGTCCAGCCGCTTGCAACGAGAAAGTGCACTATCGACGTATATCTTCCTTATTCAGCTTAATCATATCATATTATTATACATATATATATATAATTGGTTGTTTCAGGCGTTACTTTGCGGAAATCCATATTAAAGGAAATTATTTAAAATTATTTTGCTAATAATTCCCGCTACATTAGGTCGATGAATAACTTGTCTCGACGCGTTTCACCATTTCACGTAGCATCATCAATATACATATATGTTATTAATTTGATATTTATTGTAACCACTGTGCAATCTGATTTATAAATTGTTATTTTTCTTCTGAGTTAAAATTCAGTTTTTTTATTAATATTTTATGTACAGGCCATGATTGACGAGTTTCTTTGTGGTCTTCTTCTCGTCATACGCCTTTCCGAAGTCACGGTAGAGTCTAACGATGAGCAAGTGCACACCTTTAGTGTCTATGCTAATAAACGATTTTCATTTCATTTCAATCAAAGTAACATAGTGAAATTTCTGTCCAAAAAGTGCAGCTTTAGCTAAAACTCCTGCAGTCAGTTACATCCTTATATAACAAAAAAATTACCAGTGGTAGTCTTGCTTTTCTCCTTAGTTTTATCCTTCTCCAATTCTCCCGTGGGCACATCTGGAAGTGGAGCTGAGGGTACATTGATATCCAGCATATCACGGTCCAGATCCTCCTGAAAATGGGAATGAGTTTATTTTTATTCCACAGTGTGTGTGTCACTTTTAAAACTATCATCCGTTCTGTAAAACCAACCTGTTCCAATTCTTCCAATTCCCTCTCCAGTTCATCTTCATCCACGTCGTTGGGGAACGCAACATTATTACTGATAGCGTCTGTTATCTCACGAGATATATCATGCTGTTCAGCAATATCATCCATTATGTCATGGACCTTGTCCACGTCACTGAAAACATAATGAAAACACATAAGTTTATAAGTAATTGACAATAGATGGCGTTGTTTAGCTCTTTAACTCGACCCATTCTTTATCAACCAAATATTACATAATCTTAGGTCAGTATCCAGAAATAACACTTGAGCATACATTGATCTGTGATCAACTGACCATTACTTAAATGCATTTTTTTCAGTAATAATTATTTACTAATAAATAATAAATTATAAAAATGTCAACCATTAGTAATATTTTACATTTACTTATATATCAAATATCCTGTTTAAATATTAACTTCAATTTTTTTCTGTTATTTATATTTTAATAAATGCTTGTAACAGAACATAATGACAGCTAGATTACAGTAAACATTTGTAATGGATTATCATTGGTCAAAAATCACATCAACAATACTTCAAGCGTGCGATTGGTCTATTTTGTTTTGTATGATTGAGTGATGTTTAAAATTTTGAAAGTGTTGAATACAGGCCATAGTGAAACATACATATCCTTGTGTGCCAATCTCATGGCAGCTGCAGCATCCTTCATGGTATTGAGAACTTGTGTGTTAGTGTTAGCACCTTCCAGCGCTTCCCTCTGCGCCTCAATTTGACTGAGTGTGCCGTCAATTTGCTCCAATTGTTTTTCATAGCGCTTCTTGCGTTTAAGTGCTGCGATTGCCGCTGTAAGGTTATAGACAAATTAGTGGAATCTCCACAAGTTAACACTATATGGCATGGCCTAACGTCTTTTCTCATGCAGGTTGTAGTAACATCTCGAACAGCTATTATGATTTTATTTCCAGTACAACTCAAAATCTATAGGTACACTCACCATGTACAATTAATAAGTATATAAAATTCAAAAAAAAATCAATCAATTTTACGTCTAAAAATAACTTGAGGCCTATTAAAAAATAAGTCCATTCCATTATCAAGTGATGAGTCATTGCTATAGTTAGTTTTTAAAGCTTATAAAATAGTTATCAAAATCATTGAAATAGATAATTGGGTTTATTCTCCCAATGAAGAAGGTCACTGGCAAACGAAAATAACAATGACTGACACGTAATTTGTAATATTTTGCAAATAAAGTGTAGTCAAAATTATATATTTACAAACCTCTCTTATTTTTAGTTCCATGTTTCCTAGCTGTTTGTATTTCTACATCGATTTTCTTTTCCAAGAATTCTTGTTTCTTTCCCAATAACTCCTCAGTTTCGCGTAATTTCTGTATAGCTTCATGCGTTGTCGGAGCCTTTTCCTCTTTCTTTCCACCGAATATTTTTCCCAAGAAACTCATTCTAGTGAACTGATTTTTTTACACACTTCATGAATTATTAATATACATATAAAGGTAAATGCTACAAGAGCAAAATAAGAACAATAGCGAATTATCCTCAGTTACACAAACAATCCCACTTATATCCTCTTTTCACTTGCTTTATGAGAAGTCGATGCGTCACTTTTAGTTCATATCGTTCGAAAATAAATGAAGTGTACATTGTCACTTTATATAAATCTATATATTTTTAATTAATTATGAAATAATTTGGTAATTGTTGCATTATTTTTTATAGAAATTGAAATAAGTAGATATTTATCCTTTATCATTTAATAGTAAGACAAATCACTAAAAACATGTAATAAGGCCAGAGTGTTCTATTTTAGAACGGTACCTGCGATTGTCAGTCAAAGTTGTCAAATTATAATACTATTAAAAAAGTAACTAACCATTTTAATTTAGTTTTGGTGATAAACGTGACTTACTACAATTAGGTGTATAATATGTTTTAAACTAATGTGTCAGATACATGCCGTACGTTTTGTTGTTTTTTTTACATATGTATTTTATTTAATTGTTTCTTACATTATTAAAAACTAGAACTATTCGAAGTGAATGAAAGATTATTATAAAAATTAAAAATGGTTCGTGTGATATCTCAGGATACTTATGATGATCTTGTAAAAGAAAATATTGACGAATTTGACATGACACCAGAAGAGGCTATCAAAGAAGCTATTTCTCAGCTCGAAGCCCAAGTAAATATGCTTATTTTATACAGAAATATTTGAAATACAGTTTTATTTATTAAAAGCTAAGATTAAAAATAAGATTTAATTAATACTGAAATGATACAATATACTTATATCACGCAAGTATAAAACTTGTTTTAGGGCGTTGATTTATCAAATATAATAAAGGACTTGGCTATAACATCGAAGGAAGAACATTTAGTAACAGCTGCTATTACAAAACTTAAAGAATTAAACAATGGAGATAAGACTTTCAAAGAAATAGCAGAACAGTTGATGATTTTAAAGGTAATTTCTTGGCCTACTTGACACAAACTATAATTAGATAAAAATAAATTAAACCTGTATGTGAAGATCTAACATAATTATACAATAGTTTTAATCTGAAGAGATTAGCACCTATATATGACTTTAAAGGTTTTTAAAGGTTGATCTCACACTAGAACCTTATATATATTTTCAGGTTGAATGTGAAAAGGATATAGCATATAAATTGAAGGCAGGAAAAGATGGAGCCTACGTTATACTTTTAGACTTATTAGAATATTATTTGGATAAAAATGAGGTAAAAGAAACACCTGTTTTGGCTAAATAGACAGATACAGCTTGATGTGTATTTGAAATACTGCAATTGCCATTGTATAGGTACTATTAATTAAAAAAAACTCTGTTAGATATCACTAGGTGGCGCTACCTTATATTGTACCACACAATCTAGAATAACTAGGTACTAATTCATTATTGCTTGCCTTATTACATACCAATAGATTGTGTCAATTTACAACTTCCTTCCTACAATAGCTCACTGGTACGTGTGCTACAATTGCCACTGTAAAGGTAGAAATAAACAAATGAAACTCCACTAAATTCTGCTAGGTGGCACTGCCTTATATTGTATCTCACAATCTATATTTTTCATAATTAATATGATAAAAGTCACTTTTATATGTGTATCCATATTGTATGCCTTCTTCTTGAAACATTAGTTGTGTCATTATCTATAGATATATAGAATATATACAATGTGATATTGATGGACATGAAGTGTACATAGAACAGAATATGTGTAATACCTAAACTAAACAACCAGATCTATGTTTGTACACATGCTTTTCATGGTCCAAGTCTTTGCCACTGGTATGTCCCATTGGTCTAAGTATTTGAGTTGAAACTCTTTCACCAATCAAGTCTCACCATAAATATTTACAGCTTTTAAACAATAATTGTAGGAGAACGCTAGTATTCTAATTTTGGAAACCATGAACGCGCTAATGGATCAGCAACCTGATTTGTTAGAAGAAAGAGGAGCTATGTTAATTAAGAGGTAATATTTAGAATTTTATTTTATGAAAGGAATTTAGCCGTTTGAGTGTGAATCGTTGCTATAGCGACGAATAGGTAATGCGCCAAAATTGCGGTTCGTCGATTTAGCGACGATTGCGTCAGTCAGAGTTTGGTGTTCAGTTGGTGAGGACTATTTATATATTTGTAATTTTATGAATAAAAAAATATTTTTTCTCAATTTCTCATAGCAATTTTCAACCTATTTACCAAAAACCCATAGCATTCAAACGGTTAAAAAAACTTATTTTTATATGACTTTGAAATTGAACTAGGCTGAAAAGGCGATTGTTCCTTTACCTTTAATAAACCAATAAATAATAAAATACATTTCAGAATATTAGATGGCAACACCAATGAGAATATTTTAGTAGCAACACTGAAATGGGCTTCGTCTTGTTGCTTAAAACATGAGAAAAATAGACAAACTATATTTGAAAATAATATTGTTAATAATATAAAAAGCTTACTTAGAGATCGGAAAAATATTACGGTAATTATTTTTTTCTTATCAATCGTAGAATTAGTAATTATGAGAAATTTTGTTTGGTAACGCTTTAGTTGAGAACCCCAGGGATTATTAAATGTAAAATCTTTTTTTGGTTACCCTTTAGTTGAGGACCCCGAAAATTTTTATTATTATATATTATATATCAGCAGTTCTCAAACTTTTTTGGCGAAGGAAAAGGCCTTAATATAATTATAAAAAATTTATTTATATGTATTTATGAATAATCATATTGCAGTGTAATATTATGTAATATTTAGTTGGAATATTTAGATGTAACCTTATAATCTCCCTTTGGTAGGTATTTTTTGCAGTATTTCAGCCCTAGGGTTCCGCGGAACACCACTTTGAGAATGGCTGCTATATATTATTTTTGTTTCACAGTTGTTGACAGAATTGTTTCAATTGATCCGTAGGCTGTGTCTTGACGATGACGTAAGGGTGGAGTTTGGTAAAGCACACGAGCATGCACGGGATATTGCTGTTAACACTCTGGACTTGTTAGTTAAACTATTAAAAGGTATCTTCTACTCTAGATATATTTATTTTATAAGCAACCCGTGCATACAAAGCCCAGATAATGTTACAGACTGAATCTCGAACTTCTGTTAAACTACATGTTAGATGAATATCTTACTGATAAAAAAGCTTGGACATAACCAATGTCATTTTATGTTTACCCATAGGTATACAATAGGATGATACAGCAGCTATTCTTCTACGTCCCACCTTAGTAGTTAAAGGTTAATAAAAATAATAAAAAACAGATTATTATTCAAAGTTATATTTTGACAGATAATACTAAGCCGCCTCTAGTGTCAGAGATAATGTTGACAATGGCAACTGTGATGGTGCGTCATGAATTCTGTCAAACGGTCGGTGATGCTGGCGGGGCTGAGGTTCTGGTATCAATCTTTGGTGATAATTTCTCTTCTAATTCTGTCGTGCAACAGGCTTTCAAATTGTAAGTAATTTTTATGGTATCTATTGAAGAAAAACGCCATGATGTGTAAATGACTGAGTTAATTCCTATTGTCATAGTTAACAGTTTTAACACTAGAGCTATGAGCCGGTCAATATGACCTATTTTTACCAACCGGTCAAAATGACCGGATGACTTGTGCGTGCAAAGTATTAAATATAATTCAATAAATTGATTGTAAAATTGTAAATAATAGAATCGTTTACAAAAAATAACGAGTAGGGTTGTATGTTCTTGTGAAGAATTTTTGAAACCGGTCATATTGACCGGTTAGTAGTTCTAGTGTTAACACACTGGTTTTTTTTAAACCTCTTCCACCGCCTGCGCCTCACCTCTCTGACAAACTTGTTTTGCAGAGATTTAGTTACTTTATCAATTTATAAACCTAACTTTAACAGTATTATCATAAAATTGCTATCAACTTATTTCTAACTAAATATTACTTATTATATGCTAAAAGGTTGTACTTATACTAACTTTTACCTATTGTTCGGACGGAATTCGATGTCTAAGCCTAATTTTGGCGCTCAAACGGGCTGTCAGTTGTTCATTTGTTTTTCAATTGTTTTTTTTTTAAATAAATATTATGTTCTTATTTTTTAAGTTCACATTTGTAATTCATATTTAATTCCCAAAATATAAGTGATAAGAAGTAAAGAAAGTTTTAATTTATTACGATACACACAACATATCTTACAAACTATTTCACTTATTCCTATCAATAATATTTTTTGCAATTTCTATGCAATAGTTTAAAATGTTAATTCTTTTATTTTTGTTATTTATAAAGTTGACAATGTTATGTTTGCTGACAGTTGCACCCATAGGATGATATAGTAGGTGAATAATTATCAACTGATCCGCCACTTTATGTAAAATTCAGTTAAAAACACTAGGTTTTTAAATTGGGCTTTATACAAGATGTATTTTCGAGTTGCTATAAATTAAATATATTTAGTGATAGTGAACACACGGCAGTTTTCAAATAGATACAGTTTTTGTAGGTATATAAGCGATAAGGTGTCGTGAAAGGCAAAGGAGATATCTGCATCTCTTTCACACATGCCTCTAATTCGATTCTAATGATTGCTTCTTCCGGTTCAAAGTCCAATCTGTATCCATTTGAAGATTGTCGACTGTACATAAATAGATATATTGGTGTCATCTTAAAACCCGCACATTTTCTCGGCAGATTGATAATGTGATCTTAAAAATAGACATCTTTCATTGTCAATGTGAAGTGATTTGTTCTTAACTATTATCTCGTTTTCCAACTTATTCCTCTCTTGTATCAGTTCTAATTTCAAATCTTCTGTCGTTTTGTAACGGTTTTTCAAAATTGACAATCCATCGTTCAAATTTCGAACTTCCTCCACCAAAGCTACGAGCGAGCCTTCTCTACAGTTCTCAATATCAGGTCTGTGGTTTTTTGTGTTTAAACGCGTCTGCGAAACTTGCAAACGCTGTTTTACTGTTAATATTTCGTCGTATAAATAATCCATTAGGTTTTCGGCTTCGGCTATGTTTTTTAATGTTAGTTTTAGCTGATTTTCTAAATCAATCTTCACTTGTGTGGTTTGCGCTATTCGTTCACTCAACACTTTATTCACCAATATATCCTGAGAGCGTAAATCTCTTGCTGTATTTATTAGGCATGCTTCAACTCTCGATCTCAAATCTTTGCTGTTACTGATTACGTTTTCAAATTTTTCGACCGCACTAACTGAATTTCCTTCCCATAGTTCTACGTTGGATTGTCCTTCTGATAACCTCGTTGCTCCAGCTGTCTTCATTATGTTTTTGGATTTTACATTCAAATTGATATTATCATTTTCTAATTTGAAAGCTATGGACTTGTGGCTCCAATCGTTCTCCAAGTCCTTTTTTATGTTAAAGTTTATATCGAGTTGTTTCTCGAGTTCGTTCAACAATTCTTTGTGTAATTTTTTAACTCTATCTATAAGAGATAGTTCGGCGAACAGTTGCTCCTGCGGTTCGTCGAATATTGCATCCGATTGCATTCTATTCCCTCTAACATTAATGCATTCTTCTGTTATATATTCTGGTGTTCTTAACGTGTCCATGGCGTTCTTCAGTTGTTGCCGTTGGTCTTCTAGAATAATTATTTCCTCGTTAATTTCTCTGATCGATTTTTCCAATTCTGCTTTCCAGAAAGTGATATGTCTTGCTCTGTGGCTCAATTGGTTAGATGCTTCGCTAAAATCCTTATTCGAAGTGTTTGTTACTTTTTCTATACTGTTTTTTGTTATTGATGCATTCTCTGCAGTTATGCCAATAATATCGCCTTTCAACACTTCTCTGTTGTGTTTATTCCAATCGGCTAATGTCCTTAAATGGTTTATTTGGTTACCGAAAGATAGATAGTCGTTCTCTCCAGACATTTTTGTAATAGCAAACCACTGAAACACTTCTTTTAAATATTGATAAAATAGTGGTAACTAAGTTTCGTTTTTGTAAGTCGTTACTTGGTAACTGTATTGATGAAACTCGTCAGGTGTTGGGTCACGTGCGATGAGTGTGTTAATTTTTTTCCGTTTTCAGGGTGACAGCCTTAGCCGGGAATGACGATGTGAAAAGGCAACTCATGAAAAGTGGCATAGCACCTCTTGTCGTTTTGGTTATTAACAATAATATGGTAATTGGATTTTGTATTTATTAATACTACCCACAAAATTATATTAAGGCCCACTATTGAGCGTAGTTTAATCTGTGATCATTACTTAAATATCAAATATCCAGTTTAACACTAGATTTACCAGACCATTCAAAATGACTGGTCTTGCAAGATCAAATTAAAATTCCTACTGCGTGTAACATTTTCTTTAATTCTTCTAATCTTCTTTAATTTATAACAGAAGAATTAGTTTTATGAACTTTATATTATTTATATATATATTTGTAACAAATATATACTTTTTTGGTTTTGGTAGAAATAGGTATATTTAAGCTGGTAAATCTAGTGTTAAACGTTAGTTTGTATTTTTTTACTTGCTTTTTAAAAAATATAAATAACAGTAAGAAAAAATGCAAATTAAACTTTTAAATGGGATATATGATATGTAAGCATGGCATTGTCCACTTATATACTAATGTCATAATAATATATAATAAATCTGCTATGATGTAGAAGACTAGCTGCTGTATAGGGGCATTATATAGCTAAGAGTAACTATAAAATGACATAGATTATGTCCAAGCTTTTTTATCCCATATTTTATATGTTTGCTAATCTTTGTTTCAATATAGAATCAACAAACGACAGTGGCTCTGGGCTTGAAATGTATATCGTCGCTTTGTCTCCGAGAATCCTCTCACAGCGTGATGTTCTTCGAAAATGGGGCCCACGAGGTGATCGCTGAAGCCATGAATAAATACCCTAACAGTTCAGTTATTCAGGTAGTTATTATTTTGATGCATTTATAAATGTCATTCTAAAATTTTATGTGGAGGGTAGGATTTACAACGTTGCAATTTTACAGGACAGTGATATAAAGTTGTTATTGAGTATCTCAGAAACCGTTGAAATAATGTTAAAGCAATTTGGTCGTATAATAAATTTTGATACACTTTATTCGGTTGGGTTATATTTACCATTTACCAAATTTGCTAGAAGATTTAAATTATTTTGTTTCCTCTTTATTTACAAATTGCTGTCTACTCTTGGAAATGCTTTAGCCTGTGCATCCATTCATAAGGCGAAACAATTAACTAAGCAACACCTCCTTACTCTAAATTATGACGAAACTGAGACAGTCCTGTTTCAGTCATAGAAAAACCTAAATTTTCATAATGCTGTTTCTGTATTTCTATGTATTTAAACCTATTATATATATATTATATATGTATTGTATGTATTTATCATCAGAACTTCCCTTCCGCCTATTCTATTATATTCTTATATATCCTAGTGTGCGCAATTTTTAAATAGTCAATCAGATTGTTGATTGGTCCCACAGGACAGGCTTGGCAGGGTTCCCACAACCAGTGGTGAATTTTGATGTATATACGTATAAATTGTGAATAAAGTATTATTATTATATTTAAATATTTTTTTCAGAAAAACGCTTGTTGGGCCATTAGGAACATGGTGGCGAGATGTAAGGATAGAACAAATAAGTTCTTAGAACTCGGTGTTGAACAATATCTGAACAAGGCATACGAGAAGTTCCAACAGGAGTTCGGGTTTGATATCAAATCGGCATTGAGAGATCTGGAATGCGATGTTAAGCTTCAGGAGCAATGGACAGGGAAAGGGGTCCAGATGCAGAACGATTAGATGAATTTGAAACCGACTATGTTTCGTATATAAATCAAATTGTATATCGGGTATATTACGAATTACATTGAGAATCGGTTTTTGTATCAATAGAAACTGTAAAATCGGCTGTTATTTTATTTTTCTAAAACGATTTTGTTTGTAATATCTATACGAAGATTCGTATATTATTCTTTAGCTAGCTGTCGTTATTGTATGGAACAAATGACCTAAATCGTTGTTTTGATTTTGATAAAACTTGTACTGTAAATTTTAAACTACCCACAATAAAGGTGCAAAATTATTTTTATAATTTATTAATGGCTTTATATTGATTAATAAAGATTATTAACTTTATATGTTTTGTTATTTTATTATATTTATAGCTATTAGTTCTGCCTAACGGTTTCATTTGTGTAAAGTTTGAATTGTACATGTCTGCTTTTTATGTAAACAAGTATTTCTTTTTAATCGAATCAGTAACTTCTGATATTCATAGGGAAATAAGAAGCCTATTATTGTTCGAGACTCAAAAACCTGATTTTATTATACTTTGTTAATGTTTATTTTATTAGCCACTAGATGGCGTTACGTATTTTTTTAATGTTATTTTTTGGTATATTGAGCCTCGTTTAATAAAATGAACTAGGAATTACTGTTAGAAGACATAGGATAATGAAAAAAAACACAACCTTGGCTATGTATTTGGTTTTATTAATCTGAATCTATAAAAAACAAATAAACTTAAAAACTAACCATGGAATGGTTTCTAAATATAAAAGAACACAACACTTTTAAGTGAAAAACGTTACATAATAAGTTGTACCTAAGTAAAAAAGGATATATATATATAAATACTAAATTGTATATTGTCTTTCAAAGATCATACATTTTAACCACAGATATGGCTTAGGAGACTCACTTAACATTTCTTCATGGAATAATTACAACTTATTAGCTTAAACTGTCTTATCTGTACAAGGTGGGGCATGGGAACCTCTCACATTCAAAAAGGCTGGTAAAAAAACTTTCACATTGATTGTAGATGCTGTTTCCCTAAATTGGCACAAAATTCTCCGGTCGGGAACACTAGCACACATTTTTTTGACATATAGGAAGTTGCCATGCCCCACCCTATAGTTAAAACACACAAACCATATGTAGTTAAAATATATGATTTTTATTGATGATACCTATCCACTATTCGAGTAACAATTACTCCTAATTTAGAGTTAAAACATTAACCAATCTTAAATCTAAACACCCACAGAGACGTCTTTGTGGAGTGTGTCCACATATTAAAAAAGACCGCAACTAACCGATGGCACAATCAACGGCCAGTCTAATTCTACCAATAAAACCGCATCCGGGGGTGACATTTTCCCTTACACTGACGATCCCGACAGTGATTTGCTCCCGTATTAACCTTTAACTACTGAGGTGGATTTAATTTCACGTAAACACTGACGTGGGGGTCTCAGAGACCCGTATATATGCTTGTATTTAAAAATTTTTAGGGTTTAGTGTTTAATATTTATCTTCAGTGGATGTATTTAAATAAAATATTTTTTTAAAATAATTTATTTGTACATAATTAACTATCATTTCAAAGTTTAGAAATCACATGAGATCATAAATCAGCAAGAATAAACAAAATTGTTTTAAAAAATCAACAAATTCACTAATTAGAGTAATTCAAAAATTTTATTTTCTGAAAATCTGAGAGGCCCCCACCTCAGTAGCTAAAGGTTAACGTCGCCTGTTTTTTAATAGTAGGAACAACCTTGAACGATTCATGCAATAATATAAATTAGTTTTAAGGGTGATAATTTATTTACACCCCTTTAAAAAATCAGACTGTAAAGTGGTTAAAAAAATATATATCGATATTTTTCATCGATCATTGTGACATCACTAAATCTACGCTAAGCCACGAGTATAAGATATAAAAAATATTTTTTTGAGAAAATCTCCAATACACTTGTAAAACTAACTAATAATTATATATTGTACTTCTTTATTTGAACTACAAATATAAAAAATTTGTTCGCGTTAATTCGTTTTTTCTTTATAACTAACTATAAATTTAAAAAGCCCAAGTCAGACGCTAGGAACAATTAAAGGTACCACAATCGAATCCTGTGCTTTGATTTTTAACATCGCACCAGGAATCTTCAACTAAACATAAAAAAATATAACGACTTATAAAAAAAACTAATTACTTTTTAAGTATAAACTCTTTAGTATTTTTAAAAATTCCAACAATTCTTTAG
>JAPWLS010000122.1:0-147933 GCA_028551675.1 Tineola bisselliella
TGGGACGTATTCCTTAATTGCCTCACCGCTTGAAAAGGATTTCTGCGCACTAACACTCGAAGATACCGTTCTTGATTACGAGTTGTGGCTCTTGGTGTACCTGTTCTAGGTCAATCTCTAACGTTCTGAGTCTGAGTGAACCTCTGCCAGATCCTTAGAACATCAGTATGTGAGATACCAACTTCAGCAGAGATATTACGCAACGACATCCCACTCTGACGAAGTGCAATGATTTTCACTCGATCAAAGTGCGAAATTGTTCTTTTTGGCATTGTGCAGGATTGATAGTATTCAAAAAATAACAAAAAAGTATAAAATTATTTATCAAAATAACGAAATTTCGACCCGCAGTGATGTAAGTCAAAAGTCATACTAACACAAAATATAGGTTGAAGTGTCAAACATCGTTAAAATTAAAAGAATGCAACAAAAAACCTAATTTCAAGTGTTACAATTATCATAAGAAACACTTCAGATGCATTTTTGTTATCAAAAGTTAGTTTGTTTATTTCAAATCGTAAAAAGTTCAAGTGGTGCAATACTTTTTTTGACTAGTGTATGGTGAAGGCAACATTTTTTATAATCCTTGTTACGGGATTCTTGAGCTTCTTCTGAAAGTTCAGCAGTGAGTAGCATTCCAAACTATTTTATAATACTTTCTCCATGGATTAAAATTTTGTGAACTGGAGATAGTGTATAATACCACGCATACTTATTCA
The DNA here is from genome assembly GCA_028551675.1 of Tineola bisselliella. Classification (NCBI taxonomy): domain Eukaryota; kingdom Metazoa; phylum Arthropoda; class Insecta; order Lepidoptera; family Tineidae; genus Tineola; species Tineola bisselliella. The sequence continues at coordinate 720 of JAPWLS010000122.1, forward strand.
CATATATTCAACAGCATAACTGCCAAATTTTTCTGTATTGATCATTAAACCTGAAGAAAGATCATATGTTCTTCCTTTTTCAATATAGGAGAGTAATAAGTCGCTTAGAACAATTGGATGTAGACATTTTAATATTATAAAATAATAATGTTAAAATGTGGTGATGATCTATTTTCAAATAAATATGTATTACTATGAAATTTTGTTTATATGTATATATTAGCTGGCATTTTAACCACACTCCGCCCGATGAGGGTGGTGTACATTTTTTAGATTGTATTTCACCACGAAATGAGTGCAAACATGATAAGATATACTGTAATAATTGAATAATTGATAGTAATTATAAAAAAACGATACAAATTATTGATAGAAATATTTTACATTTAAAAGCGCGGTAAAGTGAGGTTTTCCGTTTTCCGAATTTTGTAACATTTTACCTCATTACTCTCAAGTTAGCAGATAGTAGCAGCTAATTTTTTTAATAACTCTTTTAGGGATATCTAGGCTATAAAACAACACAAAATGTAAAGCGTGGGCAGGCGTGGCCAACTGTTAAAAGTTTCGTTGAAGTTTAAAAAAATATTTTTTCTATGAATCTATTAAGAAATTTAATATTATTAAAATTTTAGATTTCTTTTACAGCATAATATACTTTTTGAACTCTACGAAAGATGCCCTTTTTAAAAATATATAACAATATGGGTCCTTTCTTTGTAATAATACCTTAAATTTAACCTTGAAGTTGGAGTAGTTGCACGATAAAGAAACCGAATTTCACATTGCACTTCATTTGATGAGGTTTATTGTAATACATCTTATTACAATGTTTCAAAAATCTATTGCATATTAAAGGATGGATATTTATCTTTAAAATAAAACCAAAAACATGCTTATTTTCCAATACTTCAAAAGGTAGTTTTGAGATGGCCTTGTATGGGCATTTTCCATAGTGCTGCGCCTTGACTATGATATATACGCGTTGTACAGATGCGTAGTGCTGGAACGGCCTTTATCCTATATTGTATTGGATTTTAATTGATTTTAACACTAGATAGATCGTTATATCGTAGATTATTACATCATAGATTTTCTTTGACTCTTAATATAGTATTACGGTATTAGGTATTGAAGATAAAATTGAAAAATAATTACTATATAAAATCATGTTTATGATCTGATATCACATTTTGCTAGATATGTAGCAAGTTTATTTAAGGCGAAAAAGTCTTGAAAAATAGCCTAATCTAGTTCAGGATATATTAATTTCTAAAAGTTTTAAAGCAAACTATCACTATTGCGCTTAAGATGTAATAATTGTAGTATGTACATATTCGTATATAGATTTGATACGTGACAGATTTTTTATTTTGTTCCTTTATGCCCTTTATGCTTGTGACACATATCATGATATTCCTTGATCTCTCAATTCTTTTATTCATATCTGCCATAGGACGTCTACTGCTGGACACAGGCCTCCCCCATTGATCGCCTTTGTGATCTCTTCATAGTGGCTTGCATCCAGCGATTCCCCACCGCATTTAGGATGTCATAAGTTTATCTTGTTAGTAGACGTATTATGCTGCGTTATTGGTGCGTGGGCTCCACTCGAGAACCTTCCTGCCCCATCGGCGGTCGTCTCTACGTGCTACGTGTCGTCCCCACTTCCACTTTAGCTGAACTATTCTTCAGACTATTTCAGTTACGTTTGTTTTACTACGGATTTCCTCATTCCTGATTCGATATCGCAGAATAACGCTTGACATTGCCCTCTTCACAGCTCGCTGTATGACTTTTAGTCTCTGCAAGACCCATAGTGAGTGACCACGTAGTATGATTATATATTTTTTTAAATTTAAACCATGAGAAATTTTAGATGAGAAGATGTTTCGTAGTTTATCGAATGCTACGGGGTGTAGGTGTAATGCTGTGTATATATTAATACCGTAAAGAAATTGTTTATTTTTGATGTGCAACGCTTTTGTTTATGGTAAGATTCTTTTTTCTTACTTCGAATAAATAGCACGCAATAAAACACAACAGGTATTATAGAGTCTGGCTAAGAAGCAAAATCAGATTAAGACGACGAAACTTCTTCAGACATTTCAATAAAATTGAAATATAATATGTTAGAAGCCAAAGTGAGAAGCAATTAGCGGATTACAGACAGACTCTGATGATAGATTATTGAACAAACTAGAGCCAGAGTAAAATTGTGAACGAACTAAAAACACAACAATTACCGTTGTAAAATAAAACAGTTTTTCAGTCTTGGTAAAAATTCTAAGATATTATATAGGCTTTAAGTAGGAGCCGGTGACCTGGGTTCAACAGCTGTCCCTTCTAAAATAACTTCCTGCTTAACCTTCAGCGTACTTCAGTCTAACCACTACAATGCCTTAATAGCTTTACAAAATCTGTAATAAATGAGCTTTTCAAACTAAATTGAATATTTGAATCATTGATTTACAAAACCTACCTCTGCATGCAAACTCTTTATGACAATTTAGTCGTTCGCGGCAGGCACAAGCACCTATAATGAAAAGCGGACTGATAGTCATAATTAAATTATGTTGTCATGAAGGAGCACTACGTTTGTGGAAATGCAGTTTTGAGGAAAAATTAACGAAATTTTAGCTGCGTTATTCGTTGTAATTCGCTTTTGAAATACAAAAGACAAAAAATTTTAACAATCAGCGTCGTAGTTATATTATATTTTTATTTCTTACAGTTCTAATACTAATATTTTTGCTTTAATATGTAATTTTTTAATAACAGGTCTTGCATTGGATTTTTGTATTGTTTTAAATAATGATTCCTAATGATTTAACACCAGTATTTAAAAAAAGTAAAATTTAATATGTCGCGTAGTAGATCGGTTTCTCCAGTCACGATGAAACAAACAGTAAGTTGTAATTTATTAAACACCAATATTTTCTATAAGACGATTCTTGTACGAGTAGATTGAAAGTGACCTAACGTGCATTTTACATTTTTACTATTATCTATTTTATTTAGTTGATAATTACAACACTGGTAAGTATTATTATAAGTTATTACACTATATTTTTATTAGGTATATTTGCAAACAAACAACCATGATATTTGTCAATCGTTAATTTTTTTAGAGTTTTGATACTTCAGCCTGTACTGTAATATTAATTTACAGAATAAGTTCATTCGCGACATCACATCATTAGCAAAAGCTAGTTAATAGAAAAAGAAAAGAAGTTTATCATTTTAAACTAAAAATAATAACTAGTGATGTGCCGATTATGACTTTGGCCGACTAGCCGATTAGTCGGTTGTAAATAAGCCGACTAGTCGGCCGACTAATCGGCCAAGCCGATTACGGTCTAGAGGATTCCCGTGACGCTTCGTTTGCAGCTGATTCGCGCGCAAGTCTCGCAAGGCTTTAAAATCTTTATGAGGAAAGTTAAACCAAAATATAACATACAGGGCAGAAAGTATTTCACAGAGAACATCATTCCTCAACTTTACGGAGAGCTGCAATTTCAATCACTACTGACATGTGGACAAATATAAAGAACAAAAAAAGTTTTTTGAGTTTTACAGCTCACTAGTTAGACGATAGTTTCAAATATCATCACGCAGTATTTCAATATATGACATTAGATATCATGTTGTTTTGTTTTTTAATTAAGATACTAATTTTGTTTGTTAAATGTCATAAATATGTTTTCTTTACAAGGAAGTAACACATACATTTTATTGAGAAATAGACACAAAGTAAGAAGCCGGATAGTCGGCGCTTTTTACCGATTAGTCGCCAACTAGTCGCCGACTACCATAGTGGCCGGATAGTCGGCTTTACCGACTAGTCGGAACATCTCTAATAATAACTTTTTTTTTTGTTCAAAGTATTTAAAAACAATAATTAATAAGCTTTACACAAAAATAAAAATAATAAACATTCAAATAAAATAAATAATACTGTGGCGCCCAAGTGAATTTAATAATTTAGGCTGAGACTATATAAAACAAAACTTAATTGCATTGTAAAGATAAAATAATATATACATAGGTACTAGAACATGTTCTGTGTATCGTTCTTCACGAGTAATATTAGTTTACAGAGATAATAAATATATATTCGCTTTTATTGTTTGCAATAAGCTAACATTCGTAACATAGGCATTGATAGATTAAGCTATATATAATATATAAACTTTTTGTGAGATTTAAATTATCGATTTTCTCTCGACCACGACTCATAAAATGTTTGGCTTGTAAATTTACACATAAAATAGGTATTCCTCAATCATTAGAGCATGTGTAATGCGAATAATAACTTTGAACTCGATCTGTTGAGTTAGTAAAGTACTACACTAAGAAGTTTGTTAAATTCATCAGTTCACAGTGGAGTTTAATTTTGCATCGTTGCATTCATTGGTATATTAATGCACTCAAAGTAAGAACTTTAATAACTTTGTTGTTTAAGAAGTGAACAAGGAAATTAGTTGAGCTTTGAAGATAATTGCTTCTCCAATTAAGGATCATTTTGTGATTAAATCATCCGTTATTATAAATCAAACCTGCTTTCATTTTATTAGTGTTGATACATTATATTTTCCATTGCTATGATTCTAAATTAAAACACTTTATGCGTCATTCTATTGCGTTTATTTTAATTGGTTTGAAACAAATGTTATAATAAATTACAATTTATACATTATAGTTAAATTATACTCGCAAATAATATATTTCTTTTAGTTTTAAGCAATATATTAATTATTGCCTAACGTATTAACCCAACTGCGTTATTTACTTATGAGGTAAACTTTATAAATTAATTATTAAACATGTTTACCTTAATTTATATTTGTATAAAGAACTTTTATAGATAACTTCATCAATTATTTAAAAGAAGTTGATGCAAGCAGAAGCAGAAGTCGAAAGTTTTACTTCAAATTTTATTTTTATCGCTGTGCCTGAAATTATGGATTCCTTGAATAGTTAACTTCAGTCAAACAAACGTACTGTTTATAAAATAGATATTTAGGGTCTAGACAGAGGCAAGTACAAGGCACCCCCACACAGTTCAAAACTCGGCGGGTAAAATAAAAGCACATTTATTTTTATTATGCAAACACAAAGAAATAATCATCGTTTACTTTTTTACATGTTTACTTTTGCTAACAAAGTTAGGTAGAAGTATGTTCGTCTCAACCAAGATAAGCCCATTGTGTGTTTTATATGAGAAAATTATTATTGTTAGGAAAGGTAATATGTACCTATCTATATCGCCAGCGCCACATTGACTTATACATAGAGACAATAAACCTATATTCAATAAAAAATTGACACAAACGATACCTAAATTGAAAATTCAGTCATTTAAAATAAATACGACGATTCAAATTTAAGCTTTTACTTAAGTTAAAATATATACTTAAGACATGAAATGTAAGTAGTAAGAATATTCACATTAAAGAAGATTCTCACATTAATGAAAATGAATACGCTAAAGCGGTACGAAAAGTAGCTCTAAATACATATATAGTCCTCCGCCACCCTCTAATGCTTTGAAATCGGCGTTTATTAGCGATGCTACTGACGTCAGAGGTCAGATTCTACTATTGATACGAAAAGAACTGAATTGTGTATGAGTCAGCATGCCTACAATATATAAAAAATGTACACCTATTATTCATATGTATTAACAAATAAAACATAATGTTGTTTCTAAAATTACATACAATATGGTTATAACAAGGAAAAGTTATAAGTTTGATCTTCACGTGTTATCACAAAGTGTCTGCGGTAAATTATTTGTACACAGTTCGTTCAGTGTCTATAATGTAAACTATACTTGATATATGTGTACATAGACTGACGTGTAAGTGTACCTATAGATCGGCGGTTGGCAACTGGTGGACTGCGGTCTAGGGCTGGACTGTGGACCGAACAGAAAGCTAGAACGCCGGGAAATTTTATTTAAGTGAATTATTAAAATAATTTGTAAATACGATAATGTAGTACGCTTCAGCACAACTGTTATGAATGGTTTAAGTGCATAGAATGAATGAATTGTTTTCTTTTTATATATTATATAAATAATAATAATAATAAACATACTTTTTGAAGTTTTTAAAAACATACAACAATCCCTGTTGCAGATTACAGATTATTTTTAGGAACACTTTGAACTTTAAGTTGATCTATTTTTTTCTACTTCGGATTCCTATGCATAAATATTATATTAATGTTTTTCTATTGTTATGTCTTTTAGTTTACCATATTATAAAAGTTTATTTAGTTATTTAGTAGTAAAAAGCAAAAATTAACGTGTCAAAGCAAAGTGTACGTTTAACATCTAATTACCAAGAAAAAAACTGCTTGTATAAATATTAATTTCAAGACTACTGGCATCATAAATTAATTTGTAACTCCATAGCGATTTTATAAGAAAAGTAATTAAGACTTTAATTTTATTAACAGTGAAATTTACTACGACGTTTAATTTCTCGTTTTATTTAAAATAATAGTGTTTTAAGTAATAACTGCATCCCATTAGTTCTCATGAATATGACATGATAATAGGAAAAATACATTAATTATTATTAGAAGTAAACTCAACAATATATTTTCTTTCTAGATTTAAAAAGAGAACAATCACTATTGCTTTGTACTTATGGACTAGCCGCCAATGTTACACAAATTTCTAATCCTGGTATCTACAATTAATAAAGTTGTAATATTGTTTTGACTCCTAGTTGGCATATAAACTGTTAGCTCCTGTTTCTCTGGTTAAATTCTGTGAATACACCGTCTAATAATAGATATAAGATGACTCTAAATCAATATTACTTGCAACGCGATGCTCGTTAGTCATTACTTGCCTTATATTGTAGTGTTAAATCCGATATTACATCTACCATTGAATTAGGTTAGTTATTCAGATATCCAATTACAATTCATAAATTAGTCCAGTATTAATATTGCGAAATGTCTGCTGCGCAATGGTATAATGAGTAGCAAAGTAAGATGGACAATAAACAATATTTTTTTACAAACAAATCGATGTACCTACTGATGTGCATATTAAATTAATTCCACCCAGCATTTACTATTAATATTATTTAGATACACCACAATGCTTTTAAGCCAGGTTTTTTTTAAATTTAAATTTAAACATATTACATATACAACCAGTAATATTTGACAGTTATGGAAAAGCCAGTCAAAAAAGCGGCAAAAAAGAAAATAATTATTTATAATTATAATTAAAATCATTTATTCATAATATCAGGGCGACATTTTGTTTCATTTAAACAAGACACTTTTTAAAGGTAAATAGAAAAACAGGAAGCACTAACGATAACCCCTTCACGTAAAGTTTTATCATCTACTCGTTGTAAAAATCATTAAAACTCTTTTCTCTTCCCCGTGCGAGCTTTGTGAATTCACTTTGAGCTTAGTTTTTAGTTCGTCGCGTTTAAAATTTTGTTAATTTTGTTAGGCTTTTTTATTTTTTAGTTCAAACGTTATTCGGTTAATGTAAATTATTGATTATTTGTTCAAAAAATTTCATAGAAAATATACCTGCATGCACAATACGGTTATATTGATATAAATCATGACGTGTATCTGATGCGCTTAGCCTCCCTCAATGATTATTTACATTTAATTATAACATTTTTATTCAGTGAGTTAGTATACGAGTATATAACTAAAATATTATGATTGTTTTGTTAATAATTACATAAATAATTTGACATTGGTTGGGGTTAGTCGTGCTCGTAACCCCTAAAGCAAAGGGCCCGTCCTACACCTAAGACCTTCAAATGTCACTGGGTTACTACGAAACAAATACCTACCCTTTCGTTCAATATTCGCTTTTATAATTGTTTGCTGTCTTATTATACATTAATTATTAAATTTTTGTACAGGACATGCCCCATCTCACATTATTATTATACATGCTCACCTATTAATTAGATATTAACTTTAGCAAATATATATACAACTCAAGTAATTAATATAAATAATAAATAATTATATGACAGTTAAATTAATCTCTTAATAATTTTAAAAAGTTAACACACAACAAACATGATTAAATCGTCTAATATTTTAATATTAAGGGAAAATCTCTTCTATAGATTTTGGTCAACCTTGAACTTGTAGGGTGCTTTACTTTACCAATTTTGAGGTAACCCTGTGATTGATTTGGTTTTATACAAAACATATTTACTGCAGACATAATATTATTTATCATTAAAACTATTTATATCACTAATTATATGTATATTTAAGATTATCATGAAAATGAATTGTGCTAAGAATACATCAATAATACAGCTCTAAAAGATAATGAAAATCAACATAATAAATTCTATTAATATCTATAAATGTACATTGGATATTATTATAAAGAATAGACTATGTATATGTAAAGAGAAGCTTGTGCTGATAATTTACAATACATTTCACATAAGTGATATAATATATCGCAAGATAGAGCGAGTGAGAGAATATTAACGTGTTGGATGTTGTATTGGTTTTATTTTAAATTTAAATCCCTTAAAATGCTTTTAGTGTAATGGGTTGTTCTGAAAAAGGATTTTATTTTTTTGTTTTAATTAACCGATAGCTTTTACTTAAAATATATTCTTAAAATTACATTTTACAAAACATAAGCTTTTTACTAACAAATAATGAATGAAAAATGACATTTAATTGTCTTTATAATACTATTTTTAGATTTGTAATTATAAAATTAATGGATTTATTTATTTAAAACGACTTAGCTCATTAAAAAATTAAATAAAGTAAATAAATTAAAATAATTTTATTCTTAAAATAACAATCTTAATAAATATATCGTCGTTTTTACACTTATATTTTTTTATTAGAGTGGGCAGAACATCTGGAGTAATGACATACTACATGTATTTTACAATATTATATTACAAAGTCGTACTTTAAAACGTGTACTAACTTATGAGGCTGTTAGTTTATAACGCATTAATCTCAGCAAGCACCAGTCCGATTTCAAAAATATATTTCGCGTGTTGAGGAAGGCTATACAACATGATTTTATTTAATCGTTCAGTGAAGGTAGGTAGGTTTACTATTATAGGTATCTCTATTTTAGGTATAGAACTCTGATCTTCATTTTGAATGTAACTGCTGTATCCTGCATTAACAAAGTTTAGTATTAGATACATAAAGAACCTCTAGTTTTCACTGGATATCTTAACTGCAGGAGATAGCGATATTCCTTCAAAGGAATCATGATCTATATTTTGAATGTAACTACTATATTCTGCACATAAATTGAGTGTTACTAAAGTTTAGTAACGGATAAATAAAGCATATCTATTCCATAACTACAAGAGTTCTTGTTATAGTTTGATCAGTATATTATATTTAAATTTATGAATGTTACCAAAGTAACTTCGTCTATATGATTCAGAAGACAACCTCATTTAAAATGCGATACATTGAATGAAATTAATGTTTAAGACTTTTTAATGTGAGTTAAGATTTTTAAAACCTAATTAGAACTCTAATTTCTTTTATTAGAAAAATAATACCTATTACTTACTTTATGAGAATTTTCCTACATGTTTGTTTGAGAGGTTTTTGTTTTGAATTTATAGTATTTTTCTTACAAAGAGCCAAATATCTTATAAATATAGTTATATACATCAATACATCAACATCTAAACACACTTAAATTAATTAAATATATTATATAAATATTTTGTAAATTTGAATATTGAATAAACTCGACGCCAGCCCAAGACCCGTGCATTTACTGCATATACTTATAAATAAATAAAGACATGTAAACAATAAACTTGTGAGTATGGATGGATGTGAGTATAGTGAATGAAGGGGTGATTGTGTGGAAGTACCTACATATATTGTTGCCTGCCAGGTGTGCCATTCCACATCCACATTTGGATAATTTGATTCAACAAGGCAGTTTTAGTGTTTATTTTTTTGTATTTCATTATAGGTATGCATACAGAGTTATGATTATTTATGGCACCCCACGAAATGCTTTATTTGTGAGAACGATTGTCCCGGACGTTAAAAATAATTTCATATTATTATATAAACTGAAATATACGGATGTTTGAATATTTGTTACTTTATTTCGAAACAAACCAACTAGGGCATTAACAAAGCTACTGTGTTTTGTTGTTGAATAGTATAATCATCTGATATAATACAGTTACAGAGAGGTTGTAATTTTATTTGCAAATTGTATATATAGCTGTACATATTGAACAAACACAAGTTGCCATCATTTTTCATTCAGTAACATGTTTGTCGTATCATGACAAGTATAGCTTAGCACTTTAGATACACACGGAAAATTTATTGTAGGTGTGAATAAAAGCGCTTCACATACTACTATTATTTATTTTGCGGTGTTGAGTCATTAGACTTAGGTGGAGAGTACATTAAAGTGAACCGTGACACATAAGCACTTAAAACAAACTAATAAATTTATATAGATTGAAGTGGTTATTAGTCCTCGGGGAGAATCTAAGTGCGCTTTGGGATTAGTTTGGAAATGACCAGATATAGAGAGAGTGAGAGCGAGACAGGTATAGAATTGTGTATATGTGTAGCTTCATTAAACGTAGAGCTAAGCACGATGGTTTCGTGAATTTGTTAATCGCTGTGAATCATTGTGTAATGGCTTCCTAATCGTATTAATGCATCCTTGCCAATGTTATCAGATTTAGCTTTTCTTGTCTAATATAGTCTCGACCTTTATATTCGGAACAACATCTAATATTATTTAATTTATGTAATTTCTATAAATTTTAAAACTTTTCTATATCTTGTGGGTATTCATTAATTTAAATCATTAAAAAGCATTGCTTTGTGCTCACGCTTTACAACACTACGTATGTTTCACATTTTAAATATAATAATATATAAATTATAGTGCAAAATGAAATTAAAAAGAGAGTTTATTAAAAATTTATATCATTTGCTGGTTATTTTTAGTTTTACCGTGGGAATGGCTACGATATGTATTACTGCCTGCCACTTTATAGCTTAGGGAACAATAATTTAACTCTAACAATACGTACTTATTGTCAAAGTTAGGGATGGTTTATAAATGGAAATACCAATGTATCTTGACTAATTTTATTAACTCGATAGGTTTCTACAAGTTTACCAATATTTTTAGAGAACTAGATTTCACTAATTTGGGAAGGTATATTTGCAACATGCATACCCTCCAACATGACACTTTTATATATTTTTTTATTATTTTTGTCATCTCATTTTCACTTTTATGATTTAAACTAGACTTTATAAGCAACAAAAATGCTTTGATAGCTAATTATTATTTTATGGCATCATAAAGGATTTTTCACATTACTTAAGATTAATTAGTGTTTGTGTTTAGATACGCCCAGAATTGGTTACCGCTTTAGCAAAGCTCCGGAAGCATGGTGTGCCGCCAGTGAAAACGTACGATATACCTATTCTTGAAGAAGGTGTTTGGGCTCAAATAGACTGGGTTGCAAACTTCCCCGAGTGTCTCTCTTTAACATGTAAACACGATGGTAAGTATTTATTATAATTATGAAAATTGAAATAATTATATATTGTTAACCACAAAAATATGTCAAAAATAATAATATCTGATATATCTGACCACGTAGTTAATATAACACCATACCACAGAATTTATTCGAGAACCCTTCACTCTGTTGTTTTTTTAATAAAAACCATTTTATTATTTAAATATATAACTTTAATTGTTTATTTTTTCGTTTAATTGTTTTTAATTCAAATAATTTTATGGTAAATAATTATGCAGTGTAATACGGTACAATAATATACAATGTGTCTGACAAGGGCGGCAACGTGTGATGATAGTCACATGTTTCCACTATATTAACAATAGCTTGTGATTAATATTGTTATCCATTGTTGAAATGAAACTACTTTTATATGTTATTTATTTACTACTTTTGTTTAGTACCTACATATCTATTTCTGTATAATTTTTTTCCATTCTCAAAAATATTAATTCTTCGCGATAGAACAAGAATGGGTAAAAAATATGGAATCCGGTATGATATGTTCTTCTCGCATAGGTTATTGAATAACGGCATTCATTTACCTAACATTCTTGAACAGATTCGATTCGAGACATTAGATATGTTTTTTCCATCGAATGCATTGACAAACTATACCAGAAACTCGTATATTAAAAAAAAGACATGTTTGTTAATTCATTAAAAAGTTCAAGTAACTTGTACCGTACTTGTAACTTAATACTAATGTAAGTATTTGCAATTTTAGATAAACCTATTAAATATTATTTAACTTATCTTATTAATTTTAAATGCATTTCACGTGTATACAATATATTACTAAATTTTATGATAAATGATGAAGGTAATTAAATGATTCTGTTATTAATTACTGTTTATTGCCGAAAGTAAATAAATATAAAGTTTTTCTCGATATAAGTGTAATTAAAACATAGCGAGTGTCTGGCTACTTAAGAACAGCAACTGGCAAATGACATATGTATATCGACCATGATTCTTGTCCAGAAATACATTCACAGTGCATTGCAATCGTTAAATTTTCTTCAAATTAAATTCATATAATTTCCAGGTCAGTTATTATAGTTACCTACACCTATTTACAGTTATCTTAACACGTTGCGTCTTAATTATCACTATGAATAATAATTCTTAATTTCGTATTTGGAAGCAATATTTGGAAGGCTACCCTTCACATCGATCACTGAGATTAGCGACACGCTAGTTCTTTACACGCAAACAAAGCTAATATCAAAATTAATATATATGTAATGTTATAGGTTATAGCAGAGAATGCCTGGAACGCGTTAATATATAATATATATGTATAATAGACATTCCTGTTCGTGCCAATAACCTATATAAATATTACATGTTTCAATCAATGGAATGTGCCTAATTTCAGTTACAAGTAAAATTGGAGAAGAAATTTCTGTCTTGTTTTATTAAGTTTTATTACAAGTTGGATGCGCAATTACAAAAAATTGTAATACTTTAAAATATTATAATATGGAATAAATATTGTAATAAATTTACGTATTATGTTCATGTATATATTACGTTTGAAGTGGTTGCCAGTTCTTTCACCAGACACTCTCGGTTTTATGAAGTTTCACAACGGAGTTCTTGAAACCAATTGGATCAGATATACCACAGCTCACCGTTTTTAAAATAGGATTATATTTTGATATTTATTCCTATAATTATACCAGATGACCTTCAATTTCGAAATAAACACGTATTTTAATAAAATATGTCGCGTAAATTCGACATTACGTTTGAATTGTGTTTGACGATGGTATTTGAAACTTATTTTTCCATGTTGATTATTTTTTTTTAATCTATGTAGTTTATTTATTATAATACTTTAATGGTTTTTTTAGATTATGATTCTAATATGTTGTGCCAACAAAATATTATCATGGAGTTTATGGCCACTGAATCGTACCACATTAAATACATGCAGACTACAATAGAGGTACGTATATTTTATTATATTTCTTTATTTAATAAACACACTATCTTGTGCTTACTATCCAATGGAAGTATATAAGACGCGATCAATATGATGCATAAAAATCACATATTCTGGCGTCCCTAATTTGTATTAAAATTGGGGTATCTAGCGAAATATAGAGAAATAGGAAGTTTATTATGATTTTACAAGTGATTAAATAAGACGACTCTTTATATATACAGGATGCCCCGTAAGTTAGGTTAATAATAATACATTTTGTGTACGCAGTAAGAGAAATAAAAAAAAAAATAAAAAAATCATATCTCAAAAACTACTTGTCCTAGGCCAGTGGTCGACAAACTTATTAGCCAAAGAGCCAAATAGGAACATTTCAACAATTTAAAAAAAATTGGGAGCCAAATCTACTTGTTTAGTAAACTTTTATTACACTAAATAAAACTAAATTTCATACTAAATAAATATTTATTAATGCGAACAATGTGCTTGCTCCGTAGATATTTGGGCCAGAGCCGTACCTAAGAAGCCAAAAAGCCACATGCGGCTGTGGAGCCGCACTTTGCCGACCACTGTCTTAGGCCAAGTAGTTTTTGACATAGAATCGCAGTCTAATTATCTAATCTAAAAATGTTAGATATTATTTTTAGTAATTTAATTATTAAGTATTATGTGTATATAAACAAGGTATAAAAGTCAGGACATAGCTATCTCTTCGAGTTCAATTAACCTACACATTATGATAAAAGAAATCGTGGAGTCCTACGTGGCGTTCGCCTGCTTAGCCCCATGAGTTGTAACAAAAATGTGTGAGGTTACCAAGTTAGGGACAGAATTGGGTCAAAGGTCGGCACAAGATTGCTATATAACATAGTTTATTGTATTATTTTTATACTGATTATGAAATTATTTAATCATAAATAAATGTTTAAATTGTCCCAGTTCAGAATGTACGAGATATGCATTATTGGTATATAATACTATATTAATATGTATATACAGATACTCGTAATATTTCTGTAGAATTATTCTCGACTGTCGTAGTTACGCTCTCAATACAATCTAACTTTTAACTCAGTTAACTTTAGTACAACGTAAATAAACAAACTACCGAATGTCAAATTATTAAAGCAGCATAAATATAAACTTTATAGGAAAGACAAAAGTGACGTGAGAGCTACATTGTAAGCATTATAATTTATATCATAACAGATAAGCATTATGAAATAATTTTGAATAAAATTATGTATGAATTATAATCAGGTGGTTTTAGATTACGTCATTTTATCAGATTAAATTGCAATGATTACTTCTAGATTGGAATAAATCGGAATTGTATGATAATACTGAATGAGTATTGATTTTTATCTTTTCATATAATGGAGATGATTTTATTTGCTAATTTATCTTAGCTAACTGTCTAAATTCTATTATAAGTTACACATAACTTGTTTTTTTTTATATTAAGCCTATTAGCATAGGACCGCGCTCCGCCTAATGTTAAGCTAGAGTGTGGTCCATGAGCGGACTATTACCACAGACAGATGTCTACGTGCAACATTCGTCTCCACTACGCCGCACAGTGGGCTGAAAATCAATTTTTGGGATTAGGGAAAAAAATTGCAGAAATCTATTCTACTATTTGTCACGAACATTTTATGTTCTATACTATGCGCCGACTTGTGGAGACGAATGTGCTCCGTCCAATTGACAGTGCACACTCTCGATATCCCGGTACTTTCAAGCTCATCCCGAAACGCAACTAGGTCACTTCACGATTGATCCGTTTGAAAGTGGTGGTACTACTCCGGGATGGAATACTGGACTAATAGCTGTCATCAGTCTGCCTACTCTACTCTCAGTATGCCTATATTATACAATATGCATTGAGCGACTAAAGTGCATTTAACAATGTTACAATACCAGTTTCAATTTTGAGAGATTCGAACACGGGGTCTCTCGGGTTGTACCATTTTATTGTATAACCTATGCAATACATTAGCGCTTAATTACTAAAATGCATATAATAAATTTACAATCAGCTGTAATATTTTGTATTTTTTCACCAAGATACCAATTTTGGGGGTACCATTAAATTAAACATATTTATATTTTATTTCAGTTGTTCCTGTCTACAGCTGCGGAACTGAAATCTCAAGGTTTTCTGGAGGATGTAGACCTGGATATCATCTTCTCCAATATCATAGAAGTATTTTACGCAACCATATTTTTCTGGGATGAGACGATTGCGCCAATGATTAATGACGCCTTTATGAAGCGCTCATCGTAAATATTCAATAAGATTATACTATAATTAATTGTTTAATCATCATAATGAATTTAATAACAATTTATAATTATTATTAGATACCGCCTTCAGTTGATGTGTGCGGGTTTCTCTCGTTGCCGCGAAACGCTCGCACCATATGAAAAGTATGTCACCGATCAGACTAAATCTATAGATTACCTTCGCGTTCTCAACGGCAATGCTGAATTCATGACTTACTTAACCTGGTGCCACACTCACCATCTATGCCAAAGGTATTCAAACTTAAACTCACTCATGCTATTGTATACTAACATTTTATGTGCGTTTATATGAAATTTTTTAAGATAAAAATGCGATTTCATGTTTAATGTGCGAGCTTACTTTCTGTGGTTGGTTTGTTTCTAATTATCTTCCTACATCAAATAACCTTTTGTAATAACATTATTCCAGGCTCACTCTAGGCGACATGCTGATTAAACCAATGCAGCGTCTAACTAAATACGAACTACTTATTGGGAGGCTTCTCCCTTGTTGCTTTGATTATGAGCAGCCATGCCTTCGTGCAATGGTATGTTGTCATAAGCTGATACTACTTTAAAATTCTAACACGACAATTTTATTTAAAAAATGTATATAATTTTAGGAAATGTACGCGAAAAATTTTGTGACTGAGATTAACATGGCCATGCGCCATGTAGACGAAATGGATAAGTTTGAGCGCATGTTGACAACTGTGCAAAACTACAACGTTGTAAGTATTTATTAAATGTAAATATGAGTACCATTCGAAGCACATTTATTTTTAGAAAGGAAGCGTAGCTGACAGCGACATTTAAAATACATATATATATATTTCAGGATTTTAGAGATGAGGATCTAAATAAAGTTTTCGATGCAAACAACGGTCTCAATCTTCGCGCTCCTGTTTATCGCTGTCATAGTTCGTTTACAAGGCAATTGGTCCACGAAGGAGAATTGCGTTTCCGGGACGAGATCAGAGAAACTCGTGTAGGCAATGGTGTAAGAAAATACTAACATGACCAAGCTCCCCAAACCACCTGAAAAGAGATGTTATTATATAGCATTGTAACAGTGGTGAAATGACTTTTGCGAATTTTTTTTGCAATGGCGAGCTAATTTCAAGTATTATGAGAAAGTGCTCTGCTTAATCAGTGCGCCTATCTTATCTTATCCTTAGTCAGAGAAAAAAATAATAATATGCCTTAGAATCATTTTTTTATTTATAGGTTGACGTCCGAGCTTTTCTCATGACTGATCTATTTATGGTTGCAAAAAAGAAATCGTCACCCGTGGGCCTTTTCACCCACAAATTGATAAGGTGATAAATTATAAAATTATATTCATCGCTTTAACTCGTAGTTTAAAAATAATAATTAATTCTTGTCTTATCTGTCGGTTATTTTAGTCTCTTTTTTTAGAGTCTCTTTTTTTAGAAATTCTTTGACCGCTATTTCCTTCACTTGTTCAATAACTACTTTGCTTTTCTTAAATTTGTCTAAATGTGACTTATTAAATTATTTTTCCCCTTTAGTCCCTTTTTGAAATTTTATTTTTAATTAATATTTACAGGCCAAAATTTTTGCTATCGCGTATGGACATATCGGTTGTATACAAAAAACCAGCAAAGGGAGCAGACACCGGGAAGGAAATTGATCGATTAATTGTGTTGGTGAAAGATGAAGTGGGATCATCTCTACATTGTTTTGAACTTACAGATCCTAAGGACGGAAGTCAATCTTTAAAGGTAAATCATTACTTAGGATTTAAAGTATTCCTGTTTTTTTTTAAATAACAAAATATTTATTGATTATAAATAAAATTCGGGAAAACTAGTTTACATTATTAATTTTAGGTGTGGGACATGAAGTTCAAAGAGGCCCGATTTGCATACAATCTTGCATGTGATGCATCAAATAGAAAGACCGAGTGTGATGGAGAGACGTTGTCAGAATTTCTCTCACGTGCTGTAAGTAAATAGTAGACAAATAAGTAAACCACATATTTTGATTAGAATAATTAAGTTTCTTTTGTTATAGCATCAACACACTCCTTTGTCCGCTGAAGAGGTATCAATTCACAAAGAGGCTGTGGAACGCGTGGCAGTAATGAAGTTCAAACAAAGAGGTAGTTCCACTGACCAAGATGTATCTCAATCATCTTTCAAAACTGATTCAGCCGACGGTAAATCTGCGTAGTTTGTGTTTTTTATTGATTCAAATATAATATGTTATAAATGTTATTTTTCGAAGGTGAAAATAGTGGACGCTGTTCTGGGTTACGAACGGTGCGCAGTCCGCCACCTCCTCTGGCGGTGCCTCAATCTCAGCAGCATGCGCACCCACGTCCACCATCAGAGGCCAGTTCTCATAACTCACGTGTTTCCAGTTTTCAACATTCTGCCAGGTACGTATTTTAATTATAATTTCTTTGTATAGACAAGCCTGTTCAGTTTATAATTTAATAACAATGTTTTTAGCGCAACGTCCCACGATGAGATGCACATTTGCGCAGTGGATATCCCACGTATAACTCCGCGGAACATGCCGTGGCAAAAAATGAAATTTCCTTTGCCATTGTCGCAAAACATACAATACGAAGTTTATGAGCGCGCTAGGAGTACCGATGGTAAATCAATCATTTTGTTTTATTATAATATTTGCAATGTTTTATTGTAAATTTCACATTTATCTTGTGTATAAACTTACGTCGTTTAGTTTATTAACAAATAAAATGCTATTTGTTTTAAAAGGCTTTAAATTAAATATTTCAAGACAGTACGTCTGCATTTACCGGAACATGTTCCATTTATAATACAAGATAAGTTATACAGTAATACAAACGATTGGCAATCATAATATAATAATAACACTTAACACTAAAGTTGTTTAAATTTTTACAGCAATTGAAGAGGAGCCGTATGGGGAGCTCACTTTTATGTCCCGTAAGTTGATTTTTCTTCTCATTTATTTTAAGGGGGTTTGTCGTAAAATGAGCCTACTTACGTATATAACTCCAGTCTCGTCAAAAGTTATCTTGATTATACATTTTGCAGGGAGGCGATCACCCATGCTGCAAATTTGCATTTCCAGTGATAACGATAATGATGTTACTATTCATGGAGAAAGCCAGGTTAGTATTATTAACACATTAGCCATAATATTTCCACGTTCAAAATGCATTTTTTATCAGATAATAAATATGTACACGCGTGTGATAAATAAAAATATATTTCAGACACCTTCATACTCGTCTCGCACCTTGTCACCATCGCCGAACAATAGCGTCAAGAATCTGCGTGTGAAATCCCCGGAAAAGCCGATGGTGCTCAGTTTGCCAAATCTCCTAAGCGACGTTTCGTCTCGTTCTCGTGACCCGGAACGGTATGTATGCTCCTATTTACAATAATAAATATTTTACTTCTATTATTATAATATCAACTAACGTGAGTTTTTAAAGTCGTAACCGGCTGAGTGCCCCACCATCTCGTCCACGTTCAGCAAATCTACTATCACCGGACCGTCGCGGCACCACCTACCCACCGCCGAGTCCAACTAAGTATGCTTATAAAATATTATATCAATTAATCCGCTGTGCAAATCAGGTATTTGTAGTTTATTTTTGCTAATACACATTCTCATACGCTGAAATGGAACGTGCAATAGGTGGGTTCCTTTATTGTCATTTTGTATATAAAGATACTGAATAAATTTTACAAGATCAACATACTCATAACAGACAATGAGAAATATTGGCGCTTTCACATTTACACCAAAACCAATACATGTATTATTGTTATGACTAAAAAAATATGTAATACACTGCAAGCACTAAATTGTTTTATGCATATGTTAACGTTTGTGGTTACTGGCTATCCGGATTATACTATAAGTTAAAACATCATAAAACTGTTTTTTGTAGACACGCGTTTTAAATCATTATGCAAACTAAACTATACGTCACCTCAGTGCCGGATTAGCCATGTAGCAGGAGGCAGCAAATGCTACGGGCCCCGCACCTTGGGGGGCCCCGCGCCTGTGCCCACAAAAAAACCACTAATATGTAAAATATGTAATACACCCTAGCTATTCTTGAAGTGAGCGTTGGCCACACTGTAATTATATAGGTATATTATTATGTTGCAAGCTGACAATACCACAATACTTACAGGGGGAATCCCCTAATATCATCCTAATATCAATCAAACACCTGGACAACGATTTGAAATTCAAGTGTTTCTGGTTATAGTCGATAATATACTGGCTGCATTAGCTAAACGCATGGAAGCTTATCGTCAAGTGACCAGTGTATTTGGAATACTTCGGCAATTATGTCTTTAACGGCGGAAGAGATTTTGAAAAGAAGTCAAATTATCGTCAGCTCTTACCCAGATGACGAAACGAATAAAAAATGTCTTAAGGAACTCTAGGGCCCCATGGTCACATTTGCTACGGGCCCCGCACCGGCTTTATCCGGCACTGCGTCACCTATACCTATGGTTGAGCAAAGGTGTCGTAATTATGTAAAACATTGGCTTCATGTTTCAGCTTTAAAATTTATCAGACACATGTATATACAAATAATTAATTGCACGTTAAAAAAAATTAGTATTAAAAAAAACGATATAAACGCTTATAAGATATAGATATGCTGATTCTTAGTAATTGAATCATCAATTATGTAAGTTGCCCTTTATGATTAAATTTAATATTTAAAAAACAAATTGACTTATGCATTGCAATTGGTTACTATAGCCGTGGAGCTCTAAAACGTGGTTTCGCCTTCTCACATTCGGTCAAAAATCGTTTGACGAAAATGGGTCACGTCGGCAGCCAAACCCAGCTCACTGTCGATGGTACAGTTTCCCAACAAAACAATACAATCGCGAGGGTAAGTTAAAATACGTTAATAGGTACACATACTAAATTTCTCTTAGTATGCATTGTTATAAGATAAATTCATAATTGGCAAATCAAAATAAAAAAACATTTTTATAAAAAAATCGTTTCTCAAATTCTTAAACTTATAGGCCAAAAACTACACTTAGACCGTATTTTTAAAGTTCTATAGCAAACATTAATATAATAATGAATAACAAATATAATCACTATTTACTCTACAATTTGTTACATATAAAAATGACAATAAGAAGGTTTTTCTTTAAAGATGGAACGCGGCGGATCATTTACTAGCCCAACGGTACTTCCTATCATCACACCTAATGAAATAATACAGAACCCACCTATTGCCAGCCAGTCTATATCTGTAAACAATGTTACACTTACACAATCCTATCCCGAACCATCGACTTCATCTTTGGTTACTACCACCGACAAGCAAACGGAGATGCCCAGGTATTAATGAACATTTTGATATGATCTATTTCAATGTTTGTATTTAATGTTATATCATCTTAAATGTTGTTGTAGTTTGTTGGACTATATTGTTTTCAAAACAGTTATGTTTTGCTTTGAGTTTTGACATTTTGTTTGCCATTAGAATCTTTGTTGGTAAAATAGTATTTGTATCCAAATAAGTCGTCGCATTAAGGTTGCCGTTCAAAGTTACTGAGTGATTTGTCATGACTACTACAAAGAATAGAGGGTATCTGCATCTACAAGAAAAAATATGCAAGATCGGCCTAGATGTTTGTGGTTGTGTCATTAGATTGATCGACTTATTAGTTCTTATTATTTATTTTAAGTAATGCTTAATGTGTTCCTGATTTTTACGTTAGCTCGGTCTACAGCTCTGATGGATGGCAAAAAATGAAGATGGACGGATGACCTATTCTTAATTTCCTGAAGGTTTCGTTGACGGTTGATCGGTAACAAAATTATTATTTTTCATTTCTATTATTTATTATTTTTAAAAATTACACAAAACAACATTATTTTATTGTTGTTCAAATAAGTTTTTTTTAAATTATTTTCAAATTGGCATACCGGTTTTCTATCTAGTAAGCAGACTCGTGGCGATTACTTTCAGCTAAATATTGCAGCTTAAATGTGCGTTCATATTCACAGATCTGATGAAGGCGGAAGTCGCAAGAAGGGTGGCATTAGAAAATTTATTGAATTATATGAAAAAATGACTAAGAAGTAATATGTTACTTTTTGTGTATTCGCCACACATTCATTCATTTATTGTAAGATTAAGTCATAATTAGATCTTCAGGATGATTTTGAGATTGGGTATTACCCTATTACATTTTTCATCATTAATTGCTAGATCAACTTAATCAACTTTTTAAAACTTTTAGTAAGAAGTAAGATACGAGTATACTTGATTTTATACTTATAAAAAAATTTAAGACGTTGCTTCGTTTTTTACAAGTTTATTATTTACAAAAGAAGATACTCCTACATTTGTTTGATTGTTTTAGTCGTTAAAGATAAATTTTTATTCTAAGTAAAGAAAAGGCTTTAACCAACGTCATCGATTGTTATCATTTTATTTATACTGGTATGATGCGCAATTATTTATTATCTACTTAACTTTTTATAGATCTTTTTCTAATTTTTTATGCATGTTTTTGTAAATCGTTTTACCTCTAATACGATTGTTTAAACGCGAGAGTCCTATTAAAGAAAGTAAACCCACCAATTATGTTTGTCGTATATACATATGGAGACCTAAAAATTAAGTCGTCTTATGTAGAACGTGCCATTTAGCTTTAAGTCTAAGTTTAAATGAATACTCTTCTCTGTATTGTATAATAATATATCATGTGTAATAATATTATACGTATGTAGCGTGCTTCAGTTTTATTTTTAATTTTTGTTGTGTTTAGGTATATTATTGTCAATTACCATTTTCCATATAAATGTACTTTTGGGTATTTGCACCAATTACTATATATTATTAGGCAAAGTGCTTTAGTAATATTGCGCCGTGTCAAAGCTTATTATTCTCATTAGTTTTTTTTTAAATTATAAATGTTCGATCAGTTTGCATCATTGATTGTATCGTAATTACATAGGTGTTATAGAAATGTGCTAATTAAGAAATATATACTCAAGTTTTATGTGTACATGTACCCAATCGTGTCTTCTGGGTCATTTTGTTCTCAATAGAATTAATTAGTCGGCATTATAAAGTCTTCTTCTTCTTTTTTATTTTATTTCATTATGAAGGTCAACAAAGAGGCCGGATGTTGTTCACACATTAAATACTGGTTAATGCAGAGATCTGCCTATTGCGACCAATGAAAGTCCTCAATGCCCTTTATGTCGCTCATTGGCCAGATTGGGTCTGCATATAGTATTTCATAATGTAGTAAATTGTAATCTCTTTAATAATATAATTACCTATTGTACAATATTGTAACGATGTATTTTTATCTTTAAGTCTAATTAGTAAACCAAGACACTGTTTTAATGTATACCTACTCAAAGATTTTAAATGGTATATTTATATTTAGAATTTTGTAAATATACGCAGTATAGTACTCATAATTATACGCAAAATGAATCAAGTTTTACTATCGACGACGTAACAAATAAACCAGGCGCAATGAAGCAAATTCATTTCAATCCAACTATAGCTACTTCGAATACGATTTGTCTCAATGTTCTTTCTATTAAATATGATATTCTCGCAGTTTTGGATCATTAAATGTTTTAATAAACTACTGTTGTTTTCTTGGTATCATTTCCTATTATGTAAATAGGGTATCTTCTCAATTTTTAGACTGCTAATTGTTTTATTCATACTATGTTAATACTATGGTGAGGCAAAAAAAAAATACAATCAAAATGTGCTCTGCTTAAAACACTAATGTCTCTGCCATTAACAGATTTCATTTATATCTGAAATGTCATGCTCAACAAATCAGGTACGAGGTAAAAAAGTATGTTTAATAAAAGCACGTATTGATTTTTGGGTAATAAAAAGAGATTAAAATAAAATTACGAGTTTTAAATCACATGAATATTATTAAGATGCGCACTAAAATTGGAATCTCTAGTAATTAAACGTAAGACACTAAAAATTAAGAATAGGAAAGAATATAATATGATAGCAAGGAATAAAGAAATATATGCACTTAAAGTACTAATATTTTTGTGGATGTTAGGCTTAGCCAGACATTTGTTTACTCGTCGTTCTGTTTACGTGATTTTTCACCTTTTTACGAATCATCGTTTGTATACGACTCATTAGGGAAAGCTACTTCTGGTCCCAAATTCATCATAGAGGCAAACTGAAACATAATAAAAGTGTAATCAATATTAACACTCATATGATATATCGTCTATTAATTTTATGTCATCGTATATGCATTATTACGCACTTTGGTCTTCGTATCATTTGGTTGGATTAAAGGTTGGAAAAACTCTTTAACGATAACTTAATAGCCTGTTTAGTTAGTGCTTACTTATAACATTCTAAAATACTCACACTACCGCATAAAATTTTTAATAAAGTTATTATATTACGTAATACGTAATTGACCGCCTGCATAGTGTCGACAACTTCAGTCAACTGAGCTTCGAGCATAAGTTCATCCGAGTCATAATCCATACTGAAAATATGAATTATTTTACTATTGTTTAAAATAATAATTATATACAGTGAGAGCCAATACAAAAAATTAAGTTAATTTCAATTATATTAATTACAGTTTCCGATGGTTTTAAAACCATCAATTTTACATTGAAATAATATTGTGAATCCTTTTTCGGTTAAACACAAAATATGATATCCTAACCTGACATCAAGAGACGTGTTTATGTCCCAGTCTTCGTTTTCATCCTGCTCCGCCATAGCTGTAAAAAAGCAATTCATATATCGCAATTGAAAATAAGATAATAAATCAAAGACTATACATATATTGCACCAAATATCACCGCTCACACCGACAAAGGTTAGCTGGTAGATAATGCCAACGGCATTAAGCTCGCCTATGTAAAAAAATATTACTATTTTTTTGCAATAAAGAATTTATTTATTTATTTATTTATAACGTGCGCAGTTACATTATCTAAGTTGCTAGTATCTTAGGAAAAAACCCCGAGGGTCTTACCAGCCGTAAGGTTGGGTGTTGAAAGTTCAACCAAATCTAACTCAAATTCCGTTTCTTCGAAAAAGTCGTCTCCACTGTCACCAGAAGTGTTCTGAATCAATATCAAATCAAAAATTGAATTATGAGATATTTATTTTATCTTTACTAATTATATAAAATAACATTTTTGCGTTATGAAAACGGCATAAGGTTTGGATAGTAGGCATATTTCCATAAATAATTTAAATTTTGTAACATACTATGTTAATATGTACTCCATAAAAATGATGTATAGCTACAATAAAAAGTAGGGTAAAGTGGGGTGTTGTGTGCCGGGTTTTGTTTTTGGACTATAACTTTCTCAAATATGCATATTGTTGTAATGTTAAAAATTCTATTTGTAGCTTATTTTATTGCCGAAGAACCTATGATAAAGTTTTTTAATGTCGCAATTTTTGAAATTGTTTTCGAATTCTAAAAAAAAGTGTAAATTTAGTCTTTGAAAATTTGTGGGGTGTTGTGTGCCACGACTTTAAATAGTAAAAAATAGTATTTCTTTGATAATATGTTCTTTATTTTGCTTTGAAAAAATATACGTTAATTACAATAGAAAAAAGTTTAATCAGTTTCAGCCGCTTTGCATTGAGAACAAGTGAAATATCCTGTTTTCATATTTGTACACTAAAGATGAACAGTCCGATCGCATTCATTACAAGGAATTGCATTATTTCTGTTTAGTTTTGTAAGAAAATAATAAAAGTAAATAAAAGTATTGCGAGGCATTGTGACTATGAAAATCCTGAGAAGAGGAAACAAAAATTTTAAAAGTAATGAATATAATAATCACTGCAATTATTTTACATTTGCATTAAACATGAAAAGAATGTGTTAAAAATGTCAACAAATGTACTCACATGACACACTTATATGTGCTGCGCTGGTAAAATGTCGAAAATGGAGTGACACACAACACCCCAATTCCATGGCACACAACACCCCACACGCTACATTTCGAAATAGCTTTAAATAAGCTTTTATTTCCTTTAAAATCACTTTAATGATTTTAAATAGTCCATAGTAACTTTTAAATAATTGAAAATTTATCTGTTGCTTCACTTGTTTGCGCGAAGAAAACTCATCTAGAAAACTTTTCGGAACACAACGAAACAAAACAGTCCGCAAAATTTGTTGGACGCTTGCACCAGCGTGGAATGCTTATGAAAACTGAGATTAGGTCGAAAAACTAACATGACACTACGTAGATGAAGTTATACTAATCTAACATGGCAGTAAACTGAGTGGAACACGACACCCCATGGCACACAACACCCCACTTTCCCCTATATATAAGTAATATATAAAATACTTAATATAACTCCTAGTCTTCCTGGCTCTTATAGTAAAAATCAGTTTAATAATAAATATAATTACACATATTTACAAAGATTGCGCTTTATTACAAAAAATATTACAATTGTAACTATTTACTCACCTCAGCCATGGTTTGATCAGACTCATTGTCGCTTGGTGTTTCGAGATCTGCAATTAATTTCTTACAAATCAAGTATCATTATGGTATTTAGTAAGTATTTATTTCAAATATGGGAGTTTGTTACATTAATGTTTTTCTTGTCCAAAAATTTACATTTACTGTGTATATAGGATATTATATATGAATTTAGCGCTTTGAATATCCTACTTTGGGGACGTTTATATTATACTCGTATTTGATTTAGGCATCAGCGTAGCCGCTAAAATGTTCTACTTTAAAAATATAATAAAGATTATTAATTATTAATGTGATAATCTACATTTAATATAGTTAATTAAATATTTTAAAATTAGTTATTAATAGATATTTTATGTTTATTATCGACATGTGATGACAATGTATTTATCTGTGGAATATAAAGGCACTCACTGTAACACATCCGTAATGTTAAAATAGCAGAATATGTATAATATTTATCTTATTCTAAGAATTCTACTACATTATAATACGACCTTTCGCCCCACTCCCCGCAAGTATCCCGTGACACTAAATTGTGACGTCACCATGGTTATGAATATGATATTATGTTACATTACAACAAGGACTTTTATTATTACAAACCGATTGAAATTTTAATTATAGAATAGGGCAGCATGCTCAAGATAATTGAAGACATTGTTAGTTAAAGTTAAATTAATGAAAATAACATTTGTACTACATATATAGCGCCGAACAAACACTACGGACGAATACATAATTTAGATTTTATGACAATCACAACTAAAACTTTAAAAAATGTATAAATATAAAAAGAAAAACGCTTATTTTAAACATTATTAGCAATTGATAGTAGATGATATGAAAAATCACTGACTATTGGACAGCAATAAAATAATAACAAAAAATAAATAAAAATATAATCGCATTAAATCTGTAGTATTATATATAAATAATAGAATTAGTTTGAATATTATAAATATGCGGGTAGAAATATAATCTACATTTCTCAGAATAACTTCTTGAATAATAACAAATCTTTTCAAATAACTAACGTCTAATATCAGATATTAACTTACCGAAATTTGAATCCTCCATTTACACGAATTATTTAAATAACATTTAAAATAAAAACTTAGTAGTGCTACTTGAAGCTAGCTGTTTGAGCACTCGTTGAATAATGTAATGCGGTTCGATTCAAATATGTTTAATTATCAAAGAAAAATTTAAAAGAACAGATACGATATTACATAGAAATGAAAGAGACAACCTCTGAGTACCTCCCGCTTCATTCTCATGTAACCCGAAACGGCGTCACTGTTACCAACTTAATCAAAGTTGCCAACATAATAAAAAATAAATCTATTGGTAGTTACTATTTCTTTGCGTGGTGCATAACAAGACTTCAATGTTTTGAATACTTTGTGTGTGTTGTGTTGATTAACTATTATTTGGTTGAATTATATTTCGTTTACTATAAATTTGTTTATGTGAATATTTATTTATTTATTGTGCCTCCCTACAAATTATTGTAACATCAATACAATATATTATAAAAAGGACCTTTATAATACGATATATTTAGGATACTTAATTAAAGCTAAGTAAGAATTGTACCTACTCATATTATATTGTACAGGCTATGATTGCAGAGTTCCTTGTGATTTCTTCTCGTTATATGCCTATCCGAAATCTCGTAGATTCTAATTATGCCCAAGTGGCTAAAGGGCCTATGCGAAATAAACAAATTTTGATTTCGGTACTAAATGAAATTTTAATTATAGTATAGGACAGTATGCTCAAGAATCAAGATAGTTAAAAACTAGATAATATACTGACAAGAATACAGAATTTTGATTTTACTAACAATTATTTATTAATTATAATTAGATTTCAAATGTTTCCTGCATTTCGATTTGTTGTAGCAAAATCTATTTCTGTTCTTTCAAATAAATAATTATATGGATTAACCATACGATTCAGTGGTGAATATTGACTGACATTTGTTCTAAATGATCTAGTTACAAAAGGAGTGAATGTTGCAGAGCGGGGTTTCTTTTTGTTTATATTGAATGTCACTCTAGAGTAGTCTAGAGAGTAAATTGGTTAAACCGATTTGGTCAGTTATGACGTGAGTGGATCTGCCTAAATAATTTGAAATCGTCGGTGACCATGGATAATAAATATATTGAAAAGAATCGGGCCAAAATGGGGGGAGCCTTGCGCAAATACGGAAGACGCATCAAAACGGTTGGACCTGTGTCCATTCATAATGACACAGTTTCTACTGGAAAGATACGAATGAAGCCAATGTAGGAGTAAGTAAAAAGTGGTTCACCTTGTCGAAAGCTTTGCTGAAATGTGCTGTGTATATTGCATCAACAGGGATATTTATATCTAGAGATCAGTTATGCCCTCAATGAAAGATGTTGATCTAGATTTAACAAATCCATGGCTCAACCGATGTTTAAATGTAAAATAGAAGTCCGATAAAATTTGATTTCATTTTTACTCCAACAACCTGCACCTTAAGACTGGGGACACGTTTGCCGAATTAATAATCGGTCGTCTGAAGCAATTCAAGACATCTACCCTAGAAAAATTGTTATTTGTTTGTTTTTACTTTTTATACAACTTTGCTCCCAATAAGGACTGCTATCAATTGGTATAATAAAAGCATAGTTGTAGTTTCGATTAGGATCACTTTTCCCTCGGCTAGTCTAAAGTTTAACATTGGGTCGTCTTACAACGCGATAGGTGTTACGTAAAGTGTATATACAATTAAACACCATTATGAAATCTTAAAATATGCATTTATTTAATTTTTAAAACTATTATTGCATGTAATACGCCAACAGACATTTAATTATATATATAATTTTTTAAATAATTTCATTTTATTGTTAACAAATTCACAGTAAAAAACTATATTTCAAACTATATAAATAAAAATTACAATAAAGAGGTTCATTTCATTTAAATTGATTGCCAACAATGAATTAATCTATCACGAATTTTATATTGAAACAAAATTAACAAACATAAAAACTATTTAAGAGCGCTTAATTACTAAGTTTGCCCAAGTAAAATGGTGGAAAGGAAATCGGAGGGGAGCAGGAAGGAAGTGAGGAAATGTATAGTTATATTATATTTATCTTATACATAAAACCAGTAATTTGGCCATATGTCAGCCAATCCGGTTACTCGTTTTACCGTTGACTTCCCACGAAGGATTAACGAGTTCTGTATCCATCATCGAGATGAACTGAAACATAAAAGTTTTAAAATGTGATTATAAATAATAATTCTAACTATGCTTTGAAAGAAGTTTTCACGTGGTATTTTCATCACAATCTAATAGTGTGGCCAAATCGATATTGAGCTTGCAATCGGAAACCCATTAAAAAATTCATAAAGCTCTGCCTGCAGCTCTTTATGATACTCTATGATACCCTAATTTGATTTAGATTAATGAATTTTGAATAATGTAAATAACCAACGGAGTACTCACAAGGGTGCGCAAATATTGCAATAAAAAGCCCACGATCCTCTTTTCATGGCGATCGAACGTCTCAAGCTTTGTTAAATAGTCGTTCGTTGAAGCCTGCATAGTGGACACCTTCATTCGTATTTTTTGTATCCTGAAAAGAAGGGTTGTTTTAAACACACAGGAACAAAATAAGATAAAGCGTAAGAGTCATCAAATATTTTCTTTTGCACAAGCCGATATAACTGGTTTTGCTATATTTATAACAAAAACAGAATTTCAAGCGGTTATATATTTAAAGAAACATAAAAAAGCAATATTTTCATCAGGTATTATTATAACTAGCATTTTTGATTATTTCTTTTTTAGTTTTTGTAAAAATCCTTTAAAAAATAATATTACAACAAGCACTTTTTCTTTATAATTACGGTAATACTTTAGAATTGAGATATTTCTAAATACATAAAACACTAATTAAGAAACTAATAACCTGATAAAAAATGTTTCTTAAACGTTCCTTTGAACATACCACCACGTGTATAAAATTCAATTAATCATATAGATAAATATAATTGCATGCTATGTAATGATATAAACGAACGTAGTTCATAAAACAAATGTGCACCCAAATAATTTTAAATGGTTTATTCCCGGGTAGAATTAAATTCGTCTTCTGCTGCTCAGAAAAATATATAATTTAAACATTTAGGGTTAGGTATTTGTTGGCACATTTAATGAATAAATTTGGTGATCGAGTTGAACGGGTGAATGGGCGAAATTTATAAAATTTGTCGCGCTATTCCTTGCTAAGCTTTTTAAATATGATATATAAATAGGATGAAATCTCATATAAATTTATATTGTTATTATTCGTAATGAATATATATATTTCCATAATATGCAGGAAGGTTTTATGCTCACGCTATTTTTCAAAATATGTCAAAAAGTAATTATAAGTACATCGCATTGGTAACGGGTATGCGTTAGTATTAACACACTTAGAACGTAACATAGTTGTGCAGGTTGCATAGCCATACCCATTGAATGTAATTGTACTGTATTGTTCTCAATCGCGATTGTCTGTCCTGAAGCTGAGTTGGGTGAAGATGACGAAAATTGATTACTTTTGTGTGACAGTGACGCGTATGGTCGTGTTAAAAGTATTCGCAAATTGTTCGTAAAATTCCGTATAATTAAATTACACGACATAAATTGCATATACTTGAAATATGAGCATTTCAGGACGAATAAGAACGGTGAGAGACATATTCAATCTGCTTGTGCATCATTTTAATTATAGGTATATGGTAAAAAGCATAGAACTATACTATAAACATTTAAATATTTGCCCTTACATAAAAATACATTCTTAAATAAATATATATCAAAATGTTCTATATATAAAAGCATACAACTAATTAAATGTAATTTAAAAAAATATGTTACTAATATAAGATACTCAAACCTGTTTTCAAGCAGCATGCATTTTTCGCATTTAAGCTTTACTCCTTGTGGCACAGACAGCGGGATTACTGTGAAAAAAAAACAAATAATCGCAATGCACATTATCACGAACTTTACCAAGTAGATTAGTATTTGTGATTTTACGCAAATATGATGTTAATTTTGTTGTTCAAAATCGCATTGTGTTGCTACCACAACACCCCAAAAGTAATAGGTTTGTCAGGATCTAGATGCCCTATGACTATTTAGATTAATGACTCATAGAACGGTATTAAATACGGACACAATGACCTTTTTGTGAATCGCACTTACCTTAATTATACCTATATTAAATCTATAGATCGTATTTAAAATTCAATCCTAAGTTCAATTTAATAGATCTATTGTTTTTATTTGAAATATTAGTATAGTATTAAACCATTGGAATGATATGACTAGAACATTATATCGCCTGAACACCGTTTTATTATTGTTAACATATTAATTACTCAGAATTTTAGTTAGTCGTTGTAGATACATTGCGAAGCTATTTTCGCTACATAATATACACCACTGGACAAACAATTTTAAGAGTCGGAACTAGTTTACTGTTGCCGATATTATAAAGTATTTATTCTAAAAACATGAATCACACATAACCAGTGAACGTATTAGGTTATCCTAACCAGAATAAAATATACCAGATATAATCATAATTTGTACATGTGGCCCAAAGCTTCAATAGCACAACACGCTCAATAATAATTACAGTTTACACACTATATCGCATAATATAATATAGACTAGGACCGACCCTTAAACAGGCTAATTTGTTAAACATTTACTTGTATATTCCATTCAACGCAAAGTAATGTATTAACAAGTAATCTCTCACAATTTACGGCTGATACGAGTATGCTTAGCAATGCCAGAAATAAAAATGTGTTTTTTGGGCTTAATTTTATATAAATTGCGCATTAGATGTTTTATATTTATCCTGACATCGTTAGTTATGTAAACATTCGAAGCACCATTACTGTCAGGAAAGAAATGAGAATTAATTTACTATTTTCGCATTTCATTTTGGAGTCCGCCTCTAACCTAATATTTCTAAAACAGTAGCCTGAATTAACTCAATTATACATACATTCATAAACACCCAAAGGAGCAGATACACATCTCCGTTTTGAAATTGATGTGTCACTCGAAGGCCCACAACTTTGAGACAGTACTGGATCTAACCTGCAATGCAAGATTAATTTGTTAAGATTAAAATAAGAATAATAATGAAAGAAACTTCAAAAAATGAACCAC
This sequence comes from Tineola bisselliella, assembly GCA_028551675.1. NCBI lineage: Eukaryota > Metazoa > Arthropoda > Insecta > Lepidoptera > Tineidae > Tineola > Tineola bisselliella. Next base: position 33,277 of record JAPWLS010000122.1, read on the forward strand.
AATGCTCAAGTTACAATGCATCTAAATATTTCAAATGTGACTACAAATAATTAAATCAGCAATGCATAAAACAATTAAATGCCAGACTAATATTTTTAAATTACAAGAATTCGGGGAAGCCCAAAAAATATACACTACTTTGAATAATATGGATAATTTTAATTAATTGCTTGATTAATTTATTTATTATTTCAAAACTCTGGTCGTATTTTGGCTACTCAAATAAGAACCTAGTTATTTTTTAAACCTTTTTATGTCAAATTTGTATCAGAAGAATTTGTTATCATCATATTCTGAATTTGGTTAGTCTTTAGTTATAAATAAATACATACACATACAAGTACCCTGATCACAAGATACTCAATACTGTAAGTGTCGGAGTGATATGAACATCCAAATTTGTAATTAATTTTTACTATTCTATTTGTATGTTGTTTCCAAACACATATTTGTTTTGGAAAGTGAATCAGGGATCTACCGCGAAATGCGCTAACCATGGCAAAAGGAGTGAGTGACTTCAACTTGATGCCGAATATGCATAAAAACATAATCTTAATGATAATTTCAAGTGTAAGTTGAAATAAACAAATCAGTGTTATTATTTTAACATAAAATGCTTAACTGTACTTGCTAGCAACATTTAAAATAAAATATTCATATTCGCGTTGCCAGAAACATAACACGAGGGTAGTAAACCATTTTGTGCTCAATTCGAATCATCGATTTGTCATGAGTTTTTTTGGGCATCCCCATATTTCTACACCTTTTACCTCTAAACACAAAATAATCATACTTTACGATTGTTTCCTTGATATGTTTCCTTTTACTGCTAAGCTGCGGTATGCTATATTACGACGGTAATAACCTGCAACAATTTTAAAGTGAATCCGCAGTGCAGTCATGATCTACTTTTGGGGTCAAGAATCTTATTCATGTCATTGGATGCGAACTTTTTTCCTGATTGAGATTGAAACCTCAAGTGAGAAAAACTATTTTTTTTTCTTCTCACACATTCTCTCATTTTACAGTATCCATGACTTGTGGATTAATATATTTATTTATGGTAGAATTTCAACATTGTTGTTTAGCCCTGGGACAGATTATAGCGACACTCGAACGATTCACCGACAGAATTATCTTATTGAAACAGAAAAATCACAGGTTATCAGATTTATTAAGCTATATACTATTCAATATTTACTAAAAGTAAATAAATTAAAATAAAAAAAAGATATATTGTACGAATGTTAAGAGCAAGCTTTAGTTACGAGAGTGGTAAAAAATTGTATAAAAAAGTTTATTCGATTCCGGTATATTCGAATATCGATTCATTTCAGAAGCAAAAGTTATTTTAATGTAGTATATTTTATTTCTATATTTTATTCAAATTAATTCTATCGGAAATTGATTAAATCTGTTTTTTTTTTAATTTTCTTCTTTTGTTATACATTTTTTTATAATATAAAGTTATTACTTTTCATTAAATGAATCAATCGAGTGTCAACAAAACCAATGCCCTGTTGGGTTTATATAAAAAATACAATATTACTTAGCAAACAAACATTCTTTCAAGTTGCGATTATTTATTTCTTTTTAATAATATTCTTGAATGAACCCACGGGACTTGTTGCTTCTCAAATAATAAACAATGCCAGGCCAGAAAATCGGTGGAACGTTTAGAGGTGCTTTCTAATGCCGCGGTTACGGTATTAAATTGGTAGAGAATAGGTATTCGATAAGTAGGTATATAAAGTTATTATATGCTGACGATATTTTTTCGCTTTGCGTTCAAATTGAAACCATGAATCATGAAAACGCAGAATCTGAAGCAGTGAAGGAGGGGCCACAAAAGGACTCATAGTAGTTAGATAAGTATGTACAAATTAGCAGTGTTTGGGGTCATTAGTCATATTTGGAAATGAATCGGCACTCTTCTCGAGGCATGAGCGAAAATAGCAGAGATAGGCACGCACACATAGACTACTCTAATAGCAGATAAAAAAATGTTTTGGTAATTGTTAACAACAATTGAACATAGTGGCAATTTAACTTTTGATTTTGAATCACTTGCCACATGCTTAAATCGTGTCGGTATTGTGCATCTGTTATTTTATAATTTCATATAAATGAATAAATAATTAGTTTAAGCGTGACCGTAAAGGGGGCAGAAGTAGGAATAGGAATAGTATTGGAAGTGGGTGAATCCGAAGGAAGATTGCACATTGAAGCTCGTGCCTTTAGGTTCGTGCTAATACCTCTTATACTTATTATGTCCTGGATGTTATGTTTTGTAGCTCCCGATAGTTCAGATTCAATGAGATGACGCTTCGGTTCGCTTCACTGAGCTCATGAAAATAAATTAATATCCTACCAAAAACGTATATTTTTATGCATAATGTTGAAAGTTTTAAATTCATACGAAACACCTTTTTTATATATCATTTTTGGCAAGATGTTAAAAAATATACTCTAAGAGCTATACAATTTTGACGGTTGGATGATATAATTTTGATTGGTATGGTAGTATCTTATCCAGGAGGCGTAGAACATTTATGGTTTAATAAGAAAGGATAATTTTGAATAACAGAAACACTTTTGTGGTCTTAATAAATAGTTAGAGGGTGACAATGATTAGTGATTAGTTTTTGGATTTATTGTATTTATATTGGGCTCTGTGGAAACAGAGCGAAAAGTTCAATAAAGAGGGCAGACGAATTCACTGCGATTTATTAACAGTGGATAGAGAATTCAACTTTAGTTTATTATTATGTCGCTACATAAACACAATATAATATATCTCTTCGATATATTATATTTTTAATTTGGCTCTGCAAAGAGTTGATGTTCGAGAATATATTTGAGCGTGTTTGATTCCTGACTAAGTAAATGGCATATCAAAATTGTATGAACACAGCTACTCTTAGAGTGAAAGAATGATTTTACTTTAAAAGTATAATAATTCGGATTGCATTCAATAATATTATATTACTAATACGCATATATGTATCTATTACACAAGCATAACACACATAGAACACCCAAACATAATTATAATATATTAATTTCCAAAATTATTTTAGCCCAGGAATCGAAACCAGGATGTTTGACTCAGAGGTCATTAATAAGACCGTGATTTATTTTGAAATATAATAATAATTTAGTAAACTAACCCGTTCGGTATTGACGGCGCTGCTGGTTCTATGCAAGTTTTCTCTGAAAAAAAAAACAACAAAACATCCTTGCATAAAATAATTTACCAGAAGCTTACAAAAAAGAAGTTGTATAATTAATGCAAAATTAAATCGGTTAATGTGTAGAGTGCACAAATATCTAAATATATTGTCACGTACTTTGACAGCTCTATGCTAATGATATGGATTCAAAGTTTAGTAACTGATTTACTCTATTATAAGAATGTTTATGAAATACCTGTTGGTGGAGGCGGAGGAGTCTTGCGCCAAGATGTAGGCACGCCATTTAAATGGGTCTTCACTCTCAAGGGCCCATTATCTTTTACTGAAGATTTAGGTTTTTGATGACTAAGTGCATGAGGTGGTAAATAAAAAGTTTTATAATACCACTCTTGTTCAACTACCGTTGCGTGGGCATACTTGCAGTTAGGGTGCTTGCAACCTTTGTTTTGAAAATCTTTGCAAAATTTATAAAGTTCAGGAATTTTACTCTCATCAAACTCATGACGATATTTGCAATTAACATGGGTACAATTGTTTCTTAAATAATCTCTACACACATCAACAGTAGGAGAGTTCGTTGAGGTTGAAGTAGCCGTGCTTTCTGTTTTAACATGGGACAACATCTCCACATCACTGCTTGACTGTGAACTGTCACTAAATGTCAAATCGTCATCTATTTCCTTTTTCGGCGACAGTAGAAGCGGCATAGGCGGGGTTAAGTCTGAATCATCAATAACTTCAGTTTTCAACCTTATTTGTGTAACTTGCTTGGTCGCCATTGTAAGTTTATTCTCCGTGGTATGATTGGTATCCTTATTATTTGGCGTGTCCAAGGTATCCATAGAATCCATAGGATCCATATGGCAGTGGTTGCCTATTTTGTTCTTTATAAACTGAAATTTGTGAAAACAAAACATCATTATAACAATGTAAAATAAATGTTAATAAAAATAAATTTATAGTGACTGTGGGTGTGTAGTATACACATTGGTCCACAGTTGTTAATTCTATGGTTGAATCTCTCAAAAAACTTAACATAACTAGCTAGTATGTTATATGTCCTTTGGTCTCATAGTGCCTCTGATACAAGGACAAACTTTAAATAGGTATTATGAAAATAATAAACAATAGATATAATGTCAGAATGTTATTAAAGAAACTGTTATTTTTGTTGAAGGTCAAATTATTCATATCAAAGAGTCACTTATAATAAACATATATAAATAGATAAACATATGAAAGATAAACACAAGGCAGTACAAAAACAGTATATTCTATATCTTCTTAATTTGCAAATTGTAAAGTTTAGATTTCCAATTAGTACAATAATTTGCAATGGGTATAATCTATACCACATATACAAGCACATCCCGGCTGAAGTTAAGCTAATTACTTTTACACCGCCTTGTATTATATTATATTATTTATTTTACCTTTTTCATAGTCTGAAAATTGGATGGTTTATTTAAAACTATGCTTGCTCTTACTGGTTCTGAAAACAAAATATTATACTTTTAGATTTATATCAAAAATAAGTAAATTAATTAAAGTTCTTAAATAAAACTTCAAATATAAATCAAATATATTATTAAGAGTCATGTTTAGTCATTTCCAAACTGAATTATATGATTTTATATATGTAACTGTGCATTGTATCTATTTTTTCCAAATGCTTCAAAAACTTTGCAGCTAATGCGGCCATGGTGAAAACAAAATAGAAGTTTCCTACTGTAATCTTTCCTAAAATATGCAATAAAGTTGTGCATAACAAAAAAAATTGAAATATTCAAAGCTCATCTGTCTTATGTTCTCCGAGTTGTAAAAACCACAAAAGATATTCAGTCAGACTAATACATTATATTTATCTTAAAAGTAATCTTAAACTTCACAAATAAAACCTATTTTTTCTATAAATTCAGGCTAGGATAGAAATAATATAACGCAAATATCAATTTATAGCAACATCCAGTTTAATTCCAATAGGTCATTGACATTTCTTGAAGTTGTATACTTAGATTTTTAAACACATAGTGTATGTCATAAATCAAATATAACTCACTTGTATTCTTCAAAACTTTTATCATTCTGCGACCAAAACGTAAATTTCGAATATTTTTATAGTTTGCACATATTATAGTAAACAAAACACATTATATGAATTCACTCAAATTGCACCACACTGCGTAACTTCTCGAGTATTAACCAACTTCAAACAAATAATTGCGTGTCGAAAAATGGCGTCTAATATCAAAATCGAACTCACCCGACTCTGAATCCTTCATTTACCAGATTTATTTGACTAGTTTTAAAAATAAAAAAATCTTAAGTCGTGGAGATATATTTGAAAAAGCGCCTTTTTATGTAAACACATCTGAAAATTGAATAAAAGAGCACCAATATATAAATTTATACTGGCACGAAAGAGACGACGCACCTTCCGATGCTGTATGTATACCAGACGATTGAATTTATATATCCGTAATAATAATACAGTCAACTAAAAGTGTTGCCATTGAAAAAAATATATTATTGTTAGTATTTCGAAATGATTAACAGTTTGACAAGCGAGATCTTTCACTAAATAAGTCGCCAATTTTTAAAAATTTTCAGATGTTAAACTTTCGTAAGTATATTATGCAAAGTAAAATTGATTTTTTTTGTCGATACTATTTCGTCTAATAGTTACTTTTTCTTTATTTTTGTATTAGTATCACTATTTATTTGGTTTTATTTGCTAAAAAAAACATACTCCTGACACTATTTTTAATAGTTTTCAATATTTTCTTTGTATAATTCTCAAAAATCAACTCCGCTAAGGAGATTGTGTTGCCATGTAGAATTTGAATAAATGCTTTGTGTTACAATTCGTTTCCAGACAATTAAATTATTCTTTTATAAATTATAATAATATTTATTTAATAATGAAATGTTAAAATAAGGGCTAAACTTTTTGAAATAAAATACATTCAATTTATTTCGAAATAAACACATACTTGGTTTTTATTGTACTCACACTGATAAGGCTACTCTCAATCGAGGTTTTTTTTAAACTATAATGGTCAATGCCATATGACGCAGGGTTTAACTTTGGGTATGGAATATTTTGTTTTGTAATGACGCATTTATTGTTGAAGTTAGGAAGGTAGGATCCAAAAGCAGGAAAAAAGGGTCCAATGCCCTTGAGAAGATAATAAGATGTTATGCGGTGCACCTACCTACGGGCCCTTCCCTTTTCTTTATGCTTATTGGGAATTTAGGGTGGTATTTCAATAGTGTCTTATTCGATGATTACCTGGGTTCTTATTATTACATTTACTTCATACTGTTCGCCAACACGTCTCAACGCGTTCCGCGGAATATTAAACAGTTCAACATTGATAAAGTAGCTTTACCTAAATTGGTTTTCCCCCACCTAAATTCAAGTCATCAATGTAGCTGACTAGCAATTCGTGCATAATAAACCAAAGAACTGTTGCACAACGACGCTAACATTCTATTTGTGATGTTACTTTAAACTTGTTGAAGTTTATACTCGTTTATTTATGAAGTTGAACATTATTTTTCTGCTCTGCACTTACACAAAGCAAAACAAGGTAAACACGAAATTATCTTTAGCGGTATTAATTCTATTATCGCTTTATTACTCGTAAAGTACACCTTTATCAATATATGTAGTTCGTTCAAACACATATTTATCTGGGATATTTATATCAGTGAACAGTTTGTTAGCTAAACACATTACACGTTTCGTTGTTGCTGTAAGTATTATTTTAAAATTTTCATTTATATAATAAAACACATATTACTTTTACTAGTAAGTGTTAAAAAGAACAAACCACTCTGCGGTTTAATGTAACAAATTAATGATGTGGCTTTAACTTAATTAATGATCATCATCATCATCGTAACATTTTAAACAAAGTGAATAATAAAAAGTCTTAAAGTGAAATAAATAATTAGGTTTAAACATTCATAAGATGACTCACGAATTTTAATAGATATAATATAAACAGTGGTCTGCGGTGTAATCACATTAGTAATTAACGTGGTTTTGGTGTATGACTAACGATATAACATTTCTTCTGTTACCGTAATTACCTATACACAAACGTAACTGTGGCTGACTACTGTTTTATTCTATGCTACTGAAACTGAAGAGAAAAAAAAACTGAATGGGGCACACTTTCAATAATACCATTGAGTAGCTGTCAAACATTACGTGTTGTAGTAAAAAAAAACTTCACAGGTTCAGCTTACTGAAAGGTTTTTATGTATTTACAAGGAGTAAATTACCTTGGCCGTTTTTTTCATCTAATGCCTACTATTGTGCACGTAATACAACTTCATTTATCCTTTTATATACTTAAAAGTAAATTCCGTTGTCATATAAATAAAGCGGTTAACTTTTCCTTATTATATTGTTTTCTATAGTGTTTCTTTTGTTATCATTACAACACTGCTTATGTTATCATTTAATGATAAATTAAATAAAGGTATGAACATTATTACCGCAAAAATTCAATCTGTCCTGACTTATAATATAATGTGTCCCTTTCTCTCTGCTTTTACTATAAATATAACATTAATATTAGCAATTGCGACTTCAAACATGACTCTATGGTCATACCTTATATGCAAACCTAAACATACATAAATTGACACGAATTTACTCGTATTTCTCACCTGTATTGTTTAAATGCCCATATCATTCATTATAAATAATAGGAAAACTTGACTACGAGTTTCTTGCGCTCGTTATAAGCTCTATGCAATATATTGTATATATATATATATATTTAATATGAATTTAATTGAGTCAAAAATGACAAAAAGAAAACAATTAGGATTACCTATTTCATTGCTGTAATAACAATTAATTGCCTGCATTCTATGTATTCCATAACCCATAACAATAACAACAAAGAACTCATTTTGTTGTAGGTATTATGTAAATAAGTCGTTAAACGATTCGTAAAAATTTACTGATTTTGTATTATTGTATATAAGAAAAAGTATGTCTATTATCCAAGGGTTCTACAAAACAGTTCGTTCTTAATGACATTAGCACGAAATAAATTAATATTAATTGTTGAAAAATATAGCCCTCTTAGGTATATTACATATTTAAAACTTTTTGTCAAAACTCCAATAGCTCTGCTTTTGTCTTGCTTTTGTTATCTACATTCAAAATTATTGAAAACATATGCATCCGTGTTTAAAACCCAAAAGAGCAAACTCATTTGTAGTTTTGCATTAATTTAATTCCTGTCAAATGTGATTATACATTATTGTTATTCTACCTTATGATAATTAGCAGACATCATTACTTACATGAATTTACACCCTAATTAATTTACATTTTTTGACAAAGTTTTAAACATTTTTTTCTTTTAGTTATTTTTTTTCAGCATTTAATTCCACATTGGCACTTGCCTGATCATAATAAATATATCAATTAGTCATCTCGTTATCACGAGATATATCTATCTGCCATTTTTAATAATGTTAGTGAAATTACTCACACGAATATAAACTAAATAGTTATCTTTCTGAAAAGCCACATCAGATAAAATATTTATATTGCTTATTATCATGAATCATACAAGAATCAATATTTTCCTGGCGTTCTGACTAATAATACCTAACTACTTAATTTTGACATATTCATAGGTGGTTTGTTAACGATTTAGAGTGCATGAGTTTTCAGGTGGATTAAATAACACTATATATTTTACCCTTACTAACCAGTTTTGGAGATGGAATATAAGGATTCACAACCTCCTCCACCAGGCATTCATCCTCCGCCCTACACTGACGTACCACCTATTCATCAATCAGCGGGTAAGTAACAATATTTCGTCAGTGATGTCGTAGGTTATTCTCGATTTTTTAACTAATTGAAAGTCAGTGATGCTGTAAAACTTATGAAATATAGGGATAAAATAATAAATGTTAAACCAAAGCAAAATAAAGAATTTTTAAAATAAATATTTCTTTATACAAGATATTCATAATTATTCGAGAATATATTTTTATTCACAAGCCTTAGATACCACGTTTGCTAGAGTACTTCATGTTTACTTTTGTCTCAATATTAATAATAAATATAATTGTTAATGCCTTCGCTTTGCCTTTTGCGACGTAGTAGGTACATTGGAGGGTACTGGTCAATTTACCTTTTTCAAAGTGAAGTAATACCTACATAGCACATCTATGGCTCAATATCGCACAGAATCATAATGTAACCGCGCTTCACCGCGATAGGGACACTTCTATAACCCTCGACTACCTGATAGTTAAAGCTGCATCGTAGGTACATTAATTATTATTATTGAGTTAATAACTGTTTATAATTTGCTCCGTACCCATACCTAGGGATTACCAGGAAAGTGGTGGTTGTAAAGATCGTGTTTGACATCTAACGAAAAAGCATGTCGCCATCGTTGTATCTGTTTGTGATGCCGTACACCTCTATATTACAACCACAATTTTATTATACTGTATATAATAGAATAAATACTTCACAATAAAATTTATTTTTGGTTTTTTACATTAATTGGTATATTAATTTCACTGTTGACTCAGGTGGTGGATAATATTTGAAAAAAAACTTGATAACATAGCAAGACTTTTAAACTTTAACCTGGGTTTTTTGGTAATAGCTGATTAATTATTGAATAACCATTAACTCGCCTATTTTGTATTCAAAAGTTGTTTTGTTTAGAAAAATAAATAAATAAAGCAAACAAATAAAAGTATTTTAAAAAATTAACCGTCAATATTTTTTTAAACTTAAATACAAACTTAAATTTTTACGGTTTTTTTTTAAATATAAAAAAAACGACATTGACTCTGCTTAATTTAATTCAATCGGACGTGGTTGAACAAATTTGTTTGACGTCATAATAGGAAATTTGTTTGAATATTATTTAAATCCCAACGTCAGGAAATGTATTATTATATATATTTTACACTAAATTGCATCAAAATATTTCAACAAAATAAAATTAAATATAAAGGTAAAGATAAAAATAAAAGCGACTAGTTTTTTTAGTCGGTAAATACGATTGGGCGCATTTTCTTCAAATGTTATGTGAAATTTAAAAAAAAATCCTTAAGATATTATAATTAATATGTATACAAAATAATAAAAGAGCAAACAATTAATCACATCAAGAAAAGGACTTACCCAATACAACACTGCACTAGCACGACCGAAGACTGTTTATGGAATGAACAAGACATGCACCCCGATTGGGAAGTGCGCTGATTATGCGCTCAGGCCATAGGGATGTTTGATGCTTTCTAAATTTTTTCTCTTAAATTAGGGTGGCACAATAAGCGAACAGAATTCACCACTTTGGTAGGTATACCCAAATACCCTTACTTGGGTTAAGAATTATAACTAAAAATAGAAAATCCCAAAACCTGCTAAGAATAACTACGTAATTATCTAAGCATATTGCAGCGACGCGTAAAATTAATATCATAATTACATACATATAATTTATATATTGAAATATTATATATTGACTCTGTTTCAGTAACATGCACACGCTATGATGATGATGCAGTAACTAATTTTACGAACAAGATTCCTATATGAACTTTAAAAGGCGGCAATTACGATCGATGTACATTATTTTTTAATTGTAAATTGATTAATCCTGCTAAAATATAAATCAATATTTATAAAAAAGCGCAAACAATATAATACTGTAGAGAGTTTCGAGTTAAAAATTGTATACTTATATACTTTATTTCTATTTATTATATACTTTCAGTAACCGTTACTACAATGAATGTTGTACAAGTTGGACCAAACCCTACTTCGTTAGTATGCCCTTCATGTCATGCTACAATTTTTACTCGTGTTGAGCATGTCGCATCAACAAGAACACATATAATTGCAGGCATATTATGTCTTTTCATGTAAGTACAACTTTAACTATTTTTATTTAACAAGTTTAACTATTTTCATTATTCGAGCACATATCAAAACTAGTCGCCCAACGTCTTATCTGACGTTCATTATTACAAGGATCTACAATAATCAAGACAAACATCTAAACATTGGCTTTAAATTTACTCTCAATAAAGCAGCAAATTTAACATACATACCCGATGCGCTGCGCGACGGTTTCTCATGCTTTAAATATCTAATACCTTGTAATTTCCTGTCATATCCTATTTCGTACTTACTATATTTAACAATTAAGAAGTACCTACTTGGTACATATGTGCCTCGCTGCTCCGATTTGTATTCATTTTTCTAAGGTACAGCTATTGTTTTGGTTCCTTTAGTTTCAATTTTAGGTACCTACTAACATAGTTGAGTAAGATTGAATTGTTACTTATTGAGTCTATGTTACATTTAATAAAATACTTATTATGATGCGAAGAAAATAATAAACAAATATCAATTTAAATTTATAGTAATTATTTTCCTTTACAACCATACAAATCATAATTAATTAATTAAACGGAAAGTCCTTATCAATTTAATTATTTACAACGATTGCTTTAAGCAAATATACTATGATAAAAAGGTACATTGCGAGTGTTATGAACTAATTTCTATGTTTATCATTTCAAGTACTTTTCAAACACATTATTATGTGCTTATAAATTTATTATTCATCATTCATATAGGGCGATCATCAGTTATAATTATATTACAAAATATTCCAAACTATACGTAATTTTGTGTGGACCTAGTATGGTGCAAAAGTTTTCAATTGATTACAAACTCATTTTTAAACCTATTATTAATAAAACTTTCTATTGCATTTTCTCCATACTTGAAATAAGTAAAGACTCTGGCGAATTCATATAACATGATTACGACTGCCATGGCAATATTTAAACGTATTGTTGTTATTATTATTTTCAGATGCTGGCCGTGTGTCTGCCTGCCTTATTGTATGGATAGCTGTAGAAATGCCGACCACTACTGCCCAAATTGCAACGCCTACCTCGGAACTTATCAGTCATAATGATAATGACTTTTTTAATGTGTTATTATAAAACTTACTAAGCTCCCATTATATCTAAGCGCAAGAGCTTTTATATGCTACTTAAAGCTATATAATATATATCTATGTGTACCTATATATTATACTTAACAATGTTTTTGTAAAGTGATGTTTGCTATAATATTGGGGAAACAGAATAACTTAATAACTTTTTTCTTATTACATAATAATAATAAAAGCGATTTCAGACGTTTTGTGATGTGTGTATGCATCAATCTATAGTTACTATCCTTACTAATAATAATAAATCTACAAAATGTTACCTACTAGGAGAGCTGTTCAAATTTTATTTATTTAAAAAAACAACAATAAAAGTAGTGCACACTATACAATTATTCATGGTTAATCCTAATGAGACAATATTTTTATCAAAATCTGATCAAGAAAACCTTTCTTCAAGTTTATATAATAATAGTACCTATATATAAGTTTCAAATTTATAATTTCTTTTTGGGCTGTTGCCTGAATGCTCGCCATTGTCAGAATTGTCCTCATTAGACATCCGAGGCCTTTTAATAAAATAATAAGTGAATATTACCACTTATTTGAAGTCATTGCCACATACCCATAAGAAACTAATTAGTGTATTCTAGCATTTTTCCATTACTAGTATTCTTAACTGTGAACATTCTCAGTGTTTCAAGCGGCAATGGATAGATGGCGCTGTATTTTAGTGCAGTAAATAATTAAACAGACGTAAAATGAGACCAATGGGTTATTGGCCTGGCTAGTTCAATATTTTCTAAAAAACATATTATTTTATTTGGATATTTAATATTTTAATTGGATATTTAGTATTCTTAATAGTAAACAAAAATATAAAAACAATATTAACAATAATTTAAATTCTTTCACTAAGTTTTTATAACAATTTATTTATTATACATATATGTATGTATTACTAGTTAATAGGTAATTAATTATAATATAAATAATTACATTATTAGCCTAGATCGGAATCGATAATAATATATGGAGTCTATGGGTCACTTATATAGCTGAACGGTTTGAAACAAATTTCACATTTTTGAATGACCATTTCGTTGGCAATCCACTTCTTGTATTATTTGTACCCACACTCGGAGGAGAACAAAGGAATTAGGATGCGGGGGTTTCAGCGATCGATACCCTGTGACCCAGTTCGCCGGTTTCAGAGGGTAGCATTTCTCCCCAAGCCGACTGACTCTACCTGCCACCATCCGAATGAAAAACAACTGACGCTCATGCAGTGTAACTAACTATCCCAGTGTAGAGGAAGTTGTAGGAATCTCTCGTTTTTTATACTTTTATATACTTCTAATAAATTCTAATTTTATATATAATTTATCAAATAGATCTAAAATAATGTATACGCAATGAAATATTAACGTTAACTAACCAAAACTGAAAGAAAATGTAAATTGAAAATTGAGATGCAACAATCATCCTTGCAGAGCGCCTTAGAAATTATTTTGTAAGCATTTGTACTTTTAATTATATTGATGACTTCATCCTTTGAAAGTTCATGGAGAGTAACTAAATATTCTATTTGATGTAGAATGCAATCGTTCCCAAACAAATTTTACACTTTAAAAAGCTTGTTTTTTATTATAATTAAATAGAGAAACTATTATAAAATATGATAGACATTACGTAAGCCGTCCAAAGAACAAAGGAGACGTTGTAGGCTTCAGCGATCGATAGCTCGACCTAATTTTCAGGCAGCCACCACACTCAACTAGAATTCAACCACCTGTCATTTTAAGTTTTGTTAGTTAAGTACTGTCAACGCATTTCCTTCATTTCCAGAGGTTCGTTTCCTCGTCCCATATTATTTGCTTGATACTATGATTCAATTTACTTGTATTAGTAAATAATAAAAAAACCAAATAAATTGTTTATTTTAATGAAAATCTCTACCTTTTTCTTTGTACATTGCTCACTTTGAAACATTGATTCGACCTGTTGGCTCAGCCTTCCAGGCGGTAGCACGTCCAGTGGCAGATGGGAGTGTTAAGATGTTATAAGATATGGCCTGACGTAGTTTTAATGATATAAATTTCTCACTCAGTATGTGCATACATTTGCATTATGTATGTAATTAATAAGTATATTTTGATTACATATAGGATCTTGAAAGCACACATAATCCGATCGACTTGTAGATGTATTTATAGACTTTTATGTTAAGGAATAAAATTCCGCATTGCTGTCGACGAAGTTTTTCGCTTGACCTACTTCCGGTGAATCGTCGAGGATCTGCAAATTAGGAGCTAGCAACATTAATATTCTTTAATGTGTTTTCTTTCATTTTTTATAGCATTTAGCATAACAATTTGACAGTGTCAAAGTAAAGAGGTATATGTTATCTAAATATGCATCAAATTAGCATTTTGTGTTTGCGTATTCTATAGAAGACAGGTCGAGTTCCAGTCAAGCCAAAAATAGTTTCAGTAAGTTTATCTAAAACGTTCATCTGAGTTTTGAAAGTAATGTAATACACGTTATTCTCTCTGACGCACTTATTCTATAGGTATACTAATATTGTAAAGCTAGTCTAAGTTTTATTGCCCGTTTTTCAAGGAAGGATGTGAACAACATGAAAACATGTGAATTCCTTCAGTCTTAACTTGAAAATCAAGATCATAAAATAATTTCCCTATTTTCAATTGTCTAAGTTTTTCCCTCATTGGTACAAAGAAATACTCCATACTTGGAACGAAATAATAACTATAAACGTTGACCAATCAGGCAAACTGTAGACAAGTGCTCGAGCATGAACAATGACAAACGATGCGGGTGCAGCGATGTCGGCACGTGACATTGTTAGTTCGAAGAAGTACTTTGAATGCCCTAGGAACATTATACTAAAGTCCGTGCGAGGTACCATGCCCAACGGTCGGTTCTCTACAATGTGACTGTTTCAATGAACTAATTTTTATGTATGTTTTTATTAATTTAAGTGTATAATACGTTTCAATTGTTTCAAGTGTATAATACCTTTCAATGTTAGAAATAGATAATAGAATCCATCATTGTTATATTTCAATTAATAATACACGCCTTCACTTCACTTTTTTTAACATTAGATAGCTAAGACACAAAGTTATAAAATCCAACAAAAATATAAACGATAATAATTGAACTTGATTTAAACCAGTGATTCCCAAAGTGGTCCAGGTGGACCTCCTAGGGTCCACGGGAGACTCAGTGGGGGTCTACGTCGGCGAAAAAAAAATTGGGGGTTCACAAGTTGTAGGGTCCACGAAAATTTATCTGGTTTCGAAAATAATGAACAAAAATGTTGGTTTGGCTTTACCTATCAATGTAGCCAGATAATATTTCAAGAAGGCGTAAAAACTTATATAAATATTTAAATAATACTAAAATAAAAACTTGCATATTCGATATTCAGTACAACACATGTCGAGACTTGCACAGCGCTCCCGTCGCACAGTGGGTGAAGAAGAAGAACAAAAGATACAAATATATAAACATAATTTTGAAAAGCATAGAAAGGGTAATTTTAAAAAGAATTTCAGGTAGGTTAAATGAAAAAAATGGTGTAATTTAATTAGGTATTAAAACATTCAAAGAAGTAATAGAAAATAAATCTTCAGTATATAAATTTTCATTCATATTAATATGTAGTAGATAGTAAATAGGCCATTAAATTAGGTTGGAACTCAGTCGCGACGCAAAATTTCATCGTTAGATCTAATCTTCACATTTTGACGAGTTTTGGGAATATGGTAGAAATGTAGCAGCAGCAGGGGGTTCACCAAACCCAATAAAATTTTGAAAGTGGTCCACGAGAAAAAATAGTTTGGGAACCTCTAATCTGACCTTTAATCAATTGTGAATTTAACTATCATTTACTTTATTTACTAGTACTTTCAAGTGTCCACTTTATACATCAACACGTGTTGATTATTTTAAATACATATAAATAATTAAGTGTAAAGAAAGTCCTCAGCACTCGGTCTAAAATGATTTATACATCAATATTTAGATAAATATGTTTTTATCTGAACTATGAGCTGACCTATATATATCGTGAAAATTAATTTATAAAACACATCTGTCTTTTTGATTGATGGCATTATATTTCTTATATTTATAATTATAGTATTACTGAAATTTATTTAATTTACGTAATTTATTTTTCTAAATTGAAAATAAAGATAGATACTTAGACAGATTAAGTGACATCCGATCTTTAAAATAATACAGCACCAATCTTATAAAGGATGTTCTGAGTCGTGGGATCAGACAAATTAGGTCAAATCCTGTCATTTGTTAACATGATGACAAAATAATCCACTTATCTCAATATAACCGCTCGGGAATAAAACCGCTCAATTTGTTTATTATTCTTAAGATAAAGAATTAAGATACCAACCCACAGATATCATTTCTTTATGTAAGAGCTACCTAAAAATATCTTATTTATTTAAGTTAATTAATGCATACTGGTATGTGTAGGTATTATGATGTTGAGATGTATGAGACCGCGTCCTCAATGCTACAACTGCAAAAGTAGGCTAAACTGTGTATCAAGTATGATGCGACACTCTCCACCTCATCCCCGAACCACCTCACCACCCTTTGACCCGATGCTACTTCCTTTTTGGGTCACAGCTCATAAATTCAGTTCGTTTTGCGTTAGTATTGTGAGTGTGAATTTAGCTATCTATTTAACGTTGAACATAAAAATGCATTATTTAGATTCCAAATATAACTAGGGAAACTTTGAAAAAATGGGTTTCGGTACCAAGCTAAGTGTATAATTATTATCAAAGAACCTTGTGAACGTACAATCATACGGAATTATTCAGCTTCAAGATCATAATTCATATCTTACAACGGAGCATATTATTCACCCAAATCGAGCCTCACGCACACAGTCAACTAATAGTTTAGATTAAGTGTTCAATGTAACCGTAGAGCTAGCACACACACATGCACAATTTCGTCAATGTTACACAACGTTAACATTTTGAGGTGACGAAAACTTACAAACAGGCACTAACGTTACCATTGAAAGTGTAATAGTATGTGTTTGTCTACATGCATTTTCTAACTTTTCTCAATAAGTCTGAGTCTAATATTATATTTTACAATTAATATTACATTTAATTCATGCACTAGATAACTAAAAGTTTCTTGATGTTACTGACATATAACGGTGGAAGGGGATATTGACTGGATGTGATCGGATTTTGTGTGTACAAAAGACGAGCACGATGATTTTGTTGGTTACTATCTTCTGCTGATACATCGTCACGTCGCGTTGACGTTACTTTGCAGTAGTTTTATTGGGCATTCAGTTTCACGAACTACTATCATTTCAAATGTAAATAATAATATTTATAATTAATACTAATTTGTACGAACGATTTAGAATATTTTGACGAGTGAGTGGGTAGACGTACGGGATGCGATGGACTGACCTTAATTCCAAAAATCATGGCGCATACAATAGCTGCTGCTGATAATATCATAGTAGTGTGTGGTTCACACTGTTATTTTATTATTTTGGGAAAAATTCTAGTTCCAGTATTAATTGTATGTTCATGAACTCTATTGGGAAGATACAAATAAATAGATAGAGATATTTTTCAAAATAATTTTCTTGTAAATGGGTCAGTAGTACCAAAATAATAGCAACTCGTATGGCGCATGCGCGTAGATTTTTGGCCTAATTTCTTTACTCGACAGTAAAGGAAATTTTAGACAACGTCTATGATTGTGCGTACGTGCGCTATTCATCTCGCTTGTCCGCCCAGTGACCCACATTGCTCTAGTCTATGACATACATGATTTTAATGTGTTTTATAAATATAATATTACAGCATTCGTACAATTGGAGTTATTTCCGATCAATAGAATAGTTTTTTAATTTAGTGGTATATAATATTTTCCTTTCGTATTCATGAAAATCATCAGCATAAAAGTATAATAGTTACGATAAATACAATATTAAATATAAATTAATTCTCGTGTATAATCTATCCCGAAGTGTTGCAGTAACGAGGTTAACAGTTCGTCGGGAAGCAGCACCTCGTGTTAACTTAATATATAGTATTTATACCCCTATAAATATACCTCCTTTTCCCAACGGCATCCTCTCTAACACCTCATGAACCCGCACTCATTCCAAGTTTCATATCGCTTTTCCTTTATACCAAACATTTAGGTATACAAACTCAAACTCAATGTTATTCCATTTTAATACAGTAGAAAATCGAAAATTAATATAAATAGGTTTGTTGTTTTCGTCATCCCCCTATAATCAGCGTGTTTGTGCGGGAATTGGACCACCCGCGACCTAAATTTTCTAGCAATGCAGATATTATACCTACATTATTTACAATAAAATATACAATTAACAGTAACTAGGTACCTACTGCATTTACATTTATGTCCTATATTTATTATTTAGTAAATGTATAGATATATGGTAAGAGTTTTTGTCTTTTACATTCTGGTCGGAGGTTTGACTCTATGCCGCAGAGTGGCCACCATAATACTAATTAATTTAATGATTTTCATAAAATATAGTAAATTCGTCTCCAAACGTTCTACTGAATCATCTGCTACTATATAAGAACTCGCATCTGTTATACCTATTATAAGAATAGTTTCTATTAGAATGATTTCATAAATTATACAAAAATATTTTTTATGTATTATTACATTATATGCCTTAAATTT
Source organism: Tineola bisselliella (assembly GCA_028551675.1). Lineage (NCBI taxonomy): Eukaryota > Metazoa > Arthropoda > Insecta > Lepidoptera > Tineidae > Tineola > Tineola bisselliella. Next base: position 52,202 of record JAPWLS010000122.1, read on the forward strand.
TTTAAATTGATTTTGATTTTATTTATAAAATAACTGTATGTTTCCATAACACTACTGCATTATCATGCGTCGCAACACTTTTTGAGGGTACGTTGGAACGATAAAAACACAATTGAGCTTTATGCGATGACAAGAGAGTTGTAAATTGATTGTAGAACGAAAATTTGTTATGATGTTCTATACATATATAGTATTTATGTAGGCCATGATACCTCAGTGGTATGGCGGGGTTTTCGTTCGTGTTAGAATAAAGTTAGGCACAGTGGTATAGAAATGAATGTGGCTCTGTTCTGCGTTGACGCGGACATTTGTGGCTTCCAATATATATGATCAATTTCGAGCGAGCCTGAACGAAGTGGAAACTGACGCAATGCGCTGGTAAGTGTAGCTAGCGAACTGCTTTTGCTTTTAAAGAATAGAAACAAACTAGAAATGGAAATGAAACATACTTTTATATGATTGATCTAATTACATGTTTAATATTTTGTACAATAATTGTTACTAATATATGAAATATATTTATCTGTCCGTTACGTACACACTAAGTCGATGATGCACACACCGCTTTTAATGAAATTCAAACGGAGATTGCTTATACACTAAGGAAATACATTGGTTATACGTATATGACGTGAAAAACTATAAACATGGTATAGAGTTTCAAATAAGTTATTCGTGGCTAGAAATACTTAGCGAAGTTAAAAAACTAAATAAATATGGAGTGCCTAACTGCTAATGCATTCTGAAGGATTTGATGAAATATAAATGATAGGGATATAACGCCTGAACAAACTTGGTCATGGGCCTGAGCATATAGCCTTAGGGTGAAATACCGCGCAGGTATATTGCGTGCTTTGTAGATCATTGAATTGTACGCATATTAACTTGTTCATTATGATACATTTAAAATGAACATTGTGATTGCAATAGAAAGTTAATAATACTAACAAAAATTAATGACAGGCTTACGTTTAACTTTCTCCTACAATCAATAAATTATAATTAATGTTATATAATGTAGGTTTGCTGTTTGTGTGCAATTATTGTTTTTTTTATCATATTTTAAGTAAGTAACTATTGATATGCATGCTCGATAATAAATGTTATATAACGTTAAGTAATGTCTAAATTTCAATATCAAGTTTAAATATGTCAAACGTACAAATATAGAGTAGATAATGATTAATTAGCCACATACTAGGGAAACGACTCCTCCTGATATTTATTTGAATAATTTATTTTTAGTAAATAGATGTTATACATAGCAGTTTTTCTTTAAATAGTTGTTACGCAAGTTGTCCTAGTTGCCTTCCAACTAAATTTAAAATTATAAAAGATACTCGTTGAGATTCATTTGTTTCATACATCACGAAGAAGACACGCCTGATGTGTGTGTTAAAACGTGAGTATTGATGCACATTTTAAATGTTACAATTATACTTTGACATAGGTACATGGGTTATCTGCGCGTTATCACAATTTCAACATACGCAATAACTTTAGATAAAATCGCGACATAATAAATTGTTAAGTGGGTTGATATTATATGTGTACCCATATACACAATATAACAATATAATATCAAAGAATTGAAATGCATTAAGGTGTGTATGTATTATTTCATCTAATTCAAATATTCTCACCGCTAGAACTAACACTATGTGCCTGGAACTTAATAATATTACCAGCATGTAATAATGAACTATATATTAATTTATAAATTTAATTAAAATGTTTGAATAAAAATAAATATAATCTTTTATTATATTTTGACATTGTTATTCGGTAACCTATTTTCATACTTTTATTTATTAGGCAAACGCTACATTGAAGCTTAATTTGCGTAACACTCGTTTTTATTTATAGTATGGTAATTACTATAATGCGATCACTAACGCATGAACAAGCTATTTGAAATTCTGAGTAGCAATTGTAATTTACAAAATATACCTATTTTACATTGAATTTTCTTTCACAAAAATTACTTACTATATTTGCTACATAGTATTAACGTTCTCTTGTTAGTTTATTTATTAATATGAATATGAAACATACAATTCACAAACATTAAATATAAAACGATATTATTATGAAAGTCGGCGCGAAGCTATAACATGTAGGTCGGTTGGTTTTAAAAAAAGATTAGTTTTGTTGGGGCATGGCAACAGTAAGACGGAGTAAGACCATTGTCCCAAATGTTTGTAGTTTTGGGTAGATGGCCTACTTTCTAATGAGGATAGAAAACTATGGTTGGTCACGCTCACACTGGACAGTTTCATCGTTACAATAAATGCGAATAAAATAATTGTATTCATAAAATGTACAGATGTTTGTACAAGTTATTTGTGCATTGCAATGTGTAAGTAGGATGTGTAACCGGCTTTAGTTAGCACGGATCAACACAGGAACCCTGTTTCTCTTCACACGCTATTTGTGCCCCTCCTTAACTATAATAAATATGACCCGTACGTACACCCGGACAAGGGTTATCAAAGTGTCATTGTAATTTTAAAATTCATAATAAGTAACAAAACTAAAAAAACAAAAGTAAAGAAAGCCAAACAGTATGCCGAATTTAATTGGTTCAGTATTTATACTGTTTATCGATTTCACAAAGGGATGACGAAATTTTTTAAATCTCCGTCATATTGAATAGATAAATAATAAGATATATATGATAAGAAATGAATTATAGCAGACTTTGTTTTCCCTATTAATGCGCATTTTTATATTATTAGTAGTATCAGTCTTAGACGTATAAATTATTACACATTATACTACATATATAATTTATTTATAACACGTGATGTGTAGAAACGCTATAATAAAAAAAATATTTTAAAATACAATACATTTTAACGAAATGTTATAAATGTAGACTTATATGGCGATAACTTTATCACAAAGTAACCACTGATAGTAGAATATTTGCGCGCACATCCTTCTTGCTTGATAGTAATATTTATGAAATATAGTTACATATATTTACTGAAACCGACTATTAAATTATAATCGTTGTTTTCAAAATTACATACAGAACTTTTTCTAAAACATGTGTCGACTAAAATTATTTGTGTTTTCCATAAATATATAAAATAACATAGTTATCATCATGTGGGAAACTTACTGTATTTTTGAAAAAAAAAAACAAATTTAAAGCGAGACGCTGATTGCTGCATGAGAATAAAAAGAAGTTGCAGCACTAGATTCGCCGCGCCCGCGCTCCTCCGTTAGAAGGGGAGGTGCCATTTGGCCCTAAGTAAGCCAAGGCCGGAGGTAGAGGGGATAACGTTTACACGTGTGACCTAGATAGTCTCCGACAAGAGGCGAAAATCTACGAACGCGCCCGAACAACGTACCACCTCTAATTCTAATCAATACCGAGAACGAATCGTACCAACATTGTGTTTAAGTTTCGTTTCGCTCGAAATAGTTGATTGAATCGGTATAATCAATTATGACTGAAGTACTTTCGATTCCAATGATACGATGGCGTTAACATATCCACGTCTATTGTTGATAATACATACTCTTTAATATAACTACTAGTCGCTAGTAATTTACACATTTAACACGAAACATATTAATGTGTACTTATTATATACTTTTTTAGAGGTACGTACTCCACGTGGTTACTCAATGAGCACGTGCTGTAGTCATGAGGTCAGTGAACTGTGGCATATGTTTTTCAGTACAATTATTAGTTGAACAAAATTTGCTTCATTTCTTGATGCGGCAGTGTTAAGAGGGAAGGTGCGGGTGGGGCGGACCGGGAGGAATCTATGGAGGTCGCAATTCAACATTTGGTTTGGTATTCGAGTATAGAGCGCGGTCGACAGTGGACGCTTCTGGAGCACGAAGCGACAGAGTGCATCGATCGCTGTTACATCACCACACCGTCCTTTCTCTGCGCGCGCAACGTCACCCTCCCCCAGCGCTCTGCCGCGTCGCATTGCCATTCCGCGAAGCAGCTTCGCAACGGATAACGGACCAGCAGTCATTCGTTCGCTAGTCGTCTTCGGGAAAGGTCGTTCCTTTTGCTATCTGGCAGTCACTACTCCATCTCATTCTCTACGGTGTTTAAAAAATATCAAGCCGTGCTTAAATTGTATCTACATATCAGTGATGTTTTTAAAAAAGTAATTAATATTACTAAATATCAGTGGTTGTTCAAGTAAGATTTAATTTGTGAAAAGTTTTGCGACCTACTTTTGCAACTTCCGCAAATGTAGTTGCGATTTTTTACATTTGAAACATTGTTGCATTATTTTGTAATTTGTAAAGTAATGAATGCAAAATAATTTAAGAGCCATGTATTTTCCAATTGGATATTTTTTAAACGTATTGACCCTTTAAACCATGTGACGACTAGCGACCGTTTACTTGGCACGTGTAGTGAATGGTTAACAAAATATTTTTAAAAGAAAACTTTCTTTTACAGTTGACGATAGCGATGAAAATGGGAAAGAAGAATAATATTGTTTGTCGTGTCGGGGGGAGTAATTGGCTAGACTTTTATTTGTACAGTCAGTCTTTTTCTCTCTCCTATACGATAAACATATAAACCATCTGCAGCAGTCACCGTCAAGCAGTTGCCGCTTCAATTATTTTGTGTCGCTTGTAACTTCGGGGATTGCGCAGTTGGAATTTAAATTTCGCTGCAAAATCTCCGAACATTCATCATGACACGAAGATGAAGATTAAAAACAACTATGATGTTTTATTTTGTTATTATATTTTGATTGATTGTTCAGCGTGTATGAAGTGATGTTTATTTATTTCAGTCTAGATCTTGGAAGTAGCAGTTGGCGAGCTTGAGTCACTAAGTATGACGAAATGATGATCACCGAGCGGCGGGAATTGGGCAACCCGAACGGATGTTCCGCACCGGCCCCCGCGCCCGCCTGCACGCCACGTTCTCAGACTGCTCAACCTAATTATGGCGTGCTCTTCGGACACGTTCACTTGGCAACTGCACATTTTTATGTATTCGATATATCAACTATTTTATTTTAATACATTAACAAAATAAACAATTTTTCATAGTTTTATTACACCCATTCCTATAATAATCACGGCAGTTCAGCGATATAATAATTGGCATTGCGAATTAAAGTTCAAAATTTTATTGTTTTTTTTTTCGGTAAATAAATAAAAACTTTTGACCTAAAAGTTCATTGTTTTGAGTATTAATAATATATAACCCGACGCGCTTATATCACTAACAATATTAACAAGCATCAAATACCAAAACATGAATTCCTATAGGTAGGGTTATGCTAGCAATGATTAATAATTGCATGATTCTAGGTGCAATAATGCCATGAATTAATTTAAATTATTATAAATATTATCATACAAGTACACATCTACATGTACATCTGAAAAATTATATTTCCAATTATTTTGGTCTATTAAAATTTAGTATTGCTCCGCCTTCGGGATACTCAACCAATGAGGGCGTAAAATAGGACAGCCCCTAACTAGAAAAAAGGGACGCCTAAGCAAAAAAAAACATACAAGTTCAGTGCCCATGATATATTCAAATAGGTTTTCTGGGTATGTCATGCATAACAGATGAATATGCTTACAGTAATTATCATCTGCTATTACATAATTGTCATAATAATAAACAATAATAGTAGCTAAGGGCAATATTTAGCCAAGAACGACGCATACCCAATATTATATCACCACATATTCTTATCATGGTTGCACTTTCGGTGTAAAAATGCGATTAGATATTTCTCATAAATGCTATAATTTATAACTCATGTGCTAATTTGTATCTGTTTGTTTTATAGTAACCTGGCGTATGACCACACTTCCCCTGATGTTACGCTAGTGTATGTAGTGTAGTGTCCAGCAGACAACAGTTGCCTACTGTTATGGCGGTTTGAGAAAATGGTCGCACACTCTTCAGATTAACAGGGCATATTCTTAGTGTTATACCTGACCATTACCAAGCTCATCTCGAAACGTGACTAGGTTTACACATTCACACTTGACAGTGGTGGGACTACCTCAGTACGGCCTACTGGACTAATAATAATCATCAGTATCATCATCATCACTACTGGTCGAAATTTTGAGAGATTTAAACATAGTATATTCACACTCGCAACCCATAAGACTAGAATTCAAAGAAAGAGTATTGATCAAAAAGTAGTTTTATATTTGGAGTAATAAGTACGCTCATTATCCACCAAAGTACGATACCTTAATTGTGTAAAAAATAAAAGTAAATGAATAAATAATAATAAATTATTTGTGGTTAAGTAAAACTACAAGAAATCTGAAAGTTAAAACACTTAAAACAATTAGTGGTAAGTTTATTTTAATATATTTATAATCACGTCACACATCATCTGAATTGAGTGAGAAACATGTAATTAAAAGGTCAAATTACTTTTTGAAATAATAATAATAATACATACCTACCTATATATAACGATTTTTTGGAGTAGTATGAATTAGTTATAATTATTATAGTAGTACAATTATTCTTCAATATTAATGGTGTAGATGTTCTTAATAAATACATAAATCTAAATTTATATAATATTGAAAAACCTGTAATATTATAATATGGATTTATTTTATTAACGTCAATAAAAAACGAACAACACAAACATACACTATTAGTTTCAGTTAAACTGCTGCAGCAATTTAAAAAAAATTAAATCGAGATAGCTTAATATCCCTAAAGATAGAATGTATGTAGAAGACGAAGGATAGGTATGATGGTAGGAAATGCTTGTTATCAAGGATAGTTTTAGAAAGTCAAAAAAGTGTTTTCAGAGTACTTATTAGTAGTACATTCATCTATCAAGCTGGATGCCATTCCAATTTAATATATTTTAGGTTATCTTTGACAATAGATACATATATACAATAGAATGTATATTTGTTAAAAATACAATACTCTTATAACTAAACGGATATATTAATGAAGCTATGTACATAAAAATATATAACAGGAACAAAATATATAATAATAGATTAGATACACCTAAACTTCAAGATATAAGTTATAAAAACAGTACAATACTATACGAGATCGAAGAAACAATCTGATTAGATTATTATGAAAGAAATAGAAAATCTTCCTTTAACGTCCGAATAGGTACAATGATTAGAAGTTTATAACCGGCAAAGGTAATGAATGGTGGTCATAGGTGAGCAGCATAAAAGCAAAAAGATTTGGAATAGGCAGCGGAAGAATGGATAGGAACAAGAAGTGTTTAGAGTTTGAAAGGAATGAAAATTAAGGTCATCGGAACTTGAAAAAAAATTGAAGCCGGATTTAAGAGATAGCAGTAGGCTAAACAGAATACCACACAAGAGGCAAAAGATGGATGTTGGTAGAGACGTATAGTTAATTACTTTAGAAGTGAATGGTATTAATATACAATAAATGGTTATATTTAAGCAATACAAATATTAAGTATCCACAATTATTCTGAAGACGATTTAGTTTGTCTTGAAACTTCACATTAATAAATAGCATATGTCACCGTAATTAAGAATCGTTACCATAGGTAGCAAATATTAAGCTAACATCACTTTATAGTGATCAGGCAAAAAGTTATGAAGCCATTGGAAATTGCGATAAATAAGAAAACCCCATAATTTGTGGCTTCCAGAAAACTCTCTCAGAAAACTCGGGGTTTTACTAAGATTCACTACATAAAGGTGATTCGCATAAGTTAAATTTGTGTAATAAAATGAATGAAAATGTAAAAAAGAAGAGAAAGTAGTACACATCACCATCATCATACTACATCTCTCGTCAGGACACGTATTTGTATCGCACCACTCGGACTATAGTATATACTTTGTTACCAGAACACAGACGCTGTGACGTCCATAAAGATTTAAAATTAGTCATCTACCAAAACAATTTAGATTAGAACCTAATATTGAAGTTAACCATGTTGAAAGCATTAATTACATTGCTAAATCAGTAAGTTTCTTATTTTCTATTGCTTTAGAATATAGTCATATATAATATTTTGTCTAAAGCAGTAGTGATACTGTTCTGAGCAGAAACCTAACTCAAACGAATTCATTAGCGTATGCCTATAAAAGGAGAAAAAGGGAGATTTGTCGGTAGGCAAGATGCTCGAGGACCTTGAACAGAAAAAAGGTATGGAGATAGGCATGCAGTCTGAAAAGAAGGAGGATCCGTAATTTTTAGAAATAGGAATGGTTTTAGCCTCCTTCCAAATTGCAACGAAGCCACTAGATGAGGTCGAAGTATTCACGATAAATTTAATATAATAGGTCCTACTATAGACTTAAGCGATTAACCTAACCCATGCCATTATAAGAGATAGATTTAATGCTCTTCAAAATATAATGTATCGTAAACTATTTAAAGAAAAAATGGAATATTTAGTAAGGGGGTAAGTGTAATGTGATTTAAAATATTTGATTTTGTAAGTTGACAATTGGAACATTGAAGGACTAAGGTTGGAAGATTGGATCACCCACTGAACCCATATCTATGTATTCGACAGTAATTTGGTAAAACCTTGAAGATACGTGAATTTAACATGGGATTTATGGCTATTACTGTGTTGCGTATGATCTTGAATATCAAACTAGATCATTTGAATGTTGTACAATTTTGTAAATATAATTTTATTATTATGAGTTCAACATATAATATTTCATTATTCAACTATTGGTGTAATTATAATAATAATCTTTTTTTTGGACAGTTTTGAAAAAGTTTTGTTATTCAATAACAATAAAAGATTTTCTTAATAAGTTACTTATTATATATTCAATGATAGGTCAAATATTGCTATTTTCATTTAGGGTATCAAAGTAATTATCCGGTCAAATAAATACTGAGGGTGTAAATAATTTTATTTAGATCTTCCTTAAAAATGGTGTCGTGCGATTTTAACTCACAAATAAACCCCAAAACATTTATCCCTGATTTTGGAACCTGTTTGACTACTTCTGAGCGTAATGGCGCTTAGAGGTGATTCGTGTCAGAATGAGATAACCTACGAAAGCAATAAGAAAAAATAGGATAGCGTATTGGCGAAATTCTTATGTGCTCAAATTCTTTTTTATGTACGGAGTTCAAAATGCGCAATTATATTTACCAGATGACAAGAGTCAATGGTCAATTCATCTAGAAATAAATTCATATTTTATTAAGTATGTATTCTTATTTAAATGTTATGTTTATAGATTGGTTTCCTTTTTGTCAAAATAATATTAGTAGGTAGTCACTTATAAAGAAAATACAATTTTTGTTCCAGCGACTTACTAACTTTTTAACATCAATTATCAACTTCATACAATTTAAAAGTTCATATACACATTTGATTTGGAATTTGCGGCTATTATCAGCCTACAATGCATCTAGGTTCTGGAATATCTAAATTGAATAGTCCATCATTTTTGCATAGTTACATAATTTGAATTATAATTTAATATTAAATTAATAATAAATATTATTTAAGTAGCTTTAAAGGCTTAGCATTAGACAAAATCGTAGTGGCATTAGAGGTTCAAAGCCCGTCGATTTGGCAATGTCAAAAAAGAGGCCCGAGCCGTTCACTCTTGGCCCTGTTAGCTTTCACTTCATAGGCATTCGTGAAAAAATGTACCTTTCTAACAACTTACCTAGCTATGAGAACGTTGTGTAATGAGATTTCTATGGTCATTTTAGTTACATTCATGCAAAAACTCCGTATCAGTTTTAATAGTTTATGTTGGCTTTTTATTGCGCCACAGATTTTTTGTAGTTAAGTTTTCATCAAAAATCAAAATACCATAGAATCTACTAAAACAATCAATGTCTATACAAAAATGGAAATCATTCAATCAAACAACCAACTAATATTCTTATATTTAAAAGATACAATTATTATTAATAAGTAGCTCTTTTATCGTAATTTTGTCCTAACTAGGCCACTACGGTTCGATGACACTTAGCTTGAAATTCGGTCGCGCGCTAACGGCGATGCTTACGCAAGCTGCTCAGGCAGGGCAAACAAACATGAGTATGTCACTATTATAGCAAAAAGTGACAATGTATATCATGCAAATATGCAGTTCAATGAACGTTTTTATGGAAAAATAGCCTTTTGCATTTCAGGAGGTAAATTTAAATTTATTTATAATACATAGAGTTGTTTTAGGTTATTCGAGAACATTATTTCAATAATTTAGACCGGTGGTTTCCAAAGTTGACTGGGCTCAGATCCATCTAGCAAAAAGTTCTAATCCTGGCATCTACCTCTTGGCTGTTTTAAAAAATATATATAAAAAATATATATAATGCTCAGATTTCCTAGTAGCGAGCCATGAACTACTTAATGTCGTTTTATTTGTCCTAATTGGAATGAAAAATAGAAAAAGAAAATACAAGTGTTACCAATATGAATGAAGGGCTGTTCTATTAACACATACATACATATTACATTTTAGAGCCCACTCAATATCGCGATCGATTGATTCGATTATATAACGAAGAGATCGCTTATTACATAAATATTACATTTTAACTAAAATAAATTAAGTAAATCATAATAAATGTCCAGAAGTATTAGTGTAGTCTCAAAACTACGCCAAATTACTAAACTAGCAATAATGCAAAATAAATCAGCTTAACTATACTACTGAATACTAAATGAATACTAAAATACATATAATATATAACATAGTATAATAACAAAAACCTCAATAATAGCTAATAGTTACTTAATTCGTAGTTTTAGAACAAGTTTAGTTTCAACATTTTAATTTAATTTTCAAACGATGATGCGGCAATTTAAATACGTTATATAGTCCACATGTTAAACTTAGTACACCTATAATAGACTTGAATATGAAATTTTTTTAAAAATGATTTAGTCTTAAAAGGAAGTTGTGTAATAAACGTAGAACATTATAAATATATTTAAAATCGTGTAAATTCACCTACCTACATAAAGGGCGAATCGCCATATGACTGTAAAATGTTTAATGCGTTTTTATATATTTTTATAAATATACAAAAATTAATAAATGCCGTAAGCATTAAATTAGTTTAAACCATTCTAAACTTAATTTCAGAATCACTTATTTTCATTTTTGTCTTACGTTCTATTTTTTTCGTATTATGTACTTGTACAGGTACATATGCAATATAAAGCGTAATACAAACTTTTTCATTGCAAATCTACCACATCCAGCACGCGGTACCTAACGATCTACAATATATTAATTCCCCTAATGCAGACTCTAGCATGAGTCTCAGAAATCATCTGCACTTTATATACGGCACCTAACGACCAAACGTGCTATTACGTAACCTTACGTTAGATATTTTCCCTTACTGAGTATATACCATATAACTATGTAGGTACTATGCATATATGTGAAAATTAATAAAGGTAACACAGTTTAATCATTCCCAAAAATATGATGATAAAAACCGCTCATGTGTGTGTTCCATTATCTCCAGAACTCGTCATTACCTTTATAGGTATGTTTAATTAGTTATTTAAAATCTGTAATGTCACAAAGGCCACGTATGTGCGTATCACGCATATGTATAGTGTATAAAAATTAACAGACGAGGTTATGTCATCGAATGTGAACTGTTTCATAGTATTTTATAGGGGCGTAAAAACACTTACGCCGTGCATGCCATGCTCATATGTGTTATTTATAAGTAGCTCTTAAATCTTTGTAATAAAGAATTGCTAACAAAAACGCATGTTAAGGAAAGTGTTATTTCATCATCTTCTCGAGAACAAATATTATTATATTAATTTAATCAGAATGATATCAATGTTTTGCTTGTTGCATACATCTTGTATCCATGGAAGCGTCATTTATTTTTTTCGATTCATTTGGGAAAGTTTTATTTATAAATATACCTAATCTAAGAAGGCCTTTATACAACCTTGCAGAGGTTCAGGTCAGATTCCCTGTTAAAATAAAACTTTTTATTGTTACATTTAACCACTTATAAATTTTAGGCACTTTAGCACTTTGTGTATATATATAAAAATTGTCTTTGTACTGATACCTATAATTGGGGTCAGAATATTGTATGCATAATGTACTTTTTATTGTGTTAATTCTCTTCATTTGTACTAACTAACATTTCAAGATCAATGCAATAAAGATATTATTGCTGGTAATAACTAGAATACAAATCGAGGACTGTTGAATGTCTGAGTAACCAATCATTTATGTATGCATCGGACAAGACTAGTGTCCGTAAAGTTATATTACGTAATACTACATTTTGCACTTTGAGCAACAATTAGGCACATGTTTACCCGCTATGCGTGGCAATACACGCAACAAAATGCTTCAGTAGTCACACCTATTAGAATAAAACTATTTTATTTAATTTAAGAATATTTAGTTTTTATTTATAAATAATAGAGATAAGATTTAAGACTTTTTCTATGAGAATGTATATAAATTAATATTGAATAGTTACGGCATTTGTAACTGTGTGCGGCTTTACTAAGCTGGTATATATAAAATTCCTAATTATAATTTTCACGGGAACAGTTGTCGCATGAGACGTTCTGGCAAATTTCCAGCTTTATATTTAAACCTAGAGTCGCATGCCGACTGACATTTTATGAAATCTGCTCCAAATTGAAATGGACAATATTCCCTCGAATCTTCATAAGAAAAACACTACGTAAAGGATAAATCTTATTTTATCGGCGTTAAATGAAACTTGTATCTTGTAACATTTATTTAAATGCCTTTTGCTTTTCAATTTGCCATATTTATTTAATAAACATTTTCATCTTTATACTTTTATATAATATGAGTAATTAATTTTTCAGGATTGTGCTTAATGTTACTCCAATAAGCTGTTTAGTGATCTGCAGAATAAGTTATCATATCGTTAATTGAGAGTGAAATCCCTTTGATTTTTTTCCGCAAAAATGAGTTTAGAATGGCATTTTGTGTACGTTTTATGCTCTATCAAACTATACAGTTGGTTTTTTCCTATCCTAATTTTAAGTTAATAATTCTTTCGTTTAATAATATTGTGATATTGCGTTGGTTTGTTAACTTTTTTTATTTGTTAATACTATCTTCTTCTTTGTTAATACTGTTATCGTGATTTTATAAACATTTGTGGCAATGAATGTTCAAAAGTGAGAGGTTTCAAAATTCTGCAGATTTAAAAATAGGGGTCGGTATATGTGTTAATATTACAGTTATCTGATAATTTAATCTTCAGTTCTGCAAATTCTGACGTTAATTCTAGCAGGAATCTCGACTTTCTCTGTTAATTAAGATTCTAATTTATTATTCAAATAGTTAGTAACTCCGGTAGTAGTAGAACGAAACAGATAAATTTAATAACAATACTCAATTCGTTTCCGGGATATTTGCAACAATTTTCAAAAATTACGGAGCACTTTACTGCAAACCAATGGACTATATATAGCAATAAAATTGTCCATAAAGCTGTCTTGTAATAGTCTGCATTATATATTTGATTTTTGTTTTTACTAACCCTAATTCCCCAACGTAATCACACTTCAACATATATAAATTACTTAGGTATATGACAACATATGTTTAAACATATATTTAATATAATATGTCTTTACAAATGGTCCTTATTTAAACAATACGCCTTTATCATTATTTCATTTTATAATATGAAAACAGATCATGATATTTGTTTAACAATAAATTCTTGTTATGATAGCAAATTTCTCATGTATTATATCTACAATTTTATTTAACAAGCGAGTATTGTTGTGAAGTTTGATATTTTGAATTAAACAATGGTATTCTTGTTTTAAATAATTTAATACTATATAATATTTTTATAATAATATTATTATTTGTCTTATCAATCATTTTTATCATAAAGTATATATAGGGCATGTTGGTCATTGTAGCAGTTTTCTTTTCCGGCATTCCAATTAAATAAAGCCAGATTCGACAGTACTAACTGACACCCTTCAGCTGTTGAAATAGTCGACAGAGTAGGACAGAGAATTTAAAATTGAATTATTCTGCGTTTGACTCGTAAACCGCCTGCTTCGAATGATTGTCTGCCTAAATCCATAGAATGACAATTCTATTCACTATGCATATTTTAAAACGTAGTAGTAAGTAAATATATAAGGGAAACAAAACCAAAATAAATATATACAATCTGAATTAGTGTAGGTATTTGTTTAGTGGTGAAATACTTTACTAGAAGGCCTGAAACCTTGACCAACATTCACACTTAGCAGTCGTTTCTAGCCTTGATGTTTGTTGCCATAGTACGTGCTATGACCAAACAATCATCTAATTTCTAACCAGTATTTTAGACACTATTATTTATCCGTGCAGTTTAATATGTGCTATACATTTAGATAACTGCAACTTGCAAACTTGATAGTTAATTACTTATAAGTACCAAATTAAAAGTAGGTATTTGAATTTGTTTTGAACATTTTTAATGAACAATTACGGTTAAGAAATTTAGATTGATTGAAATATATTTCAATTTTTAACGTGAATTAAGTATATTGTTTATACTTAAAGAGTATAATTATTGCAAATATAGATTGGATATGTAAAATAAATACTATGTAAAAAATCTTTAATTTCATATATCTGGTTTCAGCGACTTTTCAGTGTTTACATTTCGTGAAAAAAGGAAACATTATTTTTCATTGATTGCTTTTTTAAAACAATTTATTAGAATGTTATATTAAAGTCTATTCTAATTTATTTCGCTTGATTGTTACGCACAGGTCTCGAGTTTGATTACATGTTAAGGCGCGTATTTATAAATATTTATTGATACCTTATAAATATCATATTATAAATCAGTAGGTATTTGTTTCGATTCTGAGTATGAGAGAAGTTTCGAGTCGAAAATGTGGTACTAATAATATTAATGGGCTTCACTAGCATAGTATTTTTATACTAAACTTCAGCCGTTTTGAATTTACAAGACATAAAAAGTATCCCACGTCTTAACGTAAACCATGGATGTCGAGCGTTGGTAGTATCATCTAAATGAACAAATTGAAACTGCTGGCAGAATAATAAAAATAATGTTGCAGAAGTTTAAACAAACTCACCGGTAAATTATTTTCCATTTATCTTCACAATTTAAAGAGCGCTAATTCGTGAAAAGTGGTACTTTCTATAGAATTTGAAGTGACATCGACATTCTCAGACTACGAACGCCAAAGGGTTTGTTGGTGCGTATGCCTATATTGCACCGTTTTCATGCATTAACTTTATGTCATAGGGTTACCACCATATTAATAATTTTTCAGAAGGTAAAAAAAGAAATATATCGATCGGACCATGGGATGGACTGTAGTACTAATAATACTTAATACTTCATTTTCGGTTTCAACCGTTCAACTAAATGACCCGGTATATGTATTTTTATTATTATTATATTCTAATATGTTAACATAAATGTTTTGTGTAGTATGACTGCTAGCAAGTAGAATAGTAAGATTAATGGAATTGTATTATCCCAATGAGCTCATTAGTAAACCAGGATTCTTGATAGATTGCATCTTGGAAACCATTTGTAAACCACTAGAATAGTCGTGTTAGCCATGATACGTAGGTATTTTGATAGGCATGAGTTCGAACAAAAGAGAATTCTGTGTCATTTGAGCATGAATAAGGGATGATTTGTGCTTGAACGAACAGAGGCTGAGCAGTGGCACGTACGATGCACTGGCGATGTTCGGATTTAAAATATTATGAAGCAATTCATGCTTGGTCTGGCATGTAATATCTTCTCTCATCTGAATGATTCTACCAAGTGACTGTTTTACTGTAAAACAGATATTGTTATATGCGGGATGGTAAAATAGCTATCATTAGTTTTATTTTCTTTAGTGACATTGTAAGGCATACTTATTACAAGAAAAATGTGTATTTGCATTTTTGAAATGTATCTATATACAACTAATATATAATTGAATAACTAGAAGATTTATGTGAATGATCTTTCGTATTGTTTTTACTTTAGTTGTGTAGTGTAGTGTCTTACATTTTTAATACGACTGCGAAGCACAAAACCTTTTCAGTTTTTATCTAATTGTATAGAACCTCATATGCATATAAATATATCTATTGTTCATAATATAATACATAATTCTAAAATATAGCTAACGGTTTTATCTTGCTATATATTAAATTTATAATAGTCATTAATAGCACAGCCTCCATTATGCGAAAGAAAGGTGATAATCTAAATAGAAAATTAAAATCAGAGACCAACTGTGATATTACCTACTACTTATGTCATTCTTAAAGCTAACAACAAAGATACATGCCGTCATATATACTTACTATTATTACGCTTAATTATGCCACATTCTTATCTTTTTATCACTAGATGATTTCCTCTTCATATTCCGTTAATAATCACATACTGTCCGAGGACAAAGCACACTAGGGCTATTAAGTAGATACTACGAGTACACACAATGATTTATTGTGGGGGGAAGGTGGACGAAATAGTGGTTAGACGGATAAGTGAATAATAGGTAGCAAAAGAAACATTCACAAGGCCTGGGTGGAAAATAAACAGCTGGGCTCAAATCGATATACATTCTAGATCACTGCAATTAACATCAAAATTAACCTTATAAATCTTTATAATTCGTAAACATAATAAAGATGCATTAAAACAAAATTTAAAATCACAATTATTATTTTTTGGTAAAAGTTATATTCGTCTATCAGATTCTCATTAATATTGCTTAAATTATTCCATTAAATTAGTGTATTTCAAATTGAATTTGTTTATTGAACCATAATAATTTGACAGGTATGTCAATATAATTTTCATATTCATTGAACATCAGTGGCATCGTGCGAGAGCGCACAACATAAAAGTAAGGTGCTGTTTCCAAGGCTCGCATAAGATACTATTGTAAATCGTAGATACTTTTAAACCAAAATTATCATTGAGTATTGAGTAGATACCCACGGAGAATATAGTTGTATTAACCCCGTGGTAAAATGTCCATTGCTAACGACAATCAATGTAACCAAGGTCTTTATCGATGTGGGGAGCGTGCGTATACAACAAACTATGTATCTATGACTACTATTCGTAAATATAGATGTTCTTTTTATACATCATTGTCTTTTAATTTTTTACTCATTTTTACTCTCAATTTTAACGAAATGTATATTAGGCGATAAGAGGAAACGAGCTTATTAAATCTGTACATTTGCAATTAAAATTTAAAGCTTACTCGTTTACATGAAACTATCCTAAAACAAACATTTTTACTTTTTAAATTATTACATACTTAATAAGGCACGCTAGGAACAAAGAAAGATAATAATGCGCGTAAGGCCGTTCTTTGTTATTATATCCAAACGAAGAAACGGCATCAAGTCACTAAATTATTGAACTGAAGTGTTAGAAGTACCAACTAAGCAGCGAATGACGATTTCAAACTCGTTGACACGAGGTTATTTGTACATAATGCAAAGTGAACCTTGAAAACAGCTGTTTTATTTCCCAACAGTGTTACTTCCGTAAAACATAACATTTGAATTGAGTCTAAACTACGACGTTAGTTACCTTCGTGATATAATTTTTTACACAAGAGCTTTTAAATAAATGCACGCACCATATCTCATTACAAAACCATTACACACTTGAGTAGGTATGTCCTGCACATAATCATTATTATGTGCATGTTTACATATATATGTGAGTGTCTCTTTTAAATGTTTTATTATCATATAAGTTATCGGATGTCTTATTAAAAATTGAATGCATTCCATAACTAAAGGTGAAAAACTGAGTTTGAGTTAGCACTTTCTGACTCCACTTCCCTTACTGGAGAGTCCTACCCTTCCTATAGGGTTTTATTTAATTTAAATATTTATAACACTATGTATTATTGTATTATACACAAGTCCGTATAGCTACTTCATTAAAAAACTACACGAATTTCATAATTTAATTAAAAATATTCGAGTAAAAATAAAGAAAATAAGCACTATAATAAGTTATAAAAGTTTTTGTAAAGCATAAAACATCCTAGATGAGCTATCTAGTTCTCGTGGTCGGTCTTTTACCCGTCGTGATGACGATGTTCCCGTGTTGCTGCTTGGAGCTGCCTCAACATGAACAAAACCAAGTACAGTAATCGTTCTGCTAAATGTGCCCAAATATTAATTATTTAATAAACCCGCACAAAATACAATCCTACAACAGCCGCATGACATCTTTAAACGTCAGAGTTGTTCTCATAAAATACACAACTTTAAAGGATTCTATTTAATTTTGCGGTGATGAAACAAACCACTTGAGAGGGCTCGCTCTGAAATTCTATATATACTAAATTCCCTTAGTTATTTTTTAATTATTAATTATTTTAGAGACATATCTAAATACATAGGTAGGGGAGATTGGGGGAATGCCGGTCAGCGGGTAATGCCGGTCACTCCAAGATATCTATCTTCCCGAAACATCTCATTTAAAATATCAGTGCTGCCATGTAGTATACTTGCAAGTAAGCTTATATACACGTGCTTATATACGTGCCAGCCATTACTGTGTATAGACGTGTTTTCTTGTTATAATTCGGAATTTTAAACTAAGGGTAGTCATTTAATATATTATACGAATAAAAAAGCGTTAACCACCAACTATTGTATACATGTTGATTTATATAATATCTCGGTTTTGACTTTGAAAGCGTATTTTATTATTTGTGTTGGCGACTGTAACAAACGTTTTGTAGTTTTGGGGTAATGCCGGTCATTCGAAGCGGGTAATGGCGGTCAGTGATCGGTATTACCCTATATGAAAATATAATGAAAAAATATAAGAAAATGCTAATATAATCTTTATAGCATATAATGATGCAGAAATAGTATCTCATAATTATAGATTTTTAAAAAGAAATCCTTCGATATGCATTCGCCAACACGAGACAACCGGCATAAATCGCATAAGAGCATTCAACAAGAAAGAAGTTAGCCTGTTCTTTAAAAATTTGGAAGATATTATGGAAAAATATCAGTTTTCTGCTTCAAAAATATACTACATATATGTTGCATATTGTTGCAATTTCTTATAATACAAATTTTAATCACTTAAATTACTTTTGTAAACTTTGAACTGTCTCTTTACTTTGTAATACATTAGTACTCAATATTTTATTGTTTCATTTTAATTTAGAAGCAAACTTTATAATAAACCTTATAATTTTTGACTGACCGGCATGACATGTAAGCTTTACGAAAATGCATATAAATATGCCAAACTATAAGAGGCTTTGTATTTGTATTTTATATATACAAAGTGAAGTAAATTAGCTATTCAATAACTTAATTACTTTGGCATCTACTCATATGAGAAAGCTAATATTTCGATTCCTGCTTAAGTGACCGCCATTCCCCCACTTTACCCTACCTATATTATATCTCTAATGTTATTTTTCAAAATAAAATCTAAATCTAAATGTATTATGAATATTTATTTTACCTATTTATTTATTTTATGAAAAGGATTAATCAGATCCACTTATTATAATTATATCCAGTATTTTAAGTCAATTATCTTCTCAGTACCTTTAGAAAATTCGATACCTTTGATATCAAAAGAAGATCCTGAAAACACAAATAATGAGGGCGCAATCATACCATGGCTTGTTTGATTTTAATAAAGGAATGTATAAATTAAGTAAAATAAATCGTAGAACATATTTTAAATTGGATATTGATATTCGTGTTGGTTAGGATTTATTGAAAGCGGACTTGTAAATAGATACCTCGTATTTCTTTGTATAGGATTATGTGATGAAAGAACCTGAAATTAAATAAGAAAATTAAATTAGCAAGTGCTAAGATACAAAAATAAGTCTTTTAATCAGCACACCTACAGTACGAGCATACTTATTTATTTTAAAACTTTTAAAACTCATAAAATGAAAATTTTTCTTTAATCTAATTAGACCCGTTAATTTCACCTACAACCCACTTTTATACCTATACGTATTTAACTATACCAATGGAGTACAATTTAAAAAAAGTTTGATATGAAATATACAAATATTAATGAACATTGTTCAAAATCGATCTTTTGTTCTGAAACAAAACTGCGTGGCGTGCACGAGCCTGCATCTTAACATGTGTGCATTTGAGAGTTTATACAATATAAATGTCATTATATCTATACGTTATGCAGTGTATATAGATATCTGTCCTGAATTATAATGCTTAAATTTCACTGTGTGAACAAGTTTGTACAATTGAAATCATGTGGGGCAACTCCTCAGTAATAGCGCATTCAATTGTTTCATCCTGGATGACAAGCGCAACGTACTCGTACCTAACAACAAAATCTTCAACATAATTTTACAAGTGTTTATTTTTCCTCATATTATATTTCATACATAGTAACGTGGTATTGTTTAATACAATATAAGCAAGAGAGAAGATCTTTCATTTCTTGCAAGTTATTTAAAATGTATTTCATATAATACAGCAATAACTAAAACGTGGTGAGCAAACTAACATATGGTTATAGGTCCTTTCAGCTACCCTAAAGTAGTCTAACAACAGATGGAAGCTTAACGACTTAGTCGTGTAAAAAAAACCTTCAAATCGATTATAACAGTAAAATATAAAGTAATGTAATTGTAAGAATTTTCTAATTAATATTTTTTACGCAATTATTAAACAATAAATTAAGGGATCTATCTTTGTATATTAAATGTTACAATAATACGATTAATAAAAACTGTCTGATAAGCTGCATTTGTCATGCAAGTTAGTAGAAATACACAAGATTAGGTATATTGTAATTTTAGTTTTTATAAGACATTATACAATGTACGTGATGTTCGTGTCCTATGCAGTGTCAGCAGCAGTTTTATGACTTACATAATAACTATAGCATGGGAACATATCATTGCCATTAATTTAACCATCAACGATGGCGCGATCACGCAGTTATTCTATGTTAGCGTCCCAATTTGTAGACATCGCCGAAACTAGGCAAGGCCACTGAGTGAGGCCCGCAGTTTCGTTGTTAGTGGGTCGTACGATAGTATCTGGGCCAAGGTAACACATTTTGAGTGTATTCGATAAGCGAATGGTTTTTATGTTACACGAATAGCGACCTAATATTTGACAGCAGAAAATTTAAAGTTAATTGCAATAATATAGACATTAGAAACTTGCGGTAATCAAATGGCGGCACAGCTATACGCTACGGAATTAACGATTCATTTCCATGTGGTTCTAATTTTAATTGATATTTATTCGTTTCCGACTTGTTTTAAATAGTTCAAAAAGTTAATATGATTCTCAATATGAATATTTCGTTTATATCCCTTTATTATAAAATTATTATAATGTATTTTGTTAAGTATGTTACCTACATATACATTTACATTGTTGAGAATATATTATCCAAATGACTAGATACGCAAAATCTAATTTAATTCACGTCATCTAGACTTCACACGTTGAATTAGAAGCCTTTGGATGACAAGTTGCTCAATAAAGTGGAACTTCAGCCATTTCAATGTATAAGCTTTCTTAATTGCTTTCAAAATTTAGGAATGTAGACAGTAGGTAGAATTTTAATAACACTAAATGTTCTTCTGCCCAAGAAAAGTAAATACATAGTTTAAATACTTTCTTTGATGTCAAATGAAATAGATTAATGTTCCATAATGAAAAAAAAAAGCAGTTACCCGTCAATAAATAACACAATAGTGAAAATAATAGAATTTCCAAAACAAACTCAGTGAGCTCTTTTCAACGAACCTGACTTATAATTTGTGAATAATATGTATATTAAATATCCGAAGACCATGAAGAACATTCATAAGTGCCAGTAGAATATTTATTATTCAAATGCTATCATTTAGACCGAAAATCGATATATTCCTATGAAAATGATTGTTCTAATCATTAAAATCAGATCAAACGTATTCAAATCGATAATTATAATTTGAAAATTAATGCCATACTTTCTTAATATTTTTATCTAAAGTAATAACAATAATAATAAATCCTTCATTGACTTAAGTAAAGATACGAAAGGTATTTCATAATTTTGTTATTATACTTATATAAACTCAGAGCATTTGGACGTCTCATCACTAAAAGTGATTTCTTCCAGACGACCAATTGTCATGGAAATCACTATTTGTGTGAGAAACGGATGATGTAATTTATTCTTATTAATTATTCTTATTAACATTTAATATTACTTCTTGACAATAAAATCAAGGCTTTTATCAAATGGCGTTCACTTATTCAATTGTCGTTAGGGTTTCGTCAGCGTCACGCTAAGTCTTAATTTTCAGGATTATTAATTTAAAAAACTAAATTGATATTTGTTTCAGGCTAGTGTTATACATTTGTGTTGTCCCATACTATATTACACTATTATATAGGTACGTACTATTTTAGTTTGAGGTGTCATGTAGTACATATACCGGGTGATTCAGTCGTATAAAGCGATTCTTAATACATTTCGGCTCCACCCGGTATATTTAAACGTCCATAAATGTCATTTAATATCGACTTTTTTTGTTTTTTTTTTTATATAAGTATTAATTTCAAAGTAGCTTTAAATCACAATAAATAAATTATTATACAAAAATTAAGCTTATTCAGAACCATGGAAAGTCATTATCTAAATTATTCTGTTATATTATTATAGATATTCAAATATAAATTTTATACCCACCTTTGTCTGTGCTAATTATCAATTGATTCTTTGGCTTTCTAATGGCCTGTTTAATAGACATCATTTATTTTTCTTTGTAATGAGAAAAACTTCAAAACAAGCAAAATATCTTCAAAATATTTTTTTATTTTTTTATTTAGAGTATTTATTATATTTTAAGACTCGAAGTAAAAGTTAATTGTATTTATAAATTTAAACCAATCACAAAGGCTTGAAAGCAATTAGTGGAATATAAAGGACTAGATGTCTATACCTACAGATACTCCTCCAGACAGACTACGCAAATAGTTTTAGGCAAGGGGAAGCAATATGGGCAATTAGTCATATAATTCTGCTGCAGAATTGTAGAGACAGGAAACAATTAATGAACATTATAACCAAATTTATGTCTTGAGATAATTATTGATATTAAATGCATTTAAGGTCATTATAGACATCTATAAACTAAATATTGTATATATGTCGATTTAAGATTTTAAAGTGATTATTGTGCGGATTAAGTTGAATACTTTATTATAAAAGTGTTACGTATTTTTATTTTTGGGCATTAACTGTCTATTTCCTATTACCTAAAATCCTATTTATTTATAAATCTGTTTCCTTCTTCGGAGAAAGGTTGCTATAGTAACTAATTGGATATCTGTAGATTTTGAACACGAAATAAGAACATTTTTTATGCGCGACTATTTTTGTTAAATTCTTCCTCAATGCTAAATTCTTCCTTATCATTAACGTTTCAGTGATTGAGACTTGAAGATAGGTAAGGTAAGAAGATACACATGTTCATTACATTAGAACGATAAAAATAATTACATACTTACATGAGAATATTATTAGGCAAATACAAACAAGAGCATTTGTCCGTTCGCGTGTTCATGCTAACTGAAGTGACTGTCAATTGAAATAGATTTTAAATCCTAAAATCCTGTCAAAATTTCGTAAAACAACTTTGATCTATTAGTGTCTTTTACATTTGCGATATGAACTTCGTCTTGTATGTTTTAGAATGCAAAACAAATTTACCATTAAGGTGGGCCACAGATGTGTTTATTTGACAGTACTCAATACATTGGTATTCGTGCCTATATCGAAGATTCACAGGTGTAATTCGGTGGAAAGACAATAAACAACGCTATTATTTACGCCTGACTGTTTTTAATTGGAAATGAGTTATTGAGCATACTCATTACAAGAACCAAAGCAATTTATTCACATGCGTGTCTACATATACCCTTACTTCCACTGACATTCAATAGGTACGGACCGTAAAGCTAGCTTTGCGGGAAATTCAGATTAATATGTAAATTTCCAGTGGCTTATTCATGTATCGGGGATAATGTCATTTACACCTTGTATGTATCTGTTCATACATTAAGTTTCAATCTTACAATTTAAAATGACAATGGTATAATAATAAATAAAATAATATACCGTAATAAAAATTCCGTCACGTGTAAACTTACAAAAAATCTCCCGGTACATTTAAGTTTTGTAACACCTATACATTTAAAGAGTAGTGGGCGCTGTGTAATATAATACCGGGACCGGGTTGACGTCGAACTCTGGATGATGTTCTATGCACTCGTATAACCAAACCGATGTAGTGGTGGGGGCTGCTGACTGTAGATATTGCTTTTCGATTAAGCTCTAGCTTGTAATGTAAAATATTAAACAGGCAGATACACTCTAAGAAGAGTGACAAAGTCTAAAAGTTATTCCCTTCAGAAAATTCTATTTTATTCAGAAAAACTTTCATACAAAAACAAGTCCTCAAGTCCCTCAGTACGCGAGTCATGATCAAATACGATAATAACTCTTTCCTCCCTTCGTTCCATAGCCACTGCCCACTAGATCAAATAGCAACCTAAAACGAGTAATTATTTACATATCAATTTGTAATCCTCAAAGGACTTTTGCTTCGTTGCTGAATAATTACAATGCTCTGTATCCAAATTTACATTATGGGTAAAAATATTGTATGAATATTAATTAAGCTAAAAGAGTATAATTTCTAATTAAACATTAATTTCATTAGGTCTTTCAAAGGTGGTTAATGTTAATAAGGGTCGCAAAGGTTTTAGAGTGTGAAATTTCAGTGTTCGTTAAGTAAATAGGTGTTAACTAATTAATTACATATATTATTCATTTTGTTCATTAAGGCAAAAAGCTTACTTATCTGCTACCTAATTGAAGAAAGATGTTAAGCCTCTGGAAGAAAATTAAGTCTTAATCCGAACATTTATGTCGAATATTGAGATTTTAAAGTTTAAAGAGAAATTAAAGTTCAGACTTTAAAAATTAATTTAAAGAATAGTAAAATCGTATAAAAATAGATTACTTAGTTTTAATATTGGATATAAAACTAATGCGAGTAATGATTTGATAAAATACGCATTGCGCCATCGCGTCGCATGTGCCTGATAACTTTTATGTGTAAATTATCACACAGCAGCAGGCATGGTATGGTAACTTTAGCTTAGTTTAAATATATTCGTACATACTCATGGATGAAAACACTCGGTAAAGTCGATTTGAAATTAAAATTCTACACTTCCATGGTTTTATGATAAATAAAACGGCTACCAAATGTGTGCTCAGTTTATTGCTCGTTGTAAAATATATGTTGAATTTTTTATGTAACGTCGGGTACGTTCGAAAACACTAAATAATTCAAAAGAAATTGTAAGATATTGGCACTAAAATTTCTCACAGCATAAGTACTCTCATAGGTAGCTCACTCATACATATTCATACATTATTTTAGATGACACGTGATTGTAATGTTTTTGCTAGTTTTAAGAAGAAATGTTACCGTTAGGAAAAAATATTAATTATTATTTTATAGTTATACCTTTTGCAATGCCGTCATGACGCGGCGTGAGTATAAATGAGTGCAGCGATTATTTTAACAATATCCTTCTTGTTATGTGATTGATACGCTCCCGATTTTTCTTTGCTTCAATAATCTCTATTTCATCTTGTTAGTCGTCAATGCATACAACTCCAAGAGAATTTCGTGGTAAAATTACCTTAGAGATTCTCTATGAGCTCAGCATCAACGTGAGTACCTATATTGCAAAGGTTTCCACACATTGCAATTAGTCTGCAACGCTATTTGGAATATATAGGCGAAATGAAAATCGGCTTGCATTAGACTACAAGACTGTAAGTCAACAAAATGAAGAACACGTTTGTAACGTAAATTAAATTCCCTTTTGCTCTGTATTCTCAATGAGAAAGATATGTCCTAAACCGATTTTACATGTCATATATACATATTTACAGGTCATACTATTTCGTGAATTCATTCATTAGGTATACCGCCCACGGAGCCATATATACAAATTACAGGATTGTGATCTAGTCGCTTTTCGGGGTTAGTCTGGAAGTAGTCAAGTATAACAAGAAAAATTGTGCCCTGTTCAAGTCGGCATAGCGGAGATGACTTTTGCCTGGAGCGTTCATAGACTGATAGCAGTTGTCTGTGCTCATGAACCCCGCTCTAACTTAATATCAGATAAAGTCTAATCATATGCCACGCTATTTAGGTATTAAAATAATATTTTATTGTAAAAGAATTTTGAAAATAATCTTTGTGTGTGTTTTATTTTAAGTACGACAAATGATCATATGTTTGTATTTGTATCGTTAATACACCATAATGTAAAATAAATTACTAGGCATTGTGCGATGATATAGTGCGTCAGTGTGATCTAACCACCGGTATGTTGAACCGAATGGACGCAATTACGTACCCGTTACATTAAAAGTGTAATTTTTCCAGCAATAAATGATATAGATAGCAGTAAATTGATTTACAAATTAGATACAGAAAATACACAAACAATTCACTGTAAAATATTTGTATAATTTATAAAACAAGTAGAGCTGCAGAATAAACATTTCTTTTTCTCGCTAATGTGATTGAAAAGCAGATTTACTTTTCTATCCAAGTTTTGGGATTGAAGTTGTTCGTTTGCACAGATTTGAAAATATTTTTAGAAAATACCACATTTTCGCGATTGCTTTGCAAATCTTGGCGCTGATAAGCCCTTTTTTTATATTCACTTATTTAATTAATGAACTTTTTTTTCTTAAATATAGGTAACTAACAAACCAGAATTATGTAATAATGTAAAAGATAGAATTCAACATAAGCAACGTTCAAAATAATCTGTTTAGAACAGTTTTATAGTCAGCATTTTCTTTTGACTGTAGATTTAGCTGGACTACTGCGTTAGTTACTACAAAATTTACGATATCCACTTTTAATATAGAATAGTTGAAGCTATCAATTTTAAGAATATGCACTATATGTAGTACAATAGCTTTAAAAATATACTTTTTTATTAAAAATATTATATCCCTTTTAACAAGGGAAAGTAGTGATACTTTAATAGCTAATTTTGTTGTGCAAATGTTTATATAAATGAAAAATTAAAATAGCAAATTGTTTTACGCTTACCAATAACTATAAAAAGTATTATGTACTCTAACTACTATTTAAAAAATGCTCTCCCATTCCAGTTTTTTATTTTTATGATGACTATAGTTATCGTAGTAGCAGTACGGAATGTGCAGACGACCGAGGACAAGCCTGTATAGTGTATAGGCGGCTGAGATCATCGTTGTCATTGCGTCATGTGTGAGTCTGTACATGAAACCAACTGCTCTAACACCCATCTACGATACATATTTGGAGGCATTGCTTTTCTCAACACAAATAGAGTTCACACTATTCCAACTTGCACTGCAACATTATTTTAATTTAGCAAACAAAACATAAATTATAATACTTAACAGTACCTATGTCCTACTGTAAAAATACGTTAAAGGGAAAAAAATAAAGGCTCATTATTATAATAATAACTTGGAATGAACTTATTGAATGAAGATTGAAAATTAAATTAATATCAAATAATATTGCAATATGCTTAATATTGGAATTGAATTCCTGTCTATTCGAATGTAAAATTGCAGTCTTCACTCGGATAGGAAATTAAATTCCTGTGAAGCATGTCTGGACTATTCACGACATTCTCCCTCACTCAATTTTTCTGCAAAATAATAATTTATATTTTATATATACAAATGTATACACACCTATTTTACTAGTGTTTAAAGGTATGAAAAATAATAGTTGCATATTCATTTTAAATATAAATTATTTTCTAGCAATAACTAAGTCATAGACTTATAGTGTATTATTTTGCAAACATATGCTTAATAACGAATACAATAACAGTGAAAATATTTACAAAAGTTTACAATAGATAATTTAATTTTCACTGTCGAATAAAATGTAACATTAAAATCGGAAAAGCTATAACTGTTACATAATACTCGAATAACTTTGTTTTTACCGAATTGAAGTTTACATCCAAAATTTCAGATTTTGGTTAAAGGTTCATGAAAACCTGTCCGAATATCTCATTTTAAATTTATATAATAATGAAATTTCTTTTGTTCATATTTCTTAGGTAGCTAGATTAAAAATATGGCAAACTATCCGAAAGCTTAATAACGTATTATTAAATCTGGTTTTCTCCGTGTGTAATTTGTTGCGACGTTCAACTTCAACTTAAGAACCCACCAAGTTCTTTCTTAATAAACACTCGGTGCCTCTTTGCTTGGGTCATAGTAGATATATAGTTATCGTTGGTTAGACAGTGTTGGAAAGTCGGTCACGGAGGCCTCATCGTCATGGCAACGAATCTACGTAAGCCCTATCGATCCAACGTAACGGTAGGAATCGTCACTACGGCATGCGTCTTCTAATATTTTGACCACTTCTTTCAGGAACAACGGCGCCCGCTTTCACTCCGATATAATTTTGAGAGCTTTCGCAAGGAATATCATGATTACATGCATACTTCTTATTTAGATATGGTTATTTTTGCAAAATAAAGTGTAAAATAGTTACTAATTTAGATAATAAAGACAAACACGAACAATTCTCCAATAATAGTTGTTGTGAGGAACCTTCTAAGTAATTTAAGTCACGTTGGGTCACAGTACAATATATATAAACAACAGCTAAGTTGCCAAGTGCACTCATTTTATTATAATTAATCTATATTAATATTATAAAGAGAAAACAATTGATTGTTTGTTTGTTTGTTTGCATTGAGTAGGCCCCGAAACTACTGGACCGATTTGAAAAATTATTTTAAAGTTAGAATCCTACATTATTCCTGATGAACATAGACGATAGAATATTTTCAAAAACGTTAGGGATCCGTATGAAAAACTTCAATAATGTAACCCAAAGTGTGGAAAAAATTACAAAAAAAATCATTATATTGCGTACGCTGCGGAAATTATTGACAATAGAGCAAAGTGATGTACTATAGTTTTATAGAGGACATCAATATCTACAAAAAAGTCTGCGATACCATATGTCTAACTATTCCAGTTATGTCACAATAACTACTTTTTAATGTTAAAATATGCAATAGTATATAGGTACTATAAAACAAATTGTTAAACATTGCTTATTGATTATTATCGTTAAATATATATATATATATATTTACTGTTTTAATACAAATATGATCCAGGTCATGTATGTCGCATTTCAAATCCATATATAAGCGAAAGGTCACTCATCACGAAATCTCGAAAACCGCTTGACGTACAAAGATGAAATTTGGCAGGGAAGTAGTTTATAGTTAGTAGAAGTCCGCTAAGAACGGATTTTGCCACAGGGGTATGGTAGGCAGTGGCGGCCCCATTGCGAGGCCCCGGGCGGCAGTCTTTGCGAGGCCCTTTGTCCTTCGTGAAAAGTATGTGTGCGAAAGTAAATATGGTTGTTTGGTTTAGGTATTACACATATTCATTTCGTCGTACAATTCATATCCATCAATATCACATTGTGTATATTTTATATATATCTATATTTTTAAAAATTTGCTTGGGTTGTTGCGCAAGACCCCTGCAAGAGCGAGGCCCCGGGCGATTGCCCCGTTCGCCACCCCCTAAGGCCGCCACTGATGGTAGGCATTTTTTGTTGACTGAAATATGAAATATCATTAAACTTCATATTACTTTATATCTTCATTACTACGCGAATGAAGTCGCTGGCAACAGCTAGTGTTATATAATTCTGCAGATAATATCAAAAGTATGGTCCTTATAAAGTCGTAAATATGTTTAAATGTTGAGAATGTTGAGATAGAATTTCATACTGCACTTGTATTATTATGATAACGATAATTGTTTTGCTATGTACATAGTACTGTGTTGTATTTTGATGAAGCATGATATGCGCGTATTGTGACGTTGGTAATATATGAAATTACAGATGTACGCATGCCATAAATATTAAGTGAACGCTCCATAGAGTTTTACACATTACAGACTGTACGTAGGTACACTACGTCACGTATTGTACACTTTATATGAAGATCTTTCAATTCTTACCTAAATAGTGTTCCGTATAGACACTGTACGCATACTATAAATTTTAATAGTAAAAATATGTATGAATTAAATTGTATGAAGAAATTTTATTTTCGTTACTAAATGGTATTTTTGCTAATAAATTTCATATAATTTGCTTGGTTTGCATTAAAAACCACATATCACATTTCGTGTATAACTTACAAGTTAAGTATTTCAACGCAAACAAGAACAAAAAATACAAAGTTCCAAAACATAATTACGATTATAAGTTATGTCGTCTTTTTAATTTTAGTAATGTTGTTCAAAGTTATTCATTCTATATATCGATCGTCGGTGAAATGGTTGTACATAATCATAAATTTTATTAGTAAATATTTCAGAATAATGCAAAATCTGATGTTCCTAAATCTAAAAATACAAAATATATATATATATATATTACACAATACTTAACATAAAACAATGACAACTAGAAATGTGTACATCTGTATATTATAGTGTTTAAAAAATACTTTAAGCTCCTGTTTTCCAACTTTAATGTAGATATTAAATTACAACTTTATCGACTATAATCAAATATGAAATATTTTGAACAACGATACGCAGACAAAACAATAGTTTGTAAGTAATAAATTTTGTTGCTTCGAAATAAGGAGCTTAAACACATTCAAAATAGTAATTATATTAAGTTGTATCAAGATATTACAACTTAATTTAACATTTGTACCATATTTTGGTACACAGCACTATTTTGAAACATTTTGACACAAGTGAAAGGAGTCAAAACTGTCAAAAGTGACACACCTAACTTGATCACGATAGTCTATATATAAACCTAAAAGATAATGATATTACATAAAATATAACTATGCGTATAATTGACGCCTTTTTTGGCTAACTGCTGTAAATATTTACGCAGACTATCTTTTTAAGAGTTAAATAAAAAAATATTGAAGTTATCTATGGTGTAAATAAAAGGAATGACAGTTGCTCGCCGGGTGTGGTATTATTTTTGTAGTTTTTGTTTGTTTGTTTTTTTTTTACGTGAGGGTTTACGTGTAATTTAGAATTTTATAATTTCTTGTTGGGCTGTTGCCCGAATGCTCGACATTGGCAGAATTGCCTTCATTAGACATCTGACACCATTTACTTAAAGAAGAAGATTATTTTTGTAGAAATATTTGAAGTGTAATTTCCATTAATTTAGAAGTAGTATGCATTTGCAAGATAAAATAAAACCTTATCTGAAACATATCAAATTATTTACAGTTGTTAGTGGTGGTGTTACGATAGGTTATAATCTTATTAATAATACTTACAAACATATTGGCAGAATTGTTAACACTGATGTGCTGGACGGAGAGAAGAAAAATGCAGCAGCATACATTTATATCGATGATCCACTCTATAATACGTCTTTGGTGAAGGAAATTGAAAAAGAATCACAACAATCAACATTTTTAATTTGGAGGAAGCTAAAACCACCGTTAATATGGAGATTATTTTTGATTTGTCGATATGGTAACCCCGATCAGCGTGATGTAGCTTTGGAGCAGTTAGCAACATTTAGAAATAACAAAGATTGGGATTGTTTGAAGTTAGCTCAAGCGCTCGACATGAAGAATGCAGTACTATTGGCAAGAACCAGAGGTGCTGATTTGCGCTACTTTCTACCACCACCTATGCATGTTCGCAGAGCGGCAAAATCGAAAGAATTGATATGTTTTAAGTTTCGAGATCTACTAGTGACACTGCACGGCCAAAGACCCCATATTTGTATTGAACATTTTTTGTCAAAATATTTTATTAATGTCCATGAAAATGCAATAGAAGCGGACAGTATTCCATCAAAACCAGATCGATTGACTGACCGTGAGATAAGCTTACTTTGTTTAAAAGCATTATATCACCATCTCAGCATTATTGGATATGAAGATATTAGTGAGAGTTTGCCAGCATTTATAGGAACAGAACTGCTTCCTTGCATAGCTGAATTGTTACTAAGAAACCCAAATGATTCTGAAATTGATAGTGCAGTGTTAAGATTACTTACAATTGTAAGTGTTGATAGAAGCTTACTAGTTAACTTCTTCCAGAATGGTTTAATCAGAGAATTATCTCGGCTTATAAGATCCAATGAAGTTAGCTTATCAAGCTCAGCAGCCGTTTGTCTCTCTAATTTGTCTGGGGAGTGTTGTTATCAACCAGGATTATTTTTATTATATCCTATATACCGTACAACAACTATTTCTACGTGTGATACTTTATTAGTTCATGGCCTTAGAGGTGGAGTATTTGTCACATGGAGGCAAAGAGATAGAAGTTGTGCAAAAGTAGTAGGTATTGCAGATATAAATGGTGATAATGACAATGACTGTGATCCCTGTACAGAGCAACCTGAAGACCCACAATTTAGAAAAATAGTAGAAGACGTTATAGACACGCAAGCAATGTTGGCAAATATGGAAGTTGTCTTACAAGACCTACCTGAAAATGCTGTTAGAGAATCTCAAGGTATAGATAGTTATGTAACTCATAAAAAAAGAATGGCTCTCATTCAAGAGGAATATGATCGGTGTCATTATACTAATTGCTGGCCAAAAGAATGGTTGCCAAAAGATTGCAAGAACTTGCGCATACTTGGTGTAAACTATTGGTCGAGCATTTCAGAATGGCTTGAAAGATGCCCACTTCAGATGGCAGATATAGAATCCAGAGCAAATGAACTCTCTTCTGCTTTGTTTCAAGCTGGTGTAGGTACCAAAGACACACCTGTAGTGTGGTTAACACATTCTATGGGTGGACTAATTGTCAAACAATTACTTGTTGCATCCGCTAGTAGCGAAAATGTTGAAGAAAAGAAACTTGTAAAGAATACAAAAGCAGTATTATTTTTTAGTACACCACATAAAGGAAGTCCAGTAGCTACTATGCCTCGAGCTGCAGCAGCCGTGTTTTGGCCATCAAATGATGTGAGACAACTTTCAGAAAGCTCACCATTTTTACATAAACTTCATAATGATTTTCTTAAAATTGCTGATGAACGTGGGTGGGAAACAATAAGCTTTTCTGAAACCAAACCAACTCTAGTTACAGCCTTTAAGGTTCCTTTCCACTTGGTCAAACCAGAATCTGCAGATTTGGGGCGTGGAGCATTCTATGAGTTGCCACTTGATCATTTGTCAATATGTAAGCCAGCATCAAGACAATCATTGATATACAAAACAGTATTAGATGTTTTACAGAGAGCCACAAAAGATAACAATGAACCAATTGGAACAGAGCGTACCACACTCAGTTTGTTAGATACTCATTTTCTTAATATATTGTATAAATTGAAAACAGTTGTTAATGATTTAATTGAAATTATCGCAAGAAATTTTTTTGGCAACCTTTGAATCTCAATATTAAATACAGTGGCTGATGACCAGTTTGTGGAAGCTTCAGGTGCGACTCCCAGTCAAAACGAATATTCTTGATATTTATTTAGTAATACGTTATAAATATATTATTATATGTTTGCATTGTCGTCCTGATACCTATGGCACAGGGTATTTAGAAAAAAAGAATAGAATATTACATGCTTACTAAAAACTAATCGTTGCATCAAACTTATTTGATGTGCAAGAAGTTTTGCTCATTACTTATATTTTTGTTTGTGAGAGGAAAATACTATTAAATGTATTAAACTCTATAATTGTTTAATTTTCTATCCAATTACCCTAATTTCCATGCATATCTATCAACACAGCAAATATCTTTATTTTGTTAATATTATTATTGTTTAAACAAGTAGAAATTACTTTCGGGTCTAGGCGTTGCGTGTTTGTGATGTCCTTGCCCTGATAACCGCAGCCCAAGTTATCCTAGTTTATGTGCGTATGAGTATTTATTATACATTTGGGAAATAAATAAAACATCCTTTTACAAATATTATATTAATAATAAACGCAAAACACGCACTAGGAACTAAATTATGTAAACAATAAATTCAAAATTGAAATTACAATAAAAATGAGGTTATGTCTTTTAACAATCGCTATAAGGCACAATAACCGTCACTCTAAAATTAAGTTAAAGGCACATTATACATATATATATATATATATATAGTTTTTATTTGACAATCCTTTGCTTTAAGTTTAGTATTGTCAATATAGTATGACACAAAATAGTTTGAAGATTTTTAAACATTTTATTCTTAAATTGTAATATAATTAAATAATTTACTATCCACAATCACAGAAGCACCTAAAAATGTATACTTTATATAAATGCTTTAAAACGATTAATAAATTTTTTATGGATATTTGATCATCAGGTTGGACAATGTCTTCAACATGTCTCCGTTGTAAGACGCCAATTTCTGAACACATTCTTCGATAGTAATTCTTTCACCAATAGACAGTTTTACTTTCATTGCTTTAATAGCTTTATGTACATTCCAGTCGCTAAGCTCCAATGCTTCCAAACATTTGCTGGCAGATACCTAGGGACAAGTATATTATTACTTACCATATATAAACATTATTGTTTTTATACAGTCATGTTAAATAAAACAAACTTGACTTTTTCAGTATTTTGTAACATCTGATGACAAGGAGTTTTAACCATGTGTATAAAACTTAAATTATTTATATATAATATGACCTGCGTTCCAAATACTTCAAATCGGTTAAGTAAGTACATTTAGTAAAATAATATTATAAAACTCTAACCTCATGCTTTAAAACTTTGCACATAATTCTAACTTCATCGGACTCTATGCCCCTTTGTTTACTACAAGGTTTTTTCCCGGAAAACTCCAGCAGATCCTCCACAGAAACTTGATCAGTACAATCTGGAATATTTTAATATAAGTCAGTACCTGTGGTGTAGATTTGAAGTCGGTTCTTAATTTCACGTTTAAGTCGATATTAAATTTAATATTATATAAACACACCTTTAGATATATTTCCAGTTTTCTTTTTATTTTGAGCATCTTTAGCTGATGCGATGGTTGCATCTCCAATATTTTTATTGTTATCAGTGGTGCATTCTGAATCTTCACTCAAATTAAGATACTGAGCTTTATCAGACTCTGTCTGACAATTGGCAGTTGGAATATTTTTGAAAGAAGAGAAGTTGTGATAAATATTGGTGTGCTCATTGGATGGTATTTTTCTCATCGCTTCTGTTTCTGATGGCTTAAGTTTAATGTGACTTTGCTCATCAGGAGCTTCCGGCAAAACTAACGGATATTTTCTAAAATGTCTAGGTCTGTCAATAAGCTTAGTTTTTGTGGATCTTGGTGGTAGTGGTATCACATTTATCGCCTAAAAATATTTTAGATTATTTAATTATATATTTTTTTAAATTATAAATATAATGCGCAATAAACATATAAATCATAAAATAAATCTCACTTTGGGTGAATTAGAAACCGATGGAGCAGGCATCTCTTCATTTACTGATGGTCTGTAATAAAAAATAAGATAAATCATTAAAAATTAGCATAGATTGATTTCAATTACCAAAATATGTATAAACGACTCACTTTATAGAAGACGAAACATATTGCTTAGTGGTCTGATCACTATTGGCTGGCTTCAGTGACGGTTTTGGATGTTTTGACATATCAACATACCCCTTGGCCATGTTTGTGATAAGTGAAGTGGTTATAGTAGGCTGTTCAATTAAACTTGCGTATGCTAATTTACTTTCCTTTGTTAATGTGGACTAAAAATAAGCATAACAAATTTAAGATTAAAAACAAAATTGCGTACATAATAATGTACATGATGTTCTTTGTTAGTTTGGCAGCAGGAATATTGTATTGGTAGTTATTTACTATTTATTATTATATTAAGTGGGTCTAGTTTTATGTAGATTATTTTCTTTAATATTTTATTTTCTTACAGTATTTTTTTTGTTTAAATAATATATAAGTATTTAATGCCTAACAATACTCAAAATTTCATACAAAATATATAAATGTTGTATATACCTGTATATCTGGCACGCTGTTCGCTTCAGCACTGAAGTTGCGACGTTCTTGTTTTGCTGAAATATGAAAAAAATACTGTTATCAACATTTTTAACTGAATTATTATATCATGAGTCTGCACAAGACCCTACTAGATATAAAGCCTAATGACCTAGCATTTATGTAATTTACTTTTCAATCTTAATTAATGTAGTAATAACTTCGCCTGTATGACCGTCATAGTGGTGATGGTTACTCCTATGAAGATTATAACAAATCCCATTTTGTAGAACGAAATAATTGTATCTAATAAGGATAGTTACATACCTATAGCATATTTCTCTGCTTCACTTGTTTGTGGTTGGGAGCGAGATGGTAGTTTGAAATTAAATTTAGTTTTATCACTGGGAGATGGTGGTATCTTCACAGCATCCTTGCCCAAGTCATTCATCGACCTAAGTAATAAAATAATTCATCTAAAATTATATATATTTCAAACGTCATATTACATTATATGAAAAATAACTGAAAACGTGAGTTGTGTTTCACGAATAGCTTAGAATTGTTTGGGTATGGTCATTGACAATTCTTGCCAACACAAGCATTATTTAGGGTAGCAGTTGGCCCACTCATACACAATACTAGTTTATTACATAGAATCAGCGAAAGCATAATAAAAATTATTACCTAGTAGTAATTTTGTTGGCCAATGCCACAGCTGTATCTAGCGTCTTTTGCTCCTGTGCTGACATGGGTTTCATGGTTCCTGTTCTAAGAGCCTTCTTCTTTTCAATTTTATTCAAAGTTTGTGCCCTGAAAGTTACAATTTAAATTAACTGCAAATGTTTGTTTCTCAATTAGACCTAAAAAGGTTGAATTCATTGATTTAGAAAAGAGATATTTAGCACTAAGATAACTTTGCTACACACATTTCGCATGATCTTATTAAAACAAAAATAACATAAAATTACCTATTTTCTGCCAAATACTGCCTGATGGCTGCATGCTGTAAAATAAACATTTTATTTTATAGAACTAAGACTTTTAATTTAAAATAGAATTACTAATAACTTGAACAATGATTTTTTCTATTTCCTTGACCAAGGAAATTTTATCAAAACACCTTATGTAAAATTATACTGACGTACATTATCAGAATTTATTTTATTTGTTTGTGGGTCTGCTATTATGGCATTTTTTCTCGTTAGATAGATAGTTATGAGGCAAAATGACACAAGAAAAGCACTACCAATGTTGTAATTACATTTATAATAACTACCAAGTCATTTTAAATATAGTTTTATATAAATAAACAAACATATATTTACTTACATTTTCTTCAGTAGATTCCATATTACGAAACATTGTGTCTATTTCATCCAGTAAACTCTGGGAGAAGTCAGACTGACTTTTCTATACGAAAACAACAACAAATGTTAATAACGTATTATGTTAAAGGGTGTAGTTAAAAAACAAATTAAATTGTTCAGTAATTGTTTCATACCGGTGATGTTGGTGATGTATTTTCAATTTGAGAGAACGAATCCTCCGTAGTATTTCCAGCTCCATCCACTTCCTGGAAAGGAGAATTTTTTTTTTGTGCTATAGATTTGGATGCAACGTGATTTATCATTAATAATTTACGCTTTAACGTATGTAATTGACACCGTTCTTTTTATTTATGATTTGTTTCACATAAAGTGCTAGTTAACAATACCCTGAATCTTAGTTTGGGACATTGTATTTATTTGTATTATTACAGTTGACATGCACAGTTGAAATAGTGCACTTAAGAGATATAGTATGAAATCTAAAATTGTTAGTGTAAATAAATTGCCAGAGTAGACACTAAAAACACACTTTTCCAAACGTCTTTGTACGGTGCGATTAATCGTTATTGGTGGTTATTGTTTTTTGTTTAAAACTGCCTTGACAGTTTCAGTGTTATTTCATGTAAGTTAATTTATAAAAATATGGCCTGTGGTCAAACATGTGTGTGCACTTTCATTAGTTGTTTGCTAAGTTAAAATAATTTTGTGACAATTTAAAGCTGATGGAAGCAATCGTAACTGACACCATATAGGTTTAAACTAAATATTAATTATTACTATTTACTTACAGCATTTTCATTTATTTCATGATATTCGTGAATGCTGTCACTCTTTGGTAGAACGTTTGGTGGAATGTTTGGTAGAGCAGCTTTGTTGCGTTTCTTCAACTTTATCTAAAAAATGTACAATTTAAATTTATTGAAATACACACATGCCATATGCATCAAATTCATATTAAGTAGATACCATGTCTTACCATAGTATGTAGAGAAACAATTTTAAAGCACTCCTTAAAGCGATTGAAAGGTGTTAAAACAGTTGAAATAAATTATTTACTTCTAATATAAATGCGCATATTCCTTTACGTAAATGTGTGCTATGTATATTATCAGGCGATTATTGGATGCACACTAAATTTAATTAGGCAATAAAAATGTATATTAGACAATGCAAACCTTAGAATTTTTCGAAGGGTGAGCCAACTTCAAAGACAGCATTTTATTGTTTTGCATTTGTTGCTCATCGACTGAAAATAATAAAATTAAACATAAAACAATATCATGAGTAAAGTTTGTTGTCGATTAATTGATGTCCTTTTGTGTACTAAAAGCGTGCCGTTCATATTCACAATTTAAAAAAAAACTTGTAAAATGCAATACTCATAAACATACTCGATGATTGCTTCTCTTCGCCAGCAGATTTCCCACCTGGTGTGTAGGAATAAGACAAAGACGCAGAGTTTGATCCAGTTAAATGTGATGGTGAATTAGGATTTGTCATCTGCTCGAGATCTTCTGAAGGTTTATGCGGTGCAACCACTTGGCACGGAGGCTGAAATAAGTGATGTAGAAAAGTGATTTAACGTTTGTTTTAAAAAATGACAATTTAAAAAGAAGTAATACTTAATCGTCCATCAGCTGTTTAGGTTTATTTTGACAGTTTTACACAAGATGAAATTACTAATAAATTATAATTAAATATATTTTATTTTGTGTATAATATTACTCCACTGAGAACAACACGAATTTTAGGCAAAATAAAGAAACAGATGAGATGAACAAGTAAAATGTAAGAATAATGACATAAAAATGAAATGCAGAGTTGGACCAGTTATATGAAATACTATAAAAGTAATAAATATTATCTGGTTGAAAACTGGCAACATGCAAAAAGCTAGCTTTATTATATTAATTAGTGCCATTAATAAAGCAAATATCAATATGTTCTTTACTACAATGGCGAAATGATATTTTTAGTTGTTGTTAAAGTGATGCACCCCGCTTGCACAAACATACAAATTCTGCAACTTTATAATGTTAGCATAGTTTATTTTATTAGTTCATACTAGAACGTGGAACTGACGCCTGCGACACTTTTATCTGTTCAGTTTGTTCAGTTATATGTATTACCACTAGTTATATAATTGGGTACTAGTCCAAACCGTATTGTACAAAATGAATACTTACACTTCCTGTAGCGCCAATAAAAGACATATCACCAAAATAAGATCCATCTATACCAACGTGCGTTGTATGCACAACATCTTCAGGTTTTGATATCATGATTTTCTCTAGAAGCCTTTTCTCATTGTAAGTGTATTTTTTTATATCGGATCTTACTAATGAAGATTGCAACGTATTTGTTAAGCGTACCGAATTCTTGCCAAGACTTGGTGAATAAAATGACAATGACGCCCGCTAAATGAAAAATAGTGAATGATATGAAATAATGAATAATGCTACTTATATGTAAGTGTGAAAAAAATTTAGCGAAGAATGGATGCATGTGATTACAAAATGAGTTATGATCTTAAATATAATAAGGTTTGTTAATGATACTCCCCAAAGTTATAAACAACATATTAAAGTAGTAATAAATAAATTACTTTCACACTTTCCACAAGACATATTACTCACCGGAGGTTTGATGTAAGTTTTAGTTTCTTTAGGATCGAATATTCCACAAGCTCCCCCAGCATGCACTCCATACCAGACCAACGAATTTTTGCTAGAATGATAAGTAGGGAAAAATTAATATTGTTTATAATATAAATTAATTTTCATTGTTTATAAGGGATGCACGAGTGCCATGGTACATACATATTTGCAAATAACAAAAATAAGATAATTCCTCAAACGCCTAATAATGTCTATTAAATATAGTTGTACTTACTCTTTGCTCAATACTGTGATAATATCGCCAGCTTTGTATTCCAAATAATTACTACGCGTGCCATCTACTCTTTGGGAATTTACTGTAGTTTGTACCTTAAACATTTATGTATATGTACATTAATACTAGACCCAAATACTAGTGCGGTCCATGGGCGACCAAAACTATTGGATTTACTAATGAAATGTGTGTGTAACGTCCTGATTTAAAGGGGGGCCTACAGTTACTCTATCTCGATCTCTGGATACCTTCAGGGTGAACTTCAAACGCGACACCATAATTAATGAAACACTTAAGGTTCAAAAACATAATAACACGCACGCCTAAAATTTCTAGATACAATACACATATACGTAGGGCATATGTGTATTTTGGTAGTCTTCCTATTTTCATTTAACATCTTTAAGACTAATTAATATTTTTACTATAATCCTCTAAAGAATCCTCCAATTAGTCGTTAGTTTAAAATGAGATGTTCATACGATGACGAATCCGCGCAGAGCCGCGTGATCTTTTGTATCTAGCTTAAAATCATCTAAAGTGTAGTTTAAAGTTCTTAAGTGAAACTGAAGATGATGAACAAAAATCATTACAAATGATTTTCAAAACATATTGGTTTTTAATAGTCATACCAACTTATTATTTAATTTTAATTGTTTTGATTCGTAACAAACAACAAATCATGTACAAAATATACATTTAACTCCAAATTTAGATATAAAGAATTAGAGTTCCTGAAAACATGTTTTTAATTTAATCAAATTTTAATATAATAATAATATTAAATATTTATCACGAGGAATTCTGTTTTAAATATTATGTGTAATTTATTAAAATCCACTAAGAGATTGAAAGGTACCACAACATCTTCAATAATAAATAAATATAAAGACACTTACTTGTTCGGGTCGAATTTGTCTCAACTTTGCACTTAACTCTTTAAATTTTGGTCGACCTTTAGGGTCATGGCTCCAACATTCTAACATGGTTTTATAATAAGCTTGTGGACAGCATTCGGGTTCTTCCAATCTCTAAAAAAAATAATCATATACTATGTATTATTATTAACTTAATAAAAACTACACATTCATTATATCAAAATATAAAATTCACGATTTAAGTGCTGCCTACACTTAACACGCAAATTTGAAGTCGTAAGTATATAATATTTCACAATCTTTTATTTTCCTTTAAAATATAATAAAAGTGTAGTGCATAGCATTAACAGTGTTGTAACACTTACAGGTGTCTTATTAGCAACGTCTGCAATTTTAGTTACCACGTGAAGTGTATTGGCACAAATATTTTATAATTGAACAAAAGACCGACAGTGAACTCTCAAATTCCAAATTGTAAATGTGTAAATCTAGTAAGTGTCGTCCAAAGTGTTCATACTAATAAATGTTTTGAGACTCTTTTAAAACGAACGAAAAAATGTTTTAAAACGATTTTTAAATGTACTTTTTAATTGAGTGATTTAATGTGTGACAATCTTCAATCAACAAATACATCTTAATAGAACCCTTGAGACACAGAGCAGCAACTCAAGTCAACTGCGAAATTTCCTAAATCAATGCAAATTGGATCGAGAGAACCAACAATTACGCATTTATGTGAACCCTAGTTAAAATTGCAGCGTCTATAAAGTATCGCATAACAATAGTAGTGAAGTTAGTCGTGCGATTGCCGTCCTCTTGGATAGTTTACTTTTAAAACATAATAATTATTTGCAATACAACTATGGATCCTGGAGCAGAAGAACCGAAGATTTATAAGGAATTCCACTATATTTTCAGTGTAAAAACACTGACTTGGCACTATGTGTGCCCACCTTGTGCGTACAAAGTGTTATGTGCTCCAGGTGTACCGAAAATAATTCAACATAAGAGCATAATGCTCCCAACTCCGCATGGGTATGACTTAATTTTCTTCAAGATTATTCACTATCTCTATAAGGGGGACCACCTCGGGGTTTCCGGGTTTTTATCAATGTACTAAACATGAAGAACGTTACTTCAATATTTGGACATTAAACACAGACGAAATCTAGTATTTAGAAGAATACCCTATTTGGAATTATGAGGATGACTACAGAAGAAGAAATTACTGGAATCTAAATTGTTTTGTTCAATGAGAAGTTACTTGTTTATTACAAATATAATGTATTAAAAACCATGTTTCATTTGTGTTGATTTTAACCCTGAAAATTGCTTTATTTTCTATTCAGTATTTGAATAAAGAATTGCCTTTGTATTTTAAAGAGATTAACATAGATAGATAAACCGAGGAATAACTTATACTGAACTAAAAATAGGATAACGTAAGGACACATCTCCGTTTTCTTTTTGTATACGATACAATTGAATATACATATATATCCATATGTTATATATACCCACCTCTGTCTATTACAATCTCCCTCAATCATCAATTATTATAACTATACAATAGAGACCAGAGAATATGAACTATATACATACTAAGTTAGAAGTTTTATTGTAAATAGAAACTCACCTGGTAATTTGGTGCGTCAATATTCTCCAATATTTGCTGACCAGAAAATGCGGCCCATGGTTGAAAGCCGTAAGTAAACATTTCCCACAAACACACACCATAAGCCCAAACATCACTGGCCGATGTAAATCTTAAGTATAATATGCATTCAGGAGCGCACCTGTTTATTGACAATATTTTAGTAAGATCACTCTAACACACAAAAACTGGGCAATTATAATTCTTACCATGCAACAGGTAGCTTTAAATTCACATTATAATTAGTTTGATAATAGTCTTTTCCAACACCTAAAGCCCGTGACAATCCAAAATCGGAAATCTTCACTTTGTCTTTAGTGAAAACTAGAATATTTCTCGCTGCTAAATCCCTACAAGGAAATAGGATAAGCGTCCATTACTCAATTGATCTAAATTGACTCAATTTACATAAGTGATAGAGGGTTGACATGTGTTCTGCTACTGCATGAGATATCAACTATTCTATTAACATATTTCAATGAAAATTATAAAAGAAATATCTTTAATTATTTTAAATTTCTTTGAAATCTTACCTATGAATCAGTCTTTTATTTTCCAGGTATGTCATACCATCACAAATCTGCTCAGCAAAATCACACAAAGTCGGTACAGGGAAATTCGGTCTCAATGGTATCTCATTAAGACATTCTAGAAGAGAGCGTAAAGGAGCTAGCTCTGTGACCTACAAATCACATAAAAAACTATTACATGTGAACATTTAGCTTAATATAATGAAATACATGAATGTATAATTGTATGATTACTTACCAGCATCAAAGAATCTAAATGCAGTACAACACCATACAAGCGTACCAAATTAGGATGGTCGATGCTATGCATGACAGCTGCTTCTTTCAGGAACTCTGTAGAGTTTGAGGTCATTCTCTCATGACCCAAACATTTTATGGCAACTTGAACCTGCATGTATCAAAAACTTCAATATAATTTAGCTCCTAAGCAAAATAATTATATATATCTTAGTCCAAAGCAATTGAGACTCGGTAAAAATAAAATCATATATGCCTTCTATGAGGAGACCTTGGGTTCGATTTCCAGTTGAAATAAATATTTATTTGTAAATATTATCAAAATATTGATATATATGATAGATATGATATTATTGGCAAAAAAAAAGTATTTTTTTCTGTCCAATTTTTTATGTTGTCCTTGTAACATTTTATGTTGTGGGATCAGGCCATTGTAGATATATGGATTCGTTTATTTTTTATTATTTATATATTCTAGATTAGTCTAATATCCACACACATTTATGTCAGATTATATATACCATATAATATACTATGTATAAGTTTCAATAGTACCCGTTGGTTTCCAGTAGTCCAGGTGCCTTGTTGCACAACACCAAACTGTCCCATACCAAGCTCTTTATTAATTGTTATGTCTTCGACGTGTATAATGTATTCAACATGTTTCGATACATTAGAATTGTCAATGAATGGCAAAACCTCAAATGATTCTGGTTCACTAGATTGGCTGGTCTAAAATTAAAATATTTTTGAATTTTTATAATATATAATACTATACCTAACAATATACAAATAATGTACCCTAACTATATGCAATTATTATTATTTACCTCTTCATGTCTTTTATTTGCGCCTAAAAATTTTTTAATTTTTGATAAATAGGTATTAGGAAAATTTTTGGTATATGTCTTCTTGTAACGTCGTTGTTCAGGTTTAGACATGCCAATTTGAACCAAATCATCAG
The DNA here is from genome assembly GCA_028551675.1 of Tineola bisselliella. NCBI lineage: Eukaryota > Metazoa > Arthropoda > Insecta > Lepidoptera > Tineidae > Tineola > Tineola bisselliella. The sequence goes on from JAPWLS010000122.1 coordinate 96,771, forward strand.
TAACAACAAATTTTAATTGTGAAGTTTTTGTTACTTTTAAAATGTCCCTGAAAAAAAAAAATTAGTCATTCTATTATTGTAATGTGGTTGTGACCATGCTTTGGTGAATGTTAAATTAAGAGTGTGGCTCATAAGCCGAGTACCGGCTCTACTCTGGACATCATCTAATCTATAAGTATATTGCTGCTCATATTCATTCTTTTCATACATAGGAATTATTTCCTGGTTTAGGATCACAGACCACTTTTATGTGCCCTTAGGTGTTGCGACAGACAACTAAGATTCTAGAATATGCATATATATTGACAGTGCTTTGGTAGTGGTGATGTTTGCTTTTTGTGTGATGATTGATCGGGTTCTGAACATAACTGTGCTTGTTATGTTTCCAAAATTAATTTCCCATCAAAATGCTGATCTAAGTCTTTCAACTCATAGATTGCTACAATATAGTGTGAAGCAATAAATTTTGTAATACTTTCTATTAATATAATTACTGCTTTCTTTCGTAAACTTTACTAATTTCCACAACAATGTGATCTTAGAGGAAAAAATGATTTAAAAATTTCTTCTGTAGACTTCTATAGGCAATAATAATGAAAGTAATAACAAAATTACTGAAATACAAATAATGTCTACTTCTTATTCTCCTCGACAGTCCCAAAAGGAAAGAAAATATATTCACAGAGATTTATTGTCTAGTCTGTATTTGCATCAAATTTACCTAATAAAATCTTGTTTTGCATGTTTTACATATATCTTTTCACTTTTATGCTTTAAAGTGTGTTTTATTTATATAGTTATATTATTACAGGCTTCTTTTAAGATTTGTACTAATATATTCAGACTAGATAATTTGTTTTTCTTCTTTTGAATATAGAATATAGGAAGTTTTAATCTTGATTTGCAATATGAAAAGGAAATTCAATAGTCTATTGAATACATTAGTAAACATCTTAATAGAAACCTAACTAAACAAAGGAAAAAGCATTAGCATAATCTAAATACTAAGACAGCGACAAAAATCTCTTCCTTTATTCATTGTTCCTGTCTATAGAAATGATTTTTTATCATTGTTCTGATCTATGCTAACATAAAGGAAATGACAATAATAGATTTAGAAATATAAAAAAATAGAACATAGGTAAAATTAGTTACTACAACTACTCGTGTAACTATATAATAATAATAATAATAATAATAATAATTTAACATTAAACTGCTAAACATATTTTTCTATTTTCCTAATTATTGATACACAATTCCTCCATTGAAGCCATGGAGTGGATGTGGGTACAAAACACAAGACTACAGACGATTTAAAATATCTTTGTTCAGACATACATACCCGCATAAATTAATTTAATTTTTTAATTAATAATTTAATTAATAAATCAAACAAATATATTATTTATAATTTATAATAATATTTATATTATAATATATTTATAACAAAAAAAGAACGATTTATCACATCCAAATATTTCATTTTAATACAAATAGTGTAATTAGTATATAGACTTTAAATACTTAAATAGCTACTAAACAATATGAATTTGTGGCAGGAACTATCAGTGGTTGAAAATATATTCAACATCACCACCATGCACTGTATCAAACATTTGTCTACACATTAAGTCATGGAGGCCACTATCGTGATAAAAAGATTTTGCGAATTAAAGTTACTAAAACATTTCTTGTAATATAGTTATATGTTTCTAGTTTGTGTGTGCACAAGAAAAACTTGATATGTAAAAAAAATAAAGTAGCACTTCATAATCTAGCCCCAAGTGGTTGTGCTTGCAAAAGAGCCCACACATGGAAATTAATATTTTAAAACTATTAATGAAATATAAGTTATTTTTAGCCAAGATAAAAGCAACATAAAAAATTACACCACCTGTTTGTAAAAAAATAAACGGACAAATCTTTATTTCAATTTCAAAATTATTTCATTAATAAATAAATGTTTCTTTATGATGAATGAATAATTTATAATATACCTGAACGACTCATAATATTGCAGGAGATCGGCCTCCTCCAGAAACCGTTTCATATTCATAGTTACACCTGACATTTGATCTGAGATTAAAGTTAAAACATGTCAAGATTATTCTAATCAAGACCTAAAATTCAAACAATATATTTATTAAGAACTCACTTACACGAACTGCTACTTAAAATTACGAATTACAACTAAGAAATGTTAAAAATACAATCATAACAACCACAACTTCAAAACTTTAGAGAATGTGAAATGTGAATGTTGCCAGGGAAAAAATAAAATTGATATTATAAATCAATTATAATCATCGTTTACAACCATCAGTTCTACCAGATATTTACTTAAACTTATATTAAAAAGATAAATACAACGGTTTCAATATATATATTTACACAATAGAATAATTGTTGTTGTTTTTTTCATATGACAACATAAACATAATGTGAGAGCGTAAGTTTTAAAAAGTATATTATATTATTATTGTATTTATTTAAGATTAGCACCTTATGGAAATGTGCTAGACAAAAACAAAGTCCTCTTTTCAATGATAAATCGACACAATTGAAACTGTAAGCAAGAGGCGAGCACGGTGTAGTAATAACTGTGCGTCAATTTACATTGAAGAAAGTTTTAATGTGTGTAAACGATATAAAATTGATGTTAATAATGATAATGATTAAAGAATTCATTCAGTATAAATAGTAATTATTATTAATGAATAACGTTTAACTATTTTTGTCCATTAATTATTATTTTTTGTATCATGTATACACGGGTAGGCCACTAATCCTTAATTATTATGGTTTATGTTAAAGTGCATAACTCTTATTCACCCTACAGTCAACTTTTATGTAAAAGCTATGTACTTAAGTTGTATGTAGTACGATATTCATTCGATGAATCAATTCAATATTTTTTACATGATAACACCGTTAATTGGGTTCGGTCGCAAATATGGCGGTATGTTTCTACGACAGAATGCAGTGGGAGAATGTCTGCCACTGCTATTGAACTGTCAGTTCGAAAATTTAGATAAGATTATGTATTTTGAATAAAGTAGGTCTTTCTTTTAGTGCGACATATGAAAAATGAAATGTGAATGTTCTGCAATGTACGTATAAATTTATATACACTTTTGTTTATTTTTTAAATAAAAATACTACTACTACGATTGTAGTATTTTATTATTTTTATTTACGTATTTTAGTATAATATTCCATTTTTAATTAAGGTTTTCGGGTTGTGCATGACTTGATGTATTTTTTCGTGACAACTTAACGCAAGTTTCATTTCAATATTAAACATAATAACAATGTCAATGCCACATATCCTTGATGAACGTAATTATTATTTCGAGGGCATCATAACATAGAGCATGCGCCATAATTTTTTTTTTGTTTATTGCCGCGTCTTTATAAAAAGGCGTTTTCCCATTGAGCTGAGCTTAAATATTATTAAAATATTGTTTTAGTGAATATTAGCACTGTAAATTAGAATTTAAATTAGTTTAAGGAATAAAATATTTTAGTAGGTAATAATATATATTTAAATTAAAATATGAGTACGGGAGCATATACACTGCTTTTTATTAAACATTATATTTAATAAATATTAATAAAAATATAATTACGATATACAGTTATAAATTATATTTTAATTAGAGATGCGCCAAATATTCTGTCGAATATTCGTATTCGGTATATTTGGCGTATTTTTTGATGTTCGTATTCGGCCGAATCTTTAAACAGTGTAATATTTACATAATATATAAAAATGTGCGTATGTGTGTGTGAAGTTGGCCCCTCATTTCATTTGAAGAAGTTATATGGATTAGAGTTAAGATGAAGATGTTCTAGGCCTTAGATATTAATTTTCTTTTTTATTTATGCTATTATATGAAAATTTTATTTCATAAAAATCAACCACTTCTTTTTGAGTTATACCTGTCACTTTAAGCCCATATTCAGAGATAACGCTTAAGAAGTAATCTTTACTAATCTTAGAAGTAAAGTTTATTACGCATTATGTTCTGTTACAAGGGTTCATATTAAATTTCAATTGTTACTATTAACAGAAAGAAAAAATCAAGTTAATGTTTAAACTAGATATTTGATATGTAATTATATGCAAAATATTACAATTTTATTTTGATTGATGTCTAATGGTTGTAATGTTTAAAGATTTATTGTCGATTATTTCTTGTTGTAAATAATTATCACTACATAAAATTAATGCGATTTCCACTCAAGTCTCGATTCAGTTGAGTTCAGTTTGATACGCATTTATGAGTAAGCGACGACTTAAGCGTAAATTCTATACTCAAATGATAATCAGGTGATCACAGTTTAAACTACGCTCAAGCGTTTTCTCTGAATACGGACCTAAGAGTTCAGTTTAAGAGCTTACTTTCTTCAGAGCCCTATCTTAAGAGCTCTATCATTTTATCGAAGAAATCAAATAGTTCAAAGCTAAAATAAAAAACTTTAATTTATGTTTTGATCACTTTAATCGACAGAACTATTTTTTTTAATGAATAGAGAACTCTAGAACAATTAGGGAAGTTTTTCCGATTAGTTTTTTTTTAGTTTTCGGCATTATTTATCTAGTTTTGTTTAAAATTAACAATATTAAAGTGTCGTGAATTTGAAATGAACATAATTGAAGATTTATTTAAATTAACATAATAATGTATATTTAAATTTAAGAGCGGTAAATTATATCTTTGGCACTGAATATTGGGTTCGGTACCATATTCGCAATATTCGGTTCGGTACCATATTCGCATTCGATTAAACCCATATTCGGCGAGTGTCTACTTTTAATTAATTAGTATCATAATCTAGCTATATCTGAGACCTAAAATAGAGTAATACCAAAAAATTGAATTAAATACATAAATATTCTTGTATTCTTCTTTAAAAAAGGCATATTTTTTATTTAATAATTTATTATTTATAATAACACATTTAGATCTCAGCAAATAAATAAAAAATGGGACGGAGGGGTAACGTTTGCGCAGTGCATTGCCGTGCAAAATAATTGCCACGTTTTATTTTTAATGGAAATCGAAAAAATTTTTTTTTTCTAAAAACGTGAGTGATTGCGTGTTAGTATGATAAAGCGTAATGTAATATTAATATCTTTTTTTTTTAATTTATGGAAATTAAACAAAAATAATTAAAATAATTTAAGAAATGTTAACTAATAATAAAAAAAAAAACTCCACAAAGCAACAACTAATAAATATTCAATAAAAAAATTTAACATAACACTTTACCGAAACCTTACAAAAAAATTTCAACAAAATTATAAGATCAATAACAATGCACGCAAGTGTATTCGAGAGTAAACAGAACGAGACACAACGATCGGGCGACCCATAGATCAGAAAAAGATTAAGAGTGATCAACCAATAGCACTTTCGATGCTCCCTTTGCGTGCCCCTCATACCACCAAAGGTACTCATATCTAAAAATTACCTTCTGCGCACCCCTATTTATTTTCCAAGTTGCGTGCTGGGATCTATACCGGGTGATTCAGTTAGCGCTTCGGAGCCTAAAATGGGGTATTTAGAAATATTAATCCACTGCACTGCCATGCCATTACTATAGCAAACTTCAGTCATTTTAAATTAATGAGACATAAAAGGCGCCCCGCGTTTCATTGTAAACCATGGTTAGGTTGTTATAGCGACAGTTGGTAGCACTGTAAACGGGTTCAATCGAATGTGTATCCATGGGCCGCGCGTACGTGTTTTGCGTGCACCCTTTGTATGATTTGATATTTAATAAAGAAGAAGAAGAAGAAGAAGAAGAAAGAAATTCAAAAAACTATTTCGAATTTTTTACCATAAATATTGCGCTGCATGCTTTAGAACTTTTTATACCAATAACAACAATATTGAAAAGAAAATTTACCCAATAATATTGAAGAAGATGTTCAAAATGTCCACCGGATTTTACTAGTTCCGGTGTTTACTAGATCTCATATTAAAGTTATCATATATTAAAATTTTAAATTGTTCTTACAATTTTTCAGTCTTAAAATTACGAAATCAGGCTTTATTATATAGCTGATTAGCTTTCACAACTAGAAAAATTTTTTTGACGAAGCTCCAATTCATTTCTTCATCATACAAAAAGGTAATTTATTAAAAAATATTGGTAGGAAAATTCGAAACAAACATTTTCTTCGTAAAGCCCAATAATGTCTTTACATCTTAACATAAAAATAATTCAGAGTAGTCTACAATTTTATGTAATATTTATACAAGATATGACCAAATTGGAATATTTTTAGAAAAATAAAAATTGCACATTATTTTTTAACTATTAGTTAAATATGATTTTTAATATATATTTTTAATAGGGCGTGACCCCTTCTGCCTCCAGTTTTCGTTTGATCCACTACTTACGGGACATCCTGTATATTGGGTGATATACACGAATGTATGGAGTCGAAAATGTGGTATTAGGTAATATTAATAGAGTCCACTGGCAAAATACTTTTATACCAAACTTCAGTCGTTTTGAATTTACAAGACGTAAAAGGTGTCCCGCATTTTAACGTAAACCATGGACATTGAGAGTTAATAGTAGACTATACTATACTAATAGATTTATATTTCTGGTACAATAATAACAATACTTCTGCATAAGTTGTAATATTCGGCATCTATTATTACGATTAATATTATAGATCACAAGTTCGTGTGTAACGCGGCACTTCCGAAAGAAGTTCGGGCGGCATTTTACAAAGAATCGACGTTCATAGGCGGCGAGCGTATGTACGCCTGATATTGCACTATTTTCTTTCATTATTTTATGTCATAACGCGAACACCATATTAATAATTAATTTTAAGTTCTTTAGAAAAAATTTCACCACGAGAATGAGAATACTTCTAATGTGGTATTAGGCATCGTTGTAGATTTTTATAGGAGAGTAACTTAAGACAATACTATACTATAATTCATATATTACATTTGCATATTCTTAAATAGTCACAAAAAGCAACTATTTTGAATTTATACCAACAAGCTATATTTAAGCATTTGCATTATATTCAAGTGCTTTTAATAAGCCGGGTGTTTTTATAATTTGAAAATGACCCGATTTCCCTACAGTGCGCCACGGCGTTGTTATTGTCCGCCTGCACCACAGTAGATGCAAGTTCGTTGAGCTCAAATAGCGCGAATAGTGCTTACCAAACGCATTGCTCCTTGGTAAGATTTCAACTTGAAATACTAAACTAAAAATTAAATAGTGATGCGTAAAAAATTGTGCGGTCTACAAATAGATAAAGCTCGTTCCCGTCACCCTTCGTGCTTGCATACTTAACAATAAATATAAGGACTAAAACGTGTTTTACGCTGTTTTGGGGTGCTCGGTGTCAGCAGGGGAACTATTGTAACTTAATTCAAAATATAATATTAAATGTTTTACAATTTCGAATTTCATAAAAGCGTTAAGTATTGTGATAGCTGTTTTAATTGTGTTATCTTTTGAATTAAAAAAAGTTATTCTTTAAAAAATTGAATTAGAGATAGAGCGTAATATAATAATTTATAGAAAATATATTAAATTTATTTTACTGATCGCAAGGAAACTTTAATATCCACAAATACGTAAAAGTGTAATATGTCGTTATACCATTCTTTACGTGAACCATTCTTTGAACGTTTTACTAACTTTATGCTGCGCAGGGATTAAGAAGTAATTTTGATAGTTTTAGCATACGTAGTTAGTAATCTGTTAATTTTATGGTTACGTTTGCATGTTTTGCTGTCCAACCAGTAAAGATTATGACATATGGATATATGTACAAAATAAAGCAGAATTAATGAACAAATATACTATAATTTGTTAATGCTAACGTCGCGGCCGGTATGTCTACATATTATAATGTTTGTTAGTTTTTAAGAACAACACTTTATATGCGTCAAATACAGCATGTTTAATTACCTAAATTGCTTTTGTTCCATGCATTTTATTCGTTACATAAGGAGAACACTGTTCTAGGAACTATTATTGTTAACTTTTAAGTCTTGGTTGGTGGTTTTACGTAATTACCTTTAACATGCAAAGTACATCAATTATATGAACGACCTATTTTCTTTCCATCTACCTAAGCATTAGTGCAATGATTCTTGCTCACAAGGGTTGAAACATGGATTTTATAAAATAAAATGTTAGTATAGAATGCTGAAACAATGAATAATATAATATAAATGCTACATATACGTATTACATTATGTATGTTTTAACTGTTTATAAACGTGTTTACTCTCGTGATTGTAATAAGTAAAAGTGCTCAACTAAATTTAAAATTCGAATATAAGAGATATAAGATTTCAATTATATTCAATTCAATATTATTTGAAAATCAGCTACGTGTTTGGTATTATACTATACTTTGTAATAACAACTTTAAATTGCGATTGGCAGACTAGATACAAGTACCGACCCACTTTTAGTCTCTATGACACGATCCTATGACGTCTATGTGAGTGACATAATTCTTTTTGCAAAGAGGCGCAGTATTCCGTTAAATCAGTTCGATTTATTTATAACTCATAAATAAATCTGCAAATGAGTTTTTTTTGTTGGAATGAAATTATTGGCATGAATATATAAGGCTATAAAAAGCTTTAATCGATTGAAAGGGGTGTGTATCAAGGTAAGGTATATGACAACTATATTGATAATTAAAGGACACATATTAAAAATCTTTCTTTCGCATAAGCCCTTTAGGCTCTTGCGCATAGTCAGAATTTTCCTCAGTAATTATACTTTGCAATGTATACAAGCTGAATATAATTATGTGTTTGTGTCATTTCCTCGCAGTGAAAGCGAGACATTGAGAATTTTATTAAGGTCATGGGAATAGTTATTCTATCGACTTTTATTCTATTTATTTCCAGCTGTGCGTTTGCGGTAAGAGAGTGTTTATTTTTTCGCTTTTTTTTATTTAAAACTGATTTCACTACTATATTTTTTTGATAATGCATTTTAATTTAAATTTGGCATTTGTCCATGCACAACATATTTGTTTGGGCGTGTTCGATCATAGTGAATTGAGTATAATGCAGTTTAAATTGATTACTTTCCAACCCCATAATTACAGTGTACAAAGTGAGCTAAATAACACCTCTCTTCATTACCTGCCTTCGAATAGATAAAATCACCTTGGTCTAGGAAAACACGTTTACGTGGTGGTACATTTTTACTTTTCTAATTATATACTTCTTGATTTCGTTTATGTATGTACTAAGTATTAGATTTAAAATTGTTCAATACAAAAATTGTTACCCATAACGATAATTTTTTAACCAAATAAAAAAATTGGCGTTCTATTTTTAGCTACAGTAAGGATGTTGTAAAATCAACCACGAAAGGGAATACGAAATATCTTAAAGATAGGCAATTAAATGATCGAAACAACAATATTTTCCAATGTGCATTTTAAATATTGTATTTACATAATTCATCGATAAAAAGCGTTATTTTATACGAGTATAAACATCATTTATTTCTACAAGCAGCCGTAAATATATACGAGCAATTTAATTGTTTTATTTACAACGACAATTAATGACGTATATGCAAGGCGATTCAATTTTATTGATTGCAGCAGATTTCTGTCTATCTCCATTTATTCAATATAAATAGTCGCTGGAGTTGTTTTGATTTGCTAAACGCAATCCTAAATATTCATATCGAAGTTTATAAGTCTATACGTAATAATATGAATAAAGTAAAGAAACTGTTACTTACGGAAATACAAGTTTATAATTAAAGAAATAATTAGCAATATTGTTCAGAACCCAGTGGGTACTCCTAAGTACATCGTAAAAATACGTAAATTCATGCGATATTCTTCTATTGAGTTTAATAAGGAAAACGACATCCACGTGTTTTTGATCAAGTTGACTATTTATGTAGTAGTCGCATAATATTTCACTTATTATAGAATGTTTTGCATAAGTATGGAAACTGGATCTAAATTTATTTAAATATAATTGCAACTTATTTGACAAAGAACAATTATGGTATTTATTTGTTGCGTTTGTTGTCCGGATATTCGTAGAGCTTGTTACAACATTTTGGCATGCATCTAAAATTGTTCTTCTCGTTACAATAAATGTCGATTGGACACTGTCGAGGAATTAACGAAACTCCCCCGCGTCTTATTACGAAGATTCTATGTTTAGCTGTTCAATCACCAGACAACTCAGTTTGCACGGGTTTCCGGTCCGTTCGTTTCAATAATTGCTTTAAAATAAGAAAATAATTTGAATTTATATATCATACTAAGTAAATAACCTGAATGCAAAAAAATAATTAAGCTGATACTCTTCGTTAAAATAACCATTATATTTATTACGACGTTAAAACAGTTTAGTAACATTTCGCTTTTGTGATACTCCAACGCTTTATAGCTGAAGTTTACAGAAGGAGAGTAATTGTTACATTTTATGATCTTTATTTATCCCGACTTGCTTTGATATACATGTGTATATAAGCTGGTTTTTATGGGTCACTAATAAAAAAGCAGTGAATATAAGTTTATACTTTTTAAAAAGGGCTAGGAAAAATAGTTTTAAATTAATTTAATATTGATTTTTATTGTTGCTATACCTATTTAACAAATCACACACTACAAGTCGGCATACTATAAGTTACTGAAATATTTTAATTTATTGCTACTTTTATATCATTTTATGTTGATTCAACTGATGGGTTCGGATACTAAGTTGACAAAGTGTCATTTCAATTCCACCTACGTGCGCTGGCACGTGATATGTATTCTCTACGACCATTTGCTATATACATAGACAATTTGGATGTAAAACGTAGTGGTTGCCAATTCTATGTGAGTGAACTTTAGATTTGGCATTTGACAATGCTCTGCGATGTTTGTTACGTTAAAAATATGCATCGTCACAGGAACGATCGGCGCGTCATCTCATCTGCCGCACCGGAGTTGGCCTCGCTCCAGACCAGTCAAAACGCCGGCTTTACATTTCTTCGATGTCGGCAGAACTATTTTACACGTATCATTCAAAACTAGTGACGTATGGATCATATGATTGTGCCGTCATTAATATTCATGTTAACATTTATATTATTCGATATTTTTATTTATTTGTTATTAAAGTAAAATAACAGTATGGTTTTCAACGGTCCCACACCATGCAATGCCTGTCGCGTGGGACCCATCACTTCTTATGACTTCTTCTTTTTTTGTAGTCGTTTATTGTTGTATTTTTAAAAAGTTTCTTATAAATACGTTTGAAGAAGATTATAATATAGTGCATCAAGAACGTTTAAGAATACTATTAACGCAATTCTTCCTTGAGTTTTTATTGTTTTTTTTTTTACATGCGGTCGGGATTAGTCAGATGTATGACGTTTGTCTATTGTTTAGTACTATCATCTATTAACTTAATATGCCTTTTGTTTTATCGACTATTCAACAATTTACATAGACACTTTGATTTTGTTTATACTACAACAGCTAATCGTTTCTGATATGCGTCATGTAGTATGAACAAATATTTTTTCCCGTAATAAGGCATTCTAATTAAGTTACTAAGATCTTAATAATGAGTTCATTTAATATTAGACCCTGAAAATGATGTTTCCAATTCATTATTGTAATTAGTTGCTAGCAAGTCAACTGAAGCTATTTAATAATATGCAAATTTATAATTGAGACTATTATTATTATTGATGACATCGACGACGTACAAGTAGCTCGATTTTCTATATCTATATTTCTGAAACAACTGTCAAGTTTAATTATAATTTTTTAGAATTAGAATTTTGTCGATTATTTTTGATTTTTGTTGCTCCGATTTTGTTAATTTACATAATTAGCTTTGTGCAATTCGTTGTCATCAAAAGGTTTTTGTTCTTTGAAATACTATTTACGACCGCACTAAATTATTAAGTTATATAACACATCGGTGCAAATTGAAAATTGATTGAATTTAACTTTTACAACTCAGATTATTATTTTGGCGCATAACAACGAGATGTTCATTTGATTTAACTTTACTTCCGTGATGTGCATAATGCTTGTTGCCAAGTAGGTGAAAGACATTTGCCAACTGTATAATTTATCGATATTCCATGGAGTAGGTTCTTTTTAATCTATTTGATTAAAAATTGTCGTTTTTTTTTAAATTAGCTAAATGTTTTAGAATCACAGTATTATTTAATATTCTTAGTCAAGAATGATTATGGTGAAACTCACTTAAAGATTTAATCTCTTTTCAGGGAACAAGAATAATACACACACATCTATATATATATATATAACGGAAAAAATATAGGAATTGCTTAATATTTTTTGCAATACTAAAAGAAGTATACAAGATGGGAAAGCAAAATAGCAAATTAAAACCGGAAGTCTTAGAAGACTTAAAACAAAACACTGAATTTTCTGGTAAGTTACTTTGGTTAATAGTTATCGGTTCAAAAATCTTATTTATAAGTTGATATAATATAAAACGTAAACATCGACGGACAAAATTGTTGTTAATGTCGTTTCAGAGTAAAATTCATAACATAGTTTTAAAGCGTAATAAATGTTCTTGAAGAACTTGAAATACCCTTGACATTTTCAATGTTACTATTAAATGTCAGTAAAATACATTGTAATATGGCTGTTGTTGTTTTTAGACGCTGAAATTCAAGAGTGGTATAAAGGCTTTCTTAAAGATTGTCCCAGCGGTCATCTTTCCGTAGAAGAATTTAAGAAAATTTATGGCAACTTTTTTCCATATGGGGATGCAAGCAAGGTTGGTACATTTTATTTTTTCACGGTTCCTATACAAAGACTTCGCAAACATGAATACTCTCCAAGTTATATCGATTATTACATTTTTTTAAATATACTACTTCTATTTCGTAAACAATTGCAGTTCGCCGAACATGTGTTTAGAACCTTCGATGCTAATGGCGACGGTACGATAGATTTTCGGGAATTTCTCTGCGCATTAAGTGTTACGTCGCGAGGAAAATTAGAACAGAAACTGAAGTGGGCGTTCTCAATGTATGATCTTGACGGCAACGGGTACATTTCTAGACAGGAAATGTTAGAAATTGTGACTGTAAGTGCTATTATAATGTATGATTATAATGTAAAATTATAATTTTATTAGTATTAAAGCTTTATTGTTTGAAAAGGTTATTTTTATTTACACAGATTTATTTCATAGTTTAAATGACGAATAAGTTATACAATTATTTTCAAAACAAACTCTTTTAGAATTATTGTAATTGTTATATATCAATCAAGTGAATTTTTTGGAATTCTTTTTGCGTATAAAACATCTTAAACCTTACATAATTTTCAGGCTATATACAAGATGGTGGGATCGGTGATGAAGATGCCGGAAGACGAGTCGACTCCCGAGAAAAGAACGGACAAGATATTCCGACAAATGGACAGAAACAAAGACGGCAAGTTGTCTCTAGAGGAGTTCATCGAGGGCGCCAAGAGCGATCCCTCTATTGTGCGACTGTTGCAGTGCGATCCGCAATCTCAATGATGCACACAATATTGACCAGACAACCCGAGGAGACAGCGACGTCCGTTAATACTTCTACTTATTTTTCCTACTTCTTCTTAATCTTGTTAAACAATTTTATTTATAATGCTTCTTAAAAGCTAGCGCTCGTTAAATTTTCTATGTCACGTTTCTTCTCGTCGTATTCGAGTAACGGGGCTCGATTAGATAGTCAAGTGAATATTATAAATAGCATTAACATTGAATTTGGTCACAAGGAGTCACCACAAGGATTCGTTCCCATTCAATATTAGTGCTTCGAATAGAATGGGTGTTCCCATTTCAGTTAATACTGGTTGTTAACGTCTTCCGACAAGAGATAGATAGATATATTTTATCAATTTTTATCTAAAATTAAAAGATGATTTATTTATCTGTTGTAAGTAATTATGTTCGTCCAGCAATTTAAGGTATTTTAAAATGATATAATAGGCTCGGTTGAGGTCACAACACTCATTGAGTTCAAATAAATTCTTATGGTTACTTCTTAAATATTAAAAATACAAGGACTATACTATTAAGTTCTAACCGTTATTGTTTAAGGTTAATGATTTCATTGCCTATTAACAACAGGATTTCGTACTAATTATTGTTAGACGATTGTGTTACATCACCCTGAGTGCGAATTGTACAGGCTTGGAAGCTTTGAAACGCTGCTGGCTGACGAGCTGCTTGAGATCGAATCAAAGGCTTCTCAGGCTGTCGCTGTTGCTGATGCTCTATTTCTTCTGCTAATTGAGATTCGATTATTTTTATTCTGAATTTGTCAGCTATTCCTGATCAGAGTTTTCAAGGACTCTCAGAGTCTGTAATGGTTTGTAGAATGCATAAATCTTTATTTTGAGTACCAAATATTGAGTGATAAACAACGTGATCAGCTGATATGTCATCCATGGCCGTTTCAATTGATCAGTTTGGATTCTCTAGAGCAGTTTTGTATACTAGCTACATTCCTTTTCCCAAAAAATCAATGTCTTTAAGTTCCATGGGAGTTTTCTTTCTTAGGATACCATATCCAGTTAACTGTTCCTTACTAGCAACTGCATAAATGATAAAATTTAAAGGAAAGAAAGTTGTCACAGTTGCAGAAAGGCTTGGATGTATTGTAGACCTAGAATTAGCCATTTTCTTCTTAATGCCGTGTCCCATTGGAGCCTCTCATACTTTTTCATAGCGCTTGACACAATATAATTTATTATTTGGGATTTATTTTCATTATCAGTTTATCCTGGGTTTCTTCGGGTTAAGGAGTTTTTTATCTTCGTCATCTGCATCCACGGTCCTTTTCCTGTTCCCTCTTGTGGTGGAATCGTCAATCTCCGTAAAAGTTTGGTTTATTACATATTTTTTGTTCTAAGGTCCATTTATATTATACCTGGTCCCGAGTAAGGTTTTTTAAAAGACGGTAAGGAATACAAGTTTATTATATCGATTCATTCTTACAATATAAAAGTAAATATGCATACTATATGCTTTAATTCACGTTGTGGAACAGTTTCTAATAAGTGAATATTGGCTCTATCTGCCTTGAATAGTAGTAACAAATGTTCTTCATTTTCAATTTTATTAGCTCATCTATGAGTTCTCTAGGTACTACAATACTTTGGTGCAATCAGTCTAATGTTGTAAATGTTACATCAGTTTTAGTAACATTATTTTGTCATAAAATTGCCGAAGGTTTATTTAGTATCTAGTAACGTTATATTTTTATTCACATTAAACAAGTCTTTTTTTTGCAATAGTTTCTTAATTATTGTAAGTCGAATTAAGTTCATTTCACTCTCTGTGATAAACTTTTTCATTATATTTGTTATTTCTCTGACGTGCACCTACATCTTTTAGTACTCTTTTTTTAAGTTTGAAAAAAAATAGATTTTTTAAAAATATAATTGGCATCTAAATACCCAGTGATAGATTTTATGATTGACCCTAAGTGCCCTCTTTTCTGTAATTTAATTATTTCAGGAGTTAGATAAAATAAATAATTTACTTTCTAATGGTTGTACTATGGGAGCATTTATTCTTCCGTAGACCATTGTGGTAAATCCGATGAGTACAACGTATCTGAAATAAGAGAGATTCACTTTAACATACGATAATGGATCCGCATTGTTCTTGCATCAACACGTTTCCACATTTCTACTATGTTATTAGGATGCAAACTGATTGTTGTATAAGGATCCTATATATTTAGGTTGTCGCTTTCCCTCTCGCTGTTTTCGTTTGATAAATACTTTATCTCCTACTTTAAAATCTATCTCTTCACTATTTTTTATGATGAATTTCGATCACGTTTTCTTTATTAACTCTTCATTTTTTTCTCACTGTTATAATATCCTTTATAGAGGTGATTGTAAAAGGTTTTATTCTTTTTAGAACATTTTTATTTTTGTGTGGATTTTTTATTCGCGGATTATATTGTTTTGAACAACGATTTCCTAATATGTTACGATTCGAGATTATTAATTTTATTTTCAGATTTAAGTTTGTTATATCGGTGTAATGCGGTGTTGTATTTATGATGAGAATTATTAGGTCCTCATGGTTGTTTTGGTTAATATAATGTTGCGTAGTTAATACACCACGTTTGTTAATGTTACTTAACAGAGTTGGGATTGAAGAAATACTTTAAATCGAATAGATCGAGTTACTACTAAAACATTTAAACAAAGCAATGACATTAGATATATGTTTATTGAAAGAACAACGAAGAAAGAAAATACATAAATTCGTGGTAAATTAATTTAAATATTTAAAACTGTAATAGCTTCTTCGGAGCTACGTTGGTTGCCAGCTTTTATTATAATTAGATCGGCACTCATCAAGTGTAATGAACCATACCTGCCATACCACTAGCTGCAATTACGGCCGACATTGAAAAAAAATATTTAAAAAATAAATGTACAGTATAGTTATTTTATATGACAATAAATATACTCTAATAAATTTGTTTATATAGTATAATATATTTTTTAATTTTGAAAAAAGTATAAATATATTTATATTGAATTTCGACTAGTAATTGATGCAGGACTTCCGCGTAACGAACAGCGTGCTGACTGCTGCGCCACAGAGGTCGTCGGTTCCAATAATATAATTAACAGAGAATCTTACACAATACACACTCAGTAATACTGTTGATTTCTTCTAACCTCATACTCTGACGTAACATTAGTAATTACGTACCAAGACATTTCTACATACCATACAGTTTTATTATAATTTGAAAAGTGAAATTAATATTTATACTGTTTAATTAGTTGATATTTTTAAGATATAGTTTTAAGTAATGATTCTGCCTGAGTAATATCGAGAGTTGTATTGCTCGTATACAAAGCACTGCGGAAGAGATCGTGAGATATGCTTTGACTGACATTAGTTATGAATGCATTTTATTTGCATATGTTGATATAATAAATAATTTATTAACACATTATTAATAGGCACGAATTTACTTTGTCACATGTATAAAAACAGTCTAAAAAGTAATAAGCTTTGTGTTCATTTTCTGTAACGTGTGTAACTGATTTCTTGTTGATTAGCTTTTTTGTTTTTTTTTTTTGGATTGTGAAATGAAATGTTTTCTTTTTTTTTGTTTGTAATTACAAAACTTTTTTTTGCGACTGGATCCGCAATATTTGTAGTTTTTCATTCCATATTTAATTGTTTTTAATATTCATGATTATTTATAAAATTGAATAAGACGTTTAATAATATAATAATATACGAACTCGTATTACTCGATCGTATTATATATAAGTTACGTACTCGTAACGTATGTGACGTAGGGCGTTCTGTCGATAGCTAATATAATAGCATTACACTATACTACCTCCAGGTTTTTGTGAATTTGTGCCTTTAACTAACTTAATATTTGTATCATATTCAAGTGACTTATACATTTTGTAAGTTAAATTTTACATCGCTTTATTGTACGAAAATACTGAGATTTATGTGTGAAATTGTTACAATTAGTGTGAGTTTGCTAAATTAATCTTTGCACAATAATTTTTGTTTTCGCACAATTTCAGTGAATTTTATTTCTATATATGAATTATATTAAAGATTATTGTCAATTTTAAATGGCAATTGTTTTAATTGAATTATAATAATTTAATTTATATTAGAGGGCAATAAGATAGTTCAAGATGACATATACAAATTAGAATATAAATCTATTTTTTTACGATGACCTTAGAGGTGCAGTTAAAGAGCGACTCATATAAAGCGATAAGTCAATTCTAAAAATGTAGGTTTGAAAAAACATGGATCACAATGTAACTTCCATACGTTTATGCTTGCTAAGATAAATTTATTGTGTTTATTCCACTTATAATATAGGATAGGAGGATATAAAGATATATCTAATAGAGAATAATAGGAAGAAAGTCGTATATTGAAATATTTCTAATATTTACACAAATATAGGTTGGCTGTAGGTTTTAGAAAATTCTAAGTGGAATAAACATATGCTTATGAGTAATTGGTACCTGAAGTAGTGCCATCGTATTGATGAGTATACTTATAAATTTTATAGAATTATTATCGAGTTATATTAAGTAGAGTCTATTTATTAAATCGTACGTGTTGTTTGAGAAGCTAAGTACCACGTTGGAAACATCGGACGCACTTACGTTCAAGGTACAAATTACAAGTATAAAATAATTATAATATTAGTGTGTATTATTTCCAGTCAATGAGATAAAAGTATTAATATACCTAGTTTATGATTATAATAATATGATAACTCCAATTATATAGTCTATATATTTAATGTTTGCGAATATAATCATGTTCTAAATTTACAATATTTTATATAGAATATAATTATTGATATAAGCAATAAAAAATATATATCATATTATACTATTTTGTGTATTAGAAGCAGATATACTATAAAGTGTTCCGGTAGTGATTAAGTGATTAGGACAATGCAATGATGATTTGTTCTCGTCCGTTTTGGACAACAGGAGTCATTAAATGTTGTGAATCTCCAATTATGTACTACAAAATGAATCTGGTGATGCCAGTTTAAATATTACAACGTGCCTCCAAAAATATATACACTCAGATTAGTATAATGCATGCACTTAGAACCAATTATTTATAGATATATTAATATAGTTAGGTATCCAAACACGTTAGTACAAATTCAGCCTTATATTAACAGCCGTAAGCAATATTAGAATACTTTTTTAATATTCTGGTGAAACCGATAGCTTGTTTGTTAGCTGCTCAAACATTACGCAGTTAAAATTCTTATGATATTTTTTAATGTTTTTACAATTGTAGATCTGATGTCATGGGATCTATTGATACCAAGCAAAAACCTACACAAAATGAATCTCTGAGTACTAGATTTTCATATCAATAGTAGTGTGTAGTGTGCGTGAACAGTAATAGTTTGCCGAATTGTGTGGGGGTAGAGCTGGAGAGTTAATCATTCAAAACTAGTCATATAACTAAGAATTGATTTAATTGGGTATGAACAAATGGATTATTTTATTGTCTTCCAGTATATTAAGCAGTAGATGAGTGGAATATGTTGGCCTTCGTTATAAGTCAATGCAGTTGAGTAGATGACGTAGTTGCACCGTAGTAGTGTATCGCTAGCATTACATGGGTGCTAATAATGTTCAATCGTTATGATCTAGTACGCTTTACAAGTATTAATTGATAACATATTGTGGATATGGAGATTAAGTAGAAATATCTTTCAATATCAATAATTCTATATTATACTCGTATTCTCATTCGCAAGTACTTACACTTACTATTAGGTAGGCACATTTTAAACTCTTTTCCACATTATGCTTATTTTTTCCTATTTATTATATATAATGTTAGATGTTTTATTAATATAATATGGTGCATGAGTTCTTTTATGAGATTAACAGGATTATTTAGAGTTAGAATTGCCACTAAAATATTTTTAAGTGTCAGTAATATGTAAAAACTGGATGTGTAACACTCAAATTCCTCATATCCAAACATGCTATGTTGGACATGCATTGATATAAGTAAACACAGGGTGCTATGCCTCAATACCACTATTCAGGCGTCCTAGTTGTGCTCACATTGTTGAAACTGAACTGGAATCGTACATCACAGTGGAATTATTATACATATGTCAGTTTAATTCCGCGTTTCCATAGATATTGTGCATATTGTGATGATATAGGATTACAAATGATACCAAAATGCATAAATACTTAGTATTTAACACAGGATAATATTCACTTGCGTTGATACTATCCTATTTCAATTTTCAGCAATCTGTTGTGTATATATGTTAGACAATCCCGTGCTTCCACTTCCATTTTGTGGTGGCATGGGGTTGCAAATACTACCAAAATGCATAGAGGTACTCTTATACATAATTCTGATATTATGTATAATTGTGTATAACTATAATACTCAATACAATAATATTCATTTGGATAAATACTAACCTACTATAATTCTCAGCAAATTTGTGCGTAACATATCAAATTAGTTTATTTATTGTTTTATTGTAACTTGTATTGCAAAAGCTTACACTATGCTAATTTTGTATGGACTTGAATGTGGTTGTGTTTTATGTCACGCGATAGCACCCTGTCTTAGTTCTATTCTATTAAGCACTTTTATTAATGTCTTCTATATTGTTCATTGTTAACTATTCTAAATTTGACTAGAAGATTTGTGAATTTTTTCGAACATCGATATTCAAATTCTAATACATTTGTTTAGATTATAATTATCTATTTATTAAACATTTCCTCTCAAAATTATTGTTTTATTTCCTTGGTATAATTTGGTTAATCAAGAAGAATAGTAATTTAAAATATATGTATTATAAAAAATGTAATATTTTTGGACATTGGTCTCACCATTAGTTAGGACGTCGAGAGAGTTTCATTCAAGTGATAACAGATGGCACTACGTAGACTTTTGTGAGCTACTTTCTGTCAGAATCACTTTGCTAAAAAGTTTGTTCAAAGTTGAATATCTCGTAGTAGTATAAAGCAACCTTTTGAAATTAAGAAATAGATGGAATTATGAAAAATATAGACAAAATTGTTTAATTCGCTAAACATATTTCTGTTTTGAAGACATTAATTCTACGTAAAACAAGATATAAAAATAAATAGTCGCCTACACGCAAATAAACGAATAAACCTACTCGATCATACAATTCCACAAACTAGAATAAATACCCTGTGGGTGTCAGAATAAGGACACAAAAAGATACACACTCGAATATTTCTTTTTCTGTCATATAGGTTTATTAAATACAATATGTGTTGTATTATCATGAGATATTGAAAAACTTATATAGTTGAAAATAAACCACAGAAATAATAAAATAAGAATGTTTCATTCAATGCAATTCGAAAGTTGTATGCTATTTGTGAACGGACTGGAAGAAAAAATACCATATACGTAATTAAAAATCGCTACTAACCATCTCTAATAAATTCCTATAATATAAAAATACCGACAGGAGTTAATGTAGTACAAAAAATAGTTAAATTGATTTATAAAGAATGAATTACATCAACTGTAGTACACATCTTCTGTTTCTTAGATTCGAGGGTCCGAATGAAAGATACCTGAAAAGTCAATTATTACCTATTATAAAATGGTTGCTGTCGTTTTACAGCTTCCGGCAAGAAGTAATGTTTGTTCTGGATCGTAAATCTATATCTAGGATATCTGAGCTATATTGTGTCCAGATGTCATCGAATCATACCGTCAGAATAAAAAGATATCACACTTGATTTGTTATAATATTTGTAAAAAACACTTATAAAAATATTTTGTAGCGGTGCTTTAATAAATTTTGCGTATATGTATATTAATATGTATAATATGTACTTTAAGATGGTATATATTTTACTTTCTGATGCAGTTTCTGTCTTTATGATTTGAGGTTTGAAATAAAAGATACCAGAGAAAAATGATTTCCTTCAAGCCTGTACGCTTTGCACTAAGGGTGGAGGAGTTATATTATGTCAACAGGACGTAACACTACTTTTAGGATCATTAGTGTGAAATCGCGGTCGATAATATGTGCTGATATCATTACACCTTAGAGTATAACAGTTAAATATTATAGCAATAACATTGTTAATCTATATATATAAAACTCAAAGGTGACTGACTGACTGACTGACTTAGTGATCTATCAACACACAGCCCAAACCACTGGACGGATCGGGCTGAAATTTGGCATGCAGGTAGATGTTATGACGTAGGCATCCGCTAAGAAAGGATTTTGATCAATTCCACCCCTTAGGGGATAAAATAGGGGATCGACTGATTGAACTGAAATTAAAGATTGGAGTTACTATGATGAAGACGTTTTTACACACGCTAAACAAAAATAAAGCCGCAAAAACTATACCTAATTAATAATAATACTTCTTAACGGGAGCGAAGCCGCGGGCAACCATAAACTTTTTTTTTTAAATTAATTAATTAATTTATTTATTTGGAACTGTTTTTATTTAAATTATTAAAACAATATAATACATAATTTAGCTATTTTAAAAGATTATAAAAGTGATTACTTTGTATAATTTAATCTGAAGTTTCGATAACTTGACAGCTATAATCTAATATATAAGTTAAAATAAAAATAAACGAACTCAATGAAAAGCACGACCTCTTAAGAGTAACTTATGTTTCTTTTTTTATTATAACATCTCCAACTGCCGGAACAAAGAACATAATTCACTTAATAATTTTTAAATAACTCAGTTGTATTTTTATTTGAGATACCAATGATGCAGTATTAAATATTGACATAGAAAACTGAAACAATCTATATCTTTTCACAATAATGCCTTTGAAGGCGTATAGAACATTCATAACTACGAGTACGAGTATATAGGTAACAACATAAATACTACAGAGAAGAAAACAAAAGTCACTTTTGATCACAAAATATTTTTTTTAAAACTCGTGTAACACAATTGCGTAGAATCTAAAAAAATCAATGATTTGTAATTAAACTATTGATTTTATTGTTAGACTCTATATAACTACGAAATGCATATTATATTCAAAAGCGAACGTCTGCCTAAATTCGTTCTGAAAACTGGAGCCGATTATGAATAGATTATGAATAGATTTTGACGAGTTTCTTGTGATATTCTTCTCGCCATACGCCTTCCCGAAGTCACGATAGAGTCTAAGTCATTTCATTTCAATAAGTATTCATGAATCAAAAGTCGTAGATGTAAAGTGCATATAGGTTCAAATCTATCTACCTAAATCAGATAGTAAATATGGTATTAATTAATATACGTCATAATTGACGTAAGTCAGCTAGCTATAGCCCTCACTCGTTACGTTGACGAGTTAGGCTATGTAAACTATGCTGTCATACTGTCTGTTGACATTCTGACGTTTAATTTAATACAATTTGAACGATATCGAATGTCAATATAGAAATCTATCTATAAGTTCGTACCTATTTATTTATCAAGAGAGGCAGAAATCATAGTGAATTGTTACTAATTTATCCACATAACCATACATATAAATGAAATGTCCATAGGTAATAAATATTTAACATATTAGTTTTGAATCGGTCTTAAATAAGTTGACCGTGAATATGGTTGTCTATATCCGCTAAACTTATTTAGCTCTAAGAATTAACAGATATCGTACACAGTCCAGATATTTATAGTATATAGTACATGCACATACAATATCCTGACCTCAAACTAAAATAACTTGTGCTATGGTTATTAAGGACAAGGACTATATAAACACATAACTACCAGGATCGAAACGAATATATACTTTTAGGAACAATATACAGCTTCTGTTACATTGCAATTTATAATATATAAAGAAAACAAAATGTCCATCAATATTCATAGAACAAATTCGGAGAGGTCGGTAGTGGGTTCTAATTGAAATATCCACATACATACGAAATATTTTAAATCTATTCTCGTATTTAAAGTCTCATTGTACGAGTAAACGCTTTGCGGACTAAAGTAACCATCTTTATCCTCTTAGTCTAGCTTATGTAAATTTACCATTTCGCCTAGAATAATACGTTTCCAGTTACGATATTATGAATTTTGATATGAGCTTTCATATGTTATGGATCTGCGTCATAGTTTCCAATAAAATTAATATATAGTTGATTCACGTAAAATGAGTACCTATATTTTATCCACCTATTTGTACAAAAAGAAATCTCTCTCTCTCACACACACACACACACACAAACACACACACTTAACTTACTAAGGTCTAAGACTATACCTTAAATCCTAACCATAATTAAAATAACAAGTGGAGAAGCTGCCTACACCTACAGGTTTTAAAATTAAGCAAAAGTGCAGGGCACACTTGTTTCCTTATTTCCAGGTACCTTGATTCAAAAATGCGGCGTAGTTGCTTCATGGCCTTCGTTACTCCAGGAATGCAAAATTGGCTAACAACCGTCGTCAGTTTGTTTATCGCTCTAAAATGGGAATTGTCTTTAATTTATATTTTTGCTTTATTAGTGTATAATATATTATGTACATATAGATATTCGTAAATATATGCATATATGTTTATGTAAATATGTTATTTGAATATATACTGCACAATTTGCACTACCTAAGCTTTCAACTCCAGAATGGTCTCTTTTAGTAATACGTGTTATTGCTATCCGATAATAAGAAATCTAACAAAACAACTTGTCTAGGTACTCTTGGGTGCTTCTTTTATTGTGACACAACTTTAGAAGTTTGCATGACATAAGCTACTTAACCACTCCTGCCCTCTTCGATTCTCCTATAGTTTTTCTCAAAACTTGTAATGTTCTTAAACTTGTGGTAGTACTTACAACTTACTCTTTTTTAATCTTAGGCAATACACCTATACATCATGAACCTTGCAAGTGTCTGTATTTATTTATATATATACATTCCAATTAATTTAAAAGCTTTCACATGGTTTAATTTATTAACATGATCCGACGTTTCCAAAGCTTTGCAGACATCGTGGTTGAGTCGGGAGGTTGTTTGTCCCAGTTGTTATTTTTTGAGAGTTCACTAAGCTACCTTCGATGTTTTTTAATTTAATGAGAGTGGCTTGTTCTGAATTTGACAGTAGAAGGTAACAGTTATAACACTATAGTAGGTGATCTATTTTATTATACTAATTGATCGTATCAACAATGCAAAGCTTGTTCCAATTCAAATCAGGTTTCAAATGAATATTGTTGAATATAATACGGAATTTCTAATTTATTTCATAAATATAAAATCGAATTTATTGTGTACAGAATTATTTATTAACTGTTTTTAAAAGAATTTATGCTGTATCTTATTTTGTCAAGCTCCTGTGGGGATGTTAGTGTGTTTGACGGTTTCGTAGAACGCATTTGTCACCACCCCTTTTCATCGAGTGGGTGTAGGTTGAGGTTACTAAAGGATTAAACTACATACCAGGTTTGAAATTCTAAAATATAGCTAATGAAATAAAGAAGAAATTACAGTGAGCGTATAAGACAATTGCAGCCACAGAAATAGCTCGAGGCAACACTCGCATCCACTATGCTGACTCAAGTAAACGAATGTACTCGTCATTTCACTTTATTTTCATTTGTAAATTATAAATGATCTCAAAACATACATTATGATAAAAACAGCGGAAAGTCAATATAATTTTACTTAAAGTGAAAATACAAAAGAAAGAAAAATGTGTCTGTCCAATTGTAAATAAATTTACAAAAACACAAAGGGTCAGAATTTCATGGAAGTACAACTACGGTTGCCGACGCAGTATAAAGTATGCATTGTCACGAAACTTTTTACCTTCTTTTTAGCCTTGCGAGAAACTGAAATTATTTATGAAACCAATTTGAACAAGTACCTACTCATAAATGGAAAAGGAAGGGGAACACATATTTCATTTTTATAACTTACTCTTTCAATTAAGTAATGCGATGCGATATTATTATAAGTAAATATGTCTTATAAGTGACCCCTCATTCTTTACCATTTGGTATATCGAATATATAAGTGTCGTCTGATGTCGTGAGTGTCGTCGTATGATGAATATATAACCACGTGCATTATTAGGCCAGAATTACTATTATTAAATTTGACCGATTCTCGACTCAGATAACATTCCTCAATATATATTTACATATGTTACATAACACTTTATTATGCGGGTTTATAATTACTAAGATTTGCGCAAATCTTATGTTTTTATAACATTGGTAAATATATTATTAAGTCATTAATAATAAATACTCTTCACTACAGCAAAATATTTTTAGAAATCTCTAGAGTATTATTTTTACAACGAATGCTCAAAGCAAACTCTTTGTGCATTTTACGGTAAATTTTAAACTACTAGAAGTAGGTACCCGAGCGTACAATTACATTAGATATTCCAGACATCATTATCTGGCTGCATGCGCACAACTTCCGTACTCTTACCGTTGTTTGTGTTTTAAATATACCGTAGATTTTTTACAGCTCAATTTTTTAAACACTTTTTAACACGTCTATTCGCCGCATTCTGCTTAATGGTTAAGCCAGAGTGCGATCCACAAACTGGGGCGAATGATGCTACAAAAAGAAATAAGAGTGGATTACAATCGTGCCCGCTATGCCGGTTTAGTTGCCTCTTCACATTGCGCTGGAAGTGTTGTAGATGGAGGAAAGAATTATAAAAATACTGTAAAAAAGAGTCTATAATATAACAACGGGCAGTGAAGGATTCTGAACTCAGACCAAACACCCTTATAATAAGAGATATGGGTCTTTATTCAGGAGGGACTATGTGGTTTTGTTTGTGTAGCTACTCGTGTACAATATAATTAATTATCATTTAATATGGTTCTTTAATTAACAAACCTATGTAATTGTAAATGTTAATTAAATGTACGATATTACGTACTTCATTGTCATTAATTAATACATGTGAATAATGGAGAGTGGTGAGTAAAGTGAGGTTCGTGCGGTTCTTACCACAAGTGCACTTTAGCGCCATCCACATATTCGATGGTCGAGTGGAATATAATGTAAAATATAGTAGATTGAATATGTCAAAGCGTATATGAATGTGATGTGAATTATACTTCCTTACTTAAATCTTGTAACTACTAATAACAAATACACAATATATAAATTCTTTCATAGAAATTGAATAAATAAGCAGACATTTATCATAAAGAAACATTGCAATCGCGAAGCTTTGAAACTTTATTTAAAGTTCTTTGAGCTACTGAACGTCATAGAAAGTAGACGCTCTATGATAAAACAGAGGGAAGAAATTGTAAAAAGAATTTGTTTTCAACAGTGCACTAAGAGGTTTTTCACGTCGAGCAAAGCTATCATTAAAGTGTAAAACTTCCACATAAACTTTACTCGCACTTTGCTGCGGTTCCAACGGACTCCATATAGCTTTATTTATTTTTGTTATAGTAAACAAACACCAAAAAAATAAATAAAAATAAAATGGTTTCATAACACTCAGAACTGAAACTAATATTAACAATAATTTTAATGGATAATGACAGTATCGAAAGAAGACACCAATGTATATGTAATGTATCGAAAACTGTGTGAAAAGACAAAGGCCGATGACATTACATTGTCTCTGCCTACCCCGATGGGGACGTAAATAAGAATAATTATGTTTTCATTAATAGAATTTCACCTCGCAAAAACGCTAATAACCACAGAAGCCGTTTTACGAGGATTTTACAAAGTTTATAATTAATTCGAAAACAAAATAAGTGCCACAATTTAACACGTAACTTAATTGTAAATAGTTTAGTAATGTTAGTGCATGCTGTGTTCACTGTGCATAGGGCCTACAATTGGATTGTTATAATTCTTAGTGCGATGTTAATTCCTAGTCTAGTTGTAGAGCCCTGTTTGTGGACCCAATTAATAAATAAAGAAATAAAAATAAATAAATAAACATGTATTTTGATCGCTTTAACATTTCAGCTGCAAAACACATAGAGCTATAAGAGTGATAAGCTTTCTATTAGAACCATCAATTACTATTACTAGCTGATAGGGTGCAAATGATGCTTCGAGATAGATAAGTAAATGTAGTATATAATTAAGGAGTTGTTGTCGTCAGGCACTGCGTCATTGTCTCCTTTATTTCTAGACTTTATATAAACAAGTAGTTAAAAATATTAAACAACCCTTGATTAATATTCAAAAATTTGGTAATATTCTGAGACTCTAGCCTAAGCCTAAATTAAAAATTATTAGTGTTTCAATTTTCACCACGTAGGCATATAAGTGTATGTTAGTTCACACGGTGGTTAACCAAAGGAAAATTTGCAACATAATAATAGCTACAATATTATACGAAGGGTGAGCAATGGACAGACCTTAACGTAATTAACGCGAACGTCGTCATTGTTAACTCTGATATACATAACAGCGTTAGTTTATTTGCTGCAGGCAATAAAAATTACATAAAGGCACATACGTAAAGCTTTAAATTTTAATTGGTGTTTCCAACAGTGGATCTTGTTTTTATTAGAAAACGTTATTTCTCTCTGTATTTATTTTTAAAACACAAAAGAAATGACAAGCATCATGAATTTTTTATCAATATTGGTTTCTCTCTTTACAGGAATATTGGAGTAGACATTTCGTTTGATCTTTCGTTATTATTGAATAAGTAGGCACTTACCTATATTTTCTGTGTTAAATTTATCCAATCGTTTTTATAAATTGGGCAGAATAAAATATGGTTTGTATACAAATTATACTATATACATAGGCATTATTCACGATGATGACATAAGTCTATTAGAGTGAATTTCCGTTTATTATATTAATATTACTGGTTTAGGGAGCAATTATAACTTCAATGAAATTCTCTCCAATTGTAAATATCGACTCCTCACTACAAGGGACAACACTAGCATTGGCGTCAAATTTAGCTTTATTTTTGTTTAGGCGATTTAAGTGATTTAATATATTAGTTTTTCTTGTTAAAAGGTTACTTTTTTAAAAATTTCCCTCTAACAATAATGGAAAATAAAACTAGACATCACTTTCCGAACACATACTTTTTTACATGCAATTTTTTTTTGCTCTGCGTGTTTTTCCTTTAAGCGTCGAATTCGTTTTGTTGGCGCTTTATCGTGGTTTTATTTAAAAGCTGTTTTGCAGAATTTTAGATATTTTTGTTTTGAACGGCTTCTACTATTATTAACACTGAATTTATTACATTATTATATACAAATTTCACACTCAAATTGTTTCTATTACAGTAGAAAATATATATAATTATTGTAGTTTTCAACTGATTTTTATAGAATTATGCACTATTTTTACTAAATGTAAAAGCGTTTATATACGTATCAAGGTACACGATAAATGTGGTATAGGTGCCGTCGATGCGGGCAAACACCCACGGGGGATGACTTTGTTATGACTCATATAGACCAGAATCAGAACAAATAGGTACTTCACGACTATTCCATCCTACTCCGCAAGGCTAACAGCAGAAACCAGGAACGCGTAGTTCCGTTAAATAAAAAACAAATAGGTACAATGCAACGTTCGCAATGAACATTTACATAGCACAGGTATTTTACGATTTTATTTTTGTGCTTATTTATTTTAAGGGAGAATACAATTATATTGACTTGAGTATATTATGGTTGCGATTTTCTATCTTGTTTTTAATGTATGTCCATATTATATATTTTATAATGTACATTACATTACGGTTAGTTAGTTAAACTAAAAAATGTATATACATAGGTATTCACAATGTAATTTTAACAAATGAAAATAAATAACTTGGAGCAGCCAGTAAATCCTTTTTATTTGATTTAAACAAAAGAAGTGAGTGAGACCGATGAAATGTCAATGCGAAACGTGCGCGGAGTGGACTGCTTGATAAAAATATTCAATTCATAAAGCTTTACTATTTTAGTAAGGCTTCCCGTGGACAATCCGGCTGAAATAGTTTTTATAATTTGCTTAAGTAATTCCTGCCGCTATTTGAATGATTATTATATACGATTATTCATTTTAAACCAGAAATGTTAAGTATATCTATCTAAAATATTTTATCTTCAATTATATTCTCTTTATGTTGTATGTGAAAGTTTCGATCTAAAGTAGTTTTGAGTTTGTTAGAGCGAAAAACCTTAACGACGAACGTTGACTATGGAGGAAAATTTCACAACAAACTTAGCATTTTCGCAATGCCCTCAAACCTTAAACTGAAAGTTTTGAAATTATTTTGACGCCTCTGTTGGCGCATAATAAAAGCACTACTCTAAAAGCTGTTAACATGTACTTGTCGTTCGTTCCGTTCTGTATTAACGTTTTCAGATGTTCGTTATTTTTTATATGAAAATAAAATATACTTCACTATATTTCAATTTAGTGAGCATGTTCTACACTGAGGAGAGTTTTAAATTCAGAATAGGTTACGTGCAACGACATACTAGTAATTTATGAATCTGACGGATGTATGTAAATCAATTTCATAAAAGAATCATACGAATGTAAAAAGAGTTAGTTTTGGTAATTGTAAATCCAACACATTACAATAATTTCATATAGTAAATAGAACATCATGATAAGCTTTGTTTAGGTTTCAAAATAGAGAAAGAACTTTATCTCATATGTGCGGGTTTTCGAAAGTTTAATGTGAATTGCAAACATAGAGAAATGTGGACTGCCGCAACTAATTGTAAATTTGTAATGTTGGAGGGTGCAATTTGCAACCGCAATGATTCATTAGCGTCAAAACTTTTAATGATATTAGCTTCACCTCACATTCACCCTTCATGATAGGAATTAATGGGTGTGTGAGTCATTTCTATATTTTTACAGTTTCGACGGCATCAAATGGTTCACCAACACATTGCTTTTATGGAAAGGTATCTTACATATAAGGATTCGTGATGTATGAAAAAAAAAAACAGAAATAAAAGTGATTAATTATAGTTTATATAAGATATTTAAATTACAATACGATAGTTAAATAAATGTTGTATTACTATATGTTAATTAAATAATATGGAGCTGAAAATAGTTTGTTAGAGTTCTTTCAACCAACACGAGTGGGCTCTTTTGTCATAAAATGAAAAGCCTTAATTATAATTACAAAAAGCTACAACGGTTCAGGGCTTTGACTTTGGTGAGCGCAAAATATTTCGCGTCGAGTTTTGTGATGTTTTATGAAACTACATAACTTAATTAAAAAATGTAAATAACGTCTTGTTTACATTTTGCGTGTTATTAATTATACGGTTATATCTATATACATGTGGTGGTTACCTTTACAAATTAAGAAGATTTTCACATTTGAGATAGGTTTTTAACATTTAATATATCATATATTCTTGGTGTTTTTCCTTGTCAATTAGCTTTGTGATTTGTATATTTTCAATCTATTTTAATCCGCATTATTATTTCATATCTGTATCTCAAAATATGTGCATTTCAAAATATTGTAAATAATTTATCATTTTAATGAATACGCGCTTAATAAGCTTTTAAATATTGAATCATAGATATAAACGAATTATAATTGAGGTAAAAGCTCTTATGCACCTCAAAAACGTTATGAAAGCATAATAATAATAAAAACACACGGAAAATTGTATCGACCACCATCAATATTAATATGTCAACAATTTCCTTTCGCAACTTAACGCTGAGTTTTATCGCCGATAGCGCGCGCGGCAGGTGTAAACTTTGAACTGCAATAAAAATTCAGATTTTGTTTAAAGTTTCTGAAAACCTGTTATGATTTCGTCTCTTCATTTTAATAAGACGTAAACTCTTTTGTTACAAGCTAAACTTATTTATGTCTGTCGTGAATGGAATGGCATTATATTAGTTTATGTATAGTTAAAAATATTTTCATACAAAATGAGATTGCCGTTTTAAGCTGAAAATAAAACAAAACTGGTTTGTGTTTATAAAGAACACTAATTGCATTGACTCGCTGCCTGTCTCGTTGCGCGATGTCGCTCCATTATTTATTTTTACTTGTTTTATCTTATAGTCTTTTATTTTTAAACTCTCTGAAGTTCTAGTTAAATAACATTTTTTATCATTTAATTATTGCAAAATAAAATTACCTTTCTTCAAATCAGTGATAATTAAATTCAATTCATTTTTTCTAAATAACAAAAATGTTGATCTGCAGATATTTTCAGTGATAGCATATGCCTGCACTCATAGACCACACTCTTAACATCAGAGAATACGGTTACGTGTAGGACTGTATTATTTTACAATTCATATCTAAAGTCTACGAACCGGAAATTTTTATTATCTACACACATTGGGACAGAGTTGAACTCTAATGAACATTTCATCACCGTTAATTGCACCTGGTGGCACGATAATTCATTCCCTTATCATTCTATGAAGATTTTGAGACAGAAATTAACGAGCTGCTAGAACAGAAACTAAATGAAAATTGCGGCGAGTCGTGAACATATATTCTGCTTTGTACGACAGGTTTTGTTAACTACTTTTTGTGAAAAAATCAGCGAACTCTTTGTTAAAGCATCACAATTTATTCAAACGATTTTTTTTCGGCAGACGACTTATAAGTGTATAGAATAAGTCAATATTTATAGTTTTGTTAAATACAAAAACTTGAATTGTAAATTGTAAACTTAAAAAATACTCTAAATTTATTTGAAAACGACCTTAAATAATACAACTTTAACCTAAAATAACATTAATTTTTATTTAATTAATTCTAAAAAAACTTATATTATATGTTAAGTTTTAATTATTAATTGTTAATTTTATTAAATAACTTATTCTGCTCACAAAAAAAAAACAGTTTACAGTTAGTATTTTCGAACATTTCAAAACTCTACTGCATAACAATACCTTTATTCTCTAATTATTTTGCATTAATCTTCACCAATGAAAGAGAAGATATAATACCTTTATTATCCGAGAAATTTATAAGAAAAGAAATAATACGTTTCTTCGCATTTTCAATAAATATTTTTCAGCTCGAATTTTCTTTAGCTTATAAAACTAGAATAATTACTTCCTTTGGTAACTGCAAGCCCGTATTTGCAGAAACGAGTTGGAAACAGGAATTGCAAACGAGCAAAATCTCCCAGATTTCCTTTAATGATATTGGTATAACACAGGTTTACTCAAAACTTAATGCAACATCCATTATCTAACTTTACAAGGTGTATTTTAAAATATTATTAAGGTTTGTAAAATAAATGTAATGAAACCTCTAAAGAGCACGAATAGTTGATAATTCCATTTATTTTTCTTAGGTTCATAATACGTTATATTGAAGATATAATTTAGTTAGGACGTAACCATTAGAAAGACGTAATAGTCGAGGAGCAATGCAATTCCCTACTCGCCTCAATAGAAACTCTTAAAAATGATGGGAAGTAAAAGCGTTTTAGTACAATTTCAAATTCGTACTTTTAATCATTAAAAATGTTGCATATCATCATATACGTATTCGAAATTACAACAACGGTTGTCGGAAGCGACATCCGCATTCAATATCCAGTACTGTCGTATATAACCAGTACCGAAGAAATCGAATTTCAAGCACAAATTTCATTGTCTCGATTGCAAATTCAAGCCGGAATACGGTCGTCGTTGTCATATAACTCTGTGTCGGAATAGACTGGGAATATCGCATAAGACAGAGAGGAGCAAATAAAATACTTTAAGATGTCGGGTG
Source organism: Tineola bisselliella (assembly GCA_028551675.1). Classification (NCBI taxonomy): domain Eukaryota; kingdom Metazoa; phylum Arthropoda; class Insecta; order Lepidoptera; family Tineidae; genus Tineola; species Tineola bisselliella. The sequence goes on from JAPWLS010000122.1 coordinate 130,052, forward strand.
ACTAGGATTTATTGAATTTGTTGTTTGCGGTCGAAACATTCTCACGTATTAGAGTAAATTAGAAAATCAACTTTAACAACTTCCAATTATACTTTTATTTTAATTTGAATTGTTAACGTTATACTTGGCGACAAATAATATATTATTCGTAAAAAATATCGACAAAGTAAATAAGGATAATACCTTCTCATATTTCCAGTACCTATATATAATAAGGTCAGGAAAATATTAAGAAAAACAAAGTCTTCATTTACTTGACGATATAAGCGGATTAAATTTTCTTTCATTGCAAAGTTTGCTCTAGAGGATTTAAAAGTCACCACATTTTTATGTTCAGTAGCTATACATATAGTAGATACACACATAGTTAAGCAATTTATTTAAAGCATTTGTAACGAATGTGTGTAATATAAATATGTACCTACACGTAATAGATTGTATTATTTTACAGTTTATTGAAAATAAACATTAATATCGAACAATTCAAGTTTAGTATTTAAGAATTCCGGCATCTAACTAGCATGTAGCTATTCAATATCTCCCAGCTCTTGTAAAAATAGATAAAATTCAAATTCTTCAAATTGAAATTGAAAGCATCTTTTTCCCATTACTTTTCATTCCGACATTGCGTCGTAAAGGCTACTAAAAGATAAACCTCAGACCAAGATGCTACATGCTAGGAGGTTTTACAACTTGTTTTCTTTACACTTTGTACCAGAATATTCTAATTTTATTTATTTATTACATAATAAGGCTACTTCTTCTGAAAGATGTATTCCGAGAAATGAAATATTTATTTAAAAAATATATATTTAATAAAACAGTATTATTCGAAAGGAAAAAGATTAAATATATCAGTCATATTTTCGTAAATTTTCTTGATGTAAAACAAGTGTAAGCCATTTTAACAAGAAGAAAACGTGATATACTTACTATATTTACCCATGAGTTTATGGCAAAAATATGTAAATTATTTTTCTTTAAGGACGTATTTTGTCCTACTAAAGAAAAGTCATACATTAATGATTTTTATTCGAAATGTATCGCGTGTTCGGTGTATACATATTTAGTCTTGTGTCGACTTTGACCCAGCACATATTGCATGTCTTTACCAAAAGTAGCCTAACCAGTGTCGTAACATACAAACAAAGACTGAATATAATCACAATTTTGTACTTGTCTTGCATTGTAATGGATTTGAATTCACGTAATTTACATTTGAAACAGAATTTAAATCCAAATACTTCGACAGAGAAATTTTTATACAACAATCGCATCCGTTATACTGAGAGGCAAAAATGCACTATTCAGGTTAAGTCCACACTCCTCCCGTTATACGCGGCTATATCTAAGCTGTACTGAAACGGGTCTAGATCATTTGATAAGTCTTATCCTTGAAATTTGTAGTAATGTCCCAGCACAGTACTCTAGGCTAATTATAATCAACGGTCTGCCTAATAAAATACAAATTAATAATTAAATCTCGAATGAAACTTTTAGTCGTGAATGAACAAATTTTGTATCTATTAAAAAATTGTTCCAATAACTCCTGGTCTTCTCTTTTAATTACAACGGTAATCTTGGGCGTTTTTTACGTCTTCTATATCATGCTGGAAAATCCCGCATAAACATAAGGTTATTTTCTCTTACAGACGACTATAATATTATATATAATTCATGAAGTCACAAACGTTGAGTATTTTTCAAGCAATACACACTTTATTACAGTATATTCATAATATTATCTAAACAACTAAAACTTAGTTTTCTAACTTAGTTTTTCAACATATTTTCTGAATTAAAGACAACACTAGATAAAAATGTCACACTTTATATTATTATTCGTGTAGTTAAATGTTTACTTGACAGCCTTAATATTCACTCACCTACGTAAACATCATCTAAATGTAGAATATTTTCTTTCGCTCTAGTCTGTTGTGTTTTATGTGAAACATTTCCCAAACTTTAAACATGTTAAGCTACAGGTATATTGTTTATTACCTCTTATATTATAGTTTATCTGCAATGTTAGCGTACACTTAAATGTTATGTGTAACAACTCACTGAACTTTTGCCTTCAAAACTTCATCGTAATAAATAAACTGATATCCCAAGTCTCAAACCGTTAGACTAGATTTTCTTGTCACTTCTTGGCAGTGCCAACTTATTTTTAAGCAAATTTGATCAACTTCCTGCTTCACGCATATATTAAATCAATTACTATATGCTTATTTTTCTTATATATTACAGATTTTGTGTACGAGTTTAATCTGTAAATTTACCTAAAAGCTTTGGGCCAATAGAAAGGAAAAGATTACGCCGCTTGAGACGTTGCTGTCGTATCTAATGTAACGTGTTAAGAGTAGTGCAGGGGACAAAACGAATGAAAGAAGACAGGATCGCTCCCAGAGCAACACCACCGACGAAGTAAATAAATATATTAAACACTTTATTACTATTTTGACTGCGTAATGTATTTACATTATAACTTAAACATTAATTGTTCTCTTGCCTCAATTAAAAAACACAAAATTTGACTTGAATAATTGTAATCCTATAATTTAATTTAATTTTGACATTTGAATGACTGTATTTTTTATTTGATTTGATTGTTATTTTAATTTTAATTTTTAGTTTTATATAATTTTTTATTTTTAATTTTAATTTAATGAATGATTGTATTTTTGTTCCTTTTTTGCTTTAATTGTAAATTTTTTGTAATGTTAGTGCATGCTGTGTCCACTGTGCATAGGGCCTACAATCTGATTGTTATAATGCTTAGTGCGATGTTAATTCCAACTCTAATTGTAGAGCCCTGTTTGTGGACCCAATGAATAAATAAATAAATAAATTAAATGGGGGTGAAGATATTTACAACAAATGAAATAGTTAATTGAAAATAATATATTTTTAGTTTTTTTTTTATTTCGTATTTTATATTTGTACGCATATATCACTGTGCAGAAATAAAACTTTTCTATATCGAAATGATTAATTGCTTGACTGAAAAGGTTAGGGAGGAAATATAGCGAGGCCATTTGGACAGAAGAGGATTTTCGTTACATAGCTAAAAAATTTGACTGTATCAATCTTTAGTTACGTTAATATACACCTACCTATCTCATTATATACAATTTACAAATAATAAACGCTTTTTAATATTTATCTAATTTCTGTCAATGTAATTTCATAAAATCGTTGATGAGTTTGTTATCCGGAGTTATATAAAATTAATGCTGAATAAGAAAATTTTCAGTCATGTCTGAGGTTAATCGCGTACATGATTTATCTCATTTAAAGGGTATTATAGAACTTACAATCGCATTTAATCTAACTTTACACGAGTAAAAACTTTTGGAATTTGATACACGGTTTCTAATTAAAATAGTCAAAGTAAACAAAATCGTAAGTTATTTAAAACTCTTAAATTTAAAATAAATAATTCGTATTATTAATAAGGGAAAATTTAGGGATTATATACGTCAAAGCAAGTAAGATAATCTTTAAATATCTTAAGGAATATGCACAAAGGTAGTTTACTTCTTAGCTCTGGTCATGGTCTGTAAATACATTGAATAATGAAGCTAAACTCAGAGCTGCAATGTTTTCTCAGGGGCCCTCAAGTTAAGCGGAGAAAAGCTCCTCAATAAACAGGGTTGCAAAAGGGGAATGAACTAATGTTATATGTTGAAGTACTTAGTTGTTCATATTCCGGATTTTCATTCAAAAGTTTCTTCTGTAGGATGTGGTAGGAAAACTACCTTTTTAAATTAAAATATTTACACTCTATTTGTTAAAAATGAGAAAAGCTTAATAAGCGAACATCTTAGATCGTACTTTTTAACAAGCTGTTGACGTTTTTTTCTTAAAATAGTCTTAAAATCACCGATATATATACCTATATGTATGTACCTTTACTTATTGAACGAATTAGTGTTGTTTGATCCATCTTTATTGGTGCATTTACATTTGGTGATACCACATTGGGCGCGGGCGATCTTCAAAATCCATACCACATGGTTCCTATTAGGAGAATAGTTGTTAAAATATGATTATATAGATAAAGAGACCGCAAATTATTTCACATACGGGTTGTTGGAGAGCTTAAACACCCGAGTTAATAACGATAGAAAAATACACATAAAACATGTTTAATGTGCTTTAAAACCATTGGAGGTAAAATTGATTATTTAAGCTGAACGTTTATTTAAGTAACATGTCGCACTCTATCCCGGAAACAGAAGATCCGTTTTGAAACATCAAACTAAAACTCATCTATCAGTTTCTTTGTTCAAGTCTATGCTGATTTGAATAGACCGTTGAGAATGTTCCGACAACTTCCAAGGCTTTGTAGAGCTTCTAACGATTACCGGTTGAGATAATATATATATACGACAAGCAAATGTTATAACAAAGGTATTCAATATCACTTTTGTTTTATCTTGCCGTTCGGGAAAGTTTATGAAAGCCATACGTTGTATGTTTTAATTAAGTATGTAAGCTAAAATTATATTGTTTACGTGTTTAGGTACATAACCGAATTTAGTATTACAAAACTAATTCTCTTTGTAAAACTTTTCAGGAATACACAAAGCACTTCATAATAAAGTTGTTGATACAGATTTTGGAAACTTGGCAAAGTATGACGGTATGTTCTATGCGGAGTGACGGTATCTGGTATATTATATAAGGAAGACAAATTAATGGAAGATATTCCTTTATCTTAAATACAAACATGTGCAAACTTGAGAGACGTAAATATATTAATTCATTTCAAAGCACAAGTCTTGGAGGTAGACGACAAATAGTTACTTGACAATGTGCGCAGTCTAAGTTGCAATGAACCCAATACAAGTTTGTAGTGCATAACTTGAGCTCTCTTCATTAATTGTGTTTTCGGGATCTTACTCCAGTCATATTGCTTTACGAATTTAAATATACCTATACTTATATAATGCAGAGAATATAAAGACAGTAATAAAATCAAACAAATTCATATTATATTAGTAAACAGAAAACTAAATATTATAGAGATTTGTTCCATGGAAAAATGTTTTTTTTTTAAATATACAGGTACCTACTTGATGTAAATTATTATTTATAAACTTGAATTATTATATTTTATTATTATTATTGAATTATTAAAGAACATTTTACTTTAATAAATAAGCTAAGCCAAAAGTCTAAAAATAATAATAATAAGTTAATCTAAAAATAATACACATAGTAGATATTATATATACTATATATATTTTTAAAATAAATGTTTATAACTTATATTGTTTTCTTTTATTGTAACCGTAGTATGAGTGAAGGTTAACTGGCTATTCTATTTCTCTCCCATTTGCGAGCTCAACTCCGAGCGTGTTACAAGCTATTTCACGTAGCGTGGCAATAATAATTTTTGGCGGTATCTTCTTCGAAATATTTCTAAGCTTTTTTAATTAATTCTAGTAAATTTAAATTGATTTTTTTCTCGCGGATTTTATTATATGTTATTATTTTTAATATAAATAATTATAAGAAATAAAATATATAAGAAATAAATAAAAATATAAATAAAACAAATATACACAAAGTTTTTTTTTAAGGATTGATCGTGAACAGCGATTATGCGTGTTTAGAATATTGCGTGCAAAGAGTATCACGGAAGGTCGGAGCTCAGCAGCCGCCCGTAGAGCTAACGGTGAGGATGGCGGGGCGTGTAATAACATTACATTTTCGTTCCTAGTATTGATTTTCACCCAAAAATATTCTTGTCCTGTCGACGTGAACGTATAACGCCTCGCTACATGCTTAGTCCCTAAATCAAAAAGCGCATGCTCGGTTTTCCCGCTCATGCGTCCGCCATTGTCACAAATTTAAATCAGGTACAGGAGGAGGTAGAACGAAATCGGACAGAACGTCGTCGCTCGCCGAGGCTTCAGCACCTCTGCGACCTATGCGCGCTTGTCTGTTCGAATTATTCGAAGTAGTTGAGCGTGTTAGTAACTAAGCATCTTGGCTAGGGTTGTCAATATTGACTTTAAAAAAATATTTGTCATCTTAGTTTGACGATTTTCATTTTTAAAATAACATATAATCAGTAAAAACTCTATTATTATTTAGAATAACTTTCCTATTGTTTGTTTCGCGCGGGAACATGATCGCTGAAGCTAATTACTAGGCGATACGCGCGCCGGTAAAGACGACTGAGAGCCGTGTACATCTACTGCTTTGAATTCATTGATTCCACACACTTTCACCCACAGGGTAAGTGCTTTTTAAGTTTTCTCTAAAGTTTCACAAGTTCACCGGGCCACGTGCGCCACGAGAAGCAATACGGACCGACCACAGACTTATGTATTTCGTTTGTTTTCAACATTTAATTTTTAGTGAAATGTTTACTTTATTCTTGTTACTTTATAAATTAATTTAGGGGATAATTTGAGTATTTTGTATAGATATTTGTGAGTAGTAGGTATATGTGTTGGTAGCCATCTGGTTTACATTTCTAAAGTTAGATTGTAAAATCGTAAAGCATGAAGAAATCTTTAAAACCGACGCCTGATTTATCAACGTGGGCTGTTTTGTCTTCATTAATTATTTCCGAATTTTAAGATCAATATCGTCTAGCAATTTGTATTCTATTTTTCTCACAGGTAAATAATAGGATAAACATTTCTGGCTAAATTTTTATCGCATTTAGTTTAATTTAAATGTTGTTTACGGTTTTCGGTGTTTATTTAATTAAGTTGTTTGCACCATTTTTAAATGGAATGGAGTTGTTCGATGAAAAATGCTTCTGGATATTTTTATACACAGGAAAATTGTGTTTTTGATAAATACGGATGAGGTTTGGAAAATTTAATTCATTACTTTTTCGAGCGAAATAAAAGAGATACCTAACTTTGTAAAAATATTAATTAGTTTAAAGTGTATAATATTATATTATTTAATTATATTTTTTACTTATTTCAGCCGTAATGAGTTTGCACATATGTATAATAAAGATTTTGGTTGTAAAATAAGCATATGTTAAAGAGTTCATAAACAGCTAATATTTTTTTATCAAACAATATACAAAGTTTTATAAAACTGCAGTTTATTAAAAGCTAAATTAAATTTGAAAAATATATATTATACCTATAACCAACACGTGATATTTCAGGATGTAGTAAAATAAACTTAATCGAGTTTGTTCATTAATCTGTATAAGCCCGTATTGTGGATTATGGCCTATACTCTACACAGTTTAAATATTGTGAAGATAAACATGAAATGTGATTTAAATATGTATAATATTTGAAAAAATTGAAAGAGTTATAAGTCCGATCTGCCGGCCCGAGATAGCTCGACACCCACCGACTACAATCAATCTACAGAAGGCAGGAAACAAAAAATATGAGCGTGTAGAACAATTAATTTTAAAAAAGATAACGTTTTTGTCTGGAATTTCAGTGGCGAACCTAACCTAAAAAATTCATGAAAGTAAAAGAAAAACGGTTTTTCGCTAATAAAATAAAAAGTTGAGCTCGAATCCATATAATAAAAAGTTGTAGGTTTTAAAATTATCTTTCGATTGATGTTTTATGAAATATTGATTAATGCCTTATACATGGAGAAAAACGCAAAAAACCGGTAAAAAAAATTTCATTAATTTTTAACTTTTTATTAAAGGAACCTAGAAACTTTTTGGTTGATAAAAATTGCTTTTAGTTATCTGAAAATTCACAATGTTTTAAAAAAATGTTAGCGAAATTACAATTTTTGAAAAAAAAAAGGCATTTTCGTAGAATCGTTTGTATACAGCCGATATTGTAGAGCTTTTATCGAAGCTCTATTTCTTCGTTAAGAGTTGTATTATCACGCACAATTATTTAAAATTTGATTTTAGATAAAATCCCCACCGCAAAAAGAGAAAAATAATTCAGCTTTTATTGCTGTAAGTTTTTTATTTAATAATTTTTCGACACTAAACTACTATTTAATAAAAGTCTATGATTTTATACTAATTTACAAATAAAAATATTATTTGTACGACAATATGTCTCAATTTCACAAGCGTTTAATGAAATACAAAGGCTCGGGAATTAAGAAATAATAATTCTTCGCTATAGACGGCCGTTAAGTTTTTTTAAATCATGTTTGCGAATAACCTCATATATCACATGTGTATATTAATAAATAAATGTTTAACTGGAAATCAAACTTGCGCTTCCGGACTATAGTAAGGTTTTTTTAATTAAGGTTGCACAATTTAGAAGTAGTTAGAAAATGTGGGTTAAAGAAATGCATGAACATAGATATGAATGGCTAAGATCAGCAGTGTATATTTGTAACTGAAAGCGTGCAAAGCATATGATGTTTCATTGAAGCCGGTTTTTATTCACTCAACCCTCAGAAAAGTTATGAAACGTGCGCCTTTGACGTCGACCGGAAATATGTTAAGAGCGAATTTTTAGCAAAATGATGTTGGGTTATGATGAGGTATGCGCTCACAATAAACTCGGATCGTTATGTAAAACATTTCGAAGCAATTTCTTTAATTAATTATCAAAATCAAGAAGTCTTGGAAACTTTATAGTTCTCAAGGCTACGGAAAAACAAGAAGAAGATACATTTGTTGGAGTGAAACAATTAATTAGAGTTGTATCATATTTTATATTTAATTGGATACTAGATATCATGTTCAATTACGTATTATTTTCACATGTGCGTTGTTGTTCATACAGTAAGCTATTACACAATATACGAGTATAATATTATAAGAGTAAGTACCTATATTAAATTCTATCAGTATGTTATAACAGTTTGACTAAGTAGACACACAAAAAATTACACACAGAAAGTAGAATAATCTCGCCGCGATCGCGATGCCTACAAAGCTTAATGCCGGAATAAATTAATCAAAATAAATGCTACAGTAAGCCATATAAAGACTTTATTATTATTTAAATCGCATATCATCCAACCTAGAACAAAAGGTTTGTTAAATGAGAACCATCTGACGTCAAAGAAAAAAAAAACAGAAGTTTAAAAATAAATAAATTCATACTTGATAAATTCATATGCAGTAAATATGTCATAACATGTATTAAAATGAGGGAAGATCTAGCAATTTTGTTCTTCAGAAAAGCTATAACCTTTCGGATTTATGTTCTACTTTTATGTCGCTACATTTTTTACAGACTTTTCAATACTTAGGTCATAACTTTAGATTTTATTGATATGATACTCGTAAATGCGAAAAATATGTAATACAGCGTTAGTATTAACGACTGATTTTTACAAAAATGTAACGCGTGTTTTGTAAGATTGTATATGAGATATGTGTATTAATATATAATTGTAACAATCCTTCTAAATTAATGATATGAAAATGTTAAGAAATAAAAAGGGAACAAAGTTGAATTACCCAAATATATTTCCTTCCACATCTCATTAATTTAACACCGCCACACTATTTGTCTTGATGGACGTTGTAAATCCGCTTCGTTTAACACTATTTTCGTTGAGTCTGTGTATTACGTGTTTATATTAAGCGTGAATTTACAATAAATCTGTAGACATACTCTAAAATCTGTTGAAATTGGCAGAAGTTGCATGGGCTTGTGAAATATTTACACTATTTAAACATTTCAATAATTTGAATGAAAACCGAAATATAAATTGGATTATATTATTAAGATTTTGAATTCAGAAGTTCAAGTATAAAATCATTATATTAAGCTGCGAAAATGTTGAGATTATTATCAGACTGAATATTATCACTTTTAAGTGGTATCAGATGTCCACCATCTCATGCTCATGGTTATAGAAATAAAAATAAAAAGTTAAATTCCTACTACTTAACCATTATTTAGGAATTACATAGTACGTAGTAAGTAGCGTTAAATAAATATTAATAAGCGAGATAAATACATTAGAGCAGGGCTGTCCAACTGGCGGCTCGCGGGCCGTATATGGCCCGCCAAATTATTTTTACGGCCCGCGAGTACATTTTACTATGAATAATTTTATGTTACTAAATTATTATTATTAATATTAAAATTATTTTACTATGTGAAAATTTAAATCTAATTTGAATTTAAAGTAGGTACTATTTAGTTTGCGTAACTTCACTTAACCTGGCTGAATACAGCAGCAATCCGTTTAACGTCTGATATTATTAACTTAATTTCACATTTATTTATTAATTAAAACAATTATTGAATATGAGTGCTACTAATAAAAGAAAAATAGACCTCGAAAATCGAGAATTTCAAGACCGCGGGAGATGGATTATTTATTTATTCTGCACAAGAACATAAACTGACTTTTCATTTATCAACCTTCTTGGCCCGCGAAATGTTTGGTGAAGCAAATATGGCCCGCGATAAGTTGGACAGCGCTGCATTAGAGCATAAGGTCTTCGACTTCGTAGTGATAAATACTTTAATTGGTAATAAAATATAATGAGCACTTAAATAATTATTCAAATATATTAGGTACAATAATTAACGAACGAATTTTATATAATTTTAATAATTAATCCAGTGTTAATTTTTTCTTCGCGCCTTTATTAAATTGAGTGCCTAAATCATTTTTTAATCAATTCAATTTTATCTAACAATATCCAGGACCATGACATGGCTACTGCAAGGATTTAGAAACATCAGTATAAATTGACAAAATATTATAGATTGTAGATAAATTTGTCATGTAATGTTCGTGAGTAATTTCAGACATACTAGAAGATTTATAATTTCAGTCTTAATGTAGGTAAAAATTGAAAATACGTAATTTTAACGAACGTAATAAATTCGCCTCGAATGCAATATTTCAGTGATAAATCTTTAAAAGACCTTATTTTAAATCTATAAAGTTGTTGAAGTGTTTTATTGCTTTGCCGGTGTAAAATTGAAGAGAAAAGTGTTACCTACCGAGGTTGAGATTTATTCGTCGCAATAACTCTAAGAGAAACTTTATTTTCTATCGAGGTATAAAGTAGAATATAAAACACGACTCCATTTCAGTAAAGTGCTATTTTTTACGTGAACTTCTCACATTTATGTATATATCCATCTCTTGTATATTGATCTATATATTTTATATATAATATTTATGGCTCGTGATATCGTAGGCGGTAATATGAATTTAAAATAAATACTATGATGATTCTTTTTACATGGTCTCGTGCTACTACTATCACTTTTAAACAGCTACCCTGAATTACCTGCAGACATTTTTTTAAATAGACACAAAAAGTTTAGTCGGCTTTAAATTTATTCGTATCATTACAAATGGTATATTCTTAACTAGCTATATTTTTACATGCACGTAGTGAATTCCTGGCGAGCCATTTCTTGTTATAGTGAAGACAGGCGTTTCCCTTTTATAAAATATTCTCAAAACGTTTAGTAGCAGTTTAAAAATTAATATTTCATAGCACATGTCGTAAAGGCTACGGGAAATGGTAACACGTGACTACTTTGAGGGGTGATAGAGTTTTATTTTTATTTTACTTGCTTCTAACTAATTTTCATTATCTTCTTAGAATAGTTTAAATGTTGTAAACACAAAGTTCATCGTCTACAGAGGGTACGGTCGATAAAGAAAATGTACTAATACAAATATTATTAACGTTAATTTTTTTTGGTGATATATGAATGCAACCTATATTATTACGAAATAAGAAAATTTAATATTCTATTTTGAGTCAACTCAAAATAGAATAACATATACAGAACATAATAACTCTAGCATTAGTAGGTTGTAGCCCAATTTTCTTAGCTCACTGTAGGCAATAAGCTATATTCTTTATCTTGATTTAAGTTATTTGCGGTATAAGTCTTCAACTATCATACTGTACCACTTGACAACAACCCCCGTAGTAGCCAGTGGGGTGGAACAGATTGATTTTATTGTTACAGTTCCCGTTCCCATCTGCAATATGAGTAGTTTTTGTGTGTCAGTTTACCTCGAATATATTCGTAGTTTGTTTATGGTCTAATACTCGTCATACTCACGTTTTAGCTAACAAAGAGATACCCTACTATCGCCATTTAGATATGTTATAGCTGTGTTTATATTTTAAAATTAAAAATAACCGTCTAAAGTGTGTAATTCCTAATAAAACTATAAACATTTTGGTTAATTTTTGTGTTTAATATTAAAATAAAAAATATCGCAGAAATATTTCGCGCTGTTCATTTTAACATTCGATATCGGCATGGTGTTAACTACATTATCGATATTGACTGTAGGTAATTCACACATATCCGTGCGCTTACCGGCAATCAAATTTCCATCCTAAATTTATTGATGGATATCACAAGCTTCGACGAGGTTTTGCATGAGAATATCAATTGCTTACAACAATAAATTGAAATTATTTGTTTTTATAAACTTAGAATTACAATAAATGTTTAATTAGAAAAAGAGCAAACTTAATAACATCAAAAATTCGATTTAATTTGACTTCAAATTCGACTTGAATTTAATTATTTACCAATTTAATAATAATGGCAAACCCCTGCCAAGTTAAAATTGTTTTCCAATTAGCACCCATTTCCCGCAATTTTCATTTAATTAACGCGGTACCAATATGTCTTCATAAAATACTTAATATTAATTGATATCTACAATCAGGCATAACTGCAAGTGAGTGAATTTAATTTCCAATAATTAATATGTTATGTTATGTTTAATCGTGGTATGAAGACTTATGTACTTCTCTTTGAATATTATTAAGTCACGTGTTGTACTTAGATTTCTAAAATGTAATAAATTCCTTTTGCGAGCGTGCTATTCGACAATCACAAGTAAATGCCACGTTTATAGGTTTAGGTTTGTGTAACCCACATCACAGAGACGTCACAATTTATGACAGGGTAAAACAAAGCAACACTAAAACCGATATTACTCGTAGAAACAATTCGAAAATAATTCAATAGCTGGCAATTTAATTTTCATTGTGATTGGGCAAATTCGAACTTACTACATGATTAAAGGTTTCCTTTGATTTTCGTATTTCGTCTAATTATATTTTGAATTTCCAAGAAGATGTCATTACGCTAGGAACTTCTGGAAATAATTAATTATAATCCTTTCAAGAGATAATTTATAATAGCCAGATTACTTATAAAGAGTAAGATTAGTATTGATGCCTGAGATTATTCGCGAATTAATTTAAAAGATTTTATGCAGTTTACTTTTTCGTTTATTTTGGGTCGTCGAATCAAAATTATAAAAAAATTGCACCATAGTAAGTCGCAAAAGGTTTTTTAATTATTTCATATTAGTTTTCATTTGAAAATAAATACTCTTTTATTAAATTATAATAATTCTTTCTTCGTAACAGCAAAGTGTCAAAAGCAAATAAATTAAGATGAAATTGTTTGCAGTGTTCGTTGCAGTTCTCTGATAGACTAATAGTTAATACAGCTTTCGAAGACATTACTTAGGTACTTAAGGCGTGATTGAACGGATCCCGGCACGTACATTTTAAGGCTTTTAAAGTGTTTGTTTTAGTAATAGCAGTTTCAAACTATCTTCGGTTCTTACACGAATAACAGCACGTTCTCGAATATTACTTTGTCCACAAAGTTCCTGAAAGTTAATTTACATTATTTTAGATCATATTTTGACTAATAACGTTTACCTTCACACTTAATAAAAATAATTGATAGTAATATTATGTTTAGAATCCCTATAAAATTAAAATTATTCTTAAAAATTTTAAACAAAATCGATTATACTGGAGCCATACCTACACGTATTTTGATTGGTATATTTATAGGGAATATGCGTTACATACGGTAATAACTTGGTGATTCAGTTTCTTTCGTGGTTAATTCGGGAGAGGTCTAATAAAGACTATTAAAACCACCTTTAACAATGACTAACTAATGTACTCGCACAATATGCTGTAATTTCCCATCAATGAATATATACTACATAAGTATGTCTTGAAGTATGTATTTTAGAAATCGCACGTGTTATGGGTCCTATGTTGTGCGTTTTATGCCATATTATTTAACCAACAATCAATGTAAATGCGTCTTAATGGTACGTAAAAATGAAGGGCGCAAAATATGTAACTAGAAGTTTTAACAGTGAACCTTTTTTATTCTAAGAAATCTTTCATTTTAAAGTAGAGTTCATTCGCCGATACCTATAATATGGAACCTGCTTCATTGCATACAGCCTGTAGTGCGGTGAAGTAATCGCCACAATACAACAATGCTGTCAGTTTCACGCCTCTGACGACAACAGGTATTGTTACAATGACAGTTGACACCCTAACAACACCCTTGCAATATAAGTAGATACTATATGTTGTTTGTAGGTAACTGTATATGTAAAATGTTTTATTTAATTCCAGCATTGTATTTATTAATAGTGAGCTTTCTATTTATATGCAAAATAAATCATTATAGTATTAAATATTTCACAAATTGTAAATTTATTTTCATGAAGTTTCGTGCATGAGCGTACAATTGAATTTGATTATGTTTTCCAAAGTTATCGCGTGAATGTTTTTTATTAACCAAATGCTGTTAAAATACACAACGGTCTATTGAAAAAAAAGGGAATTATAGGAAATATTTTCATCATTATTATATATAAATAATAAAACACAATAAATATAGCATGAAGCGTAAGCATATACGCATCCTTTACATAAAACTATACAATAGAAAATAGCGCTTGCATCGTTATTTGCACTATTTGAGGAAACATCGTATTTAGTTACTAAACTGTAGTTAGTAATTCTTTGAATGACTGGCATAACATGTTTATTGGTGCATTAATTTATGATGAGAAACGCTAGTAAACAGATGGACTCGCGGTATAGCAATGAATGTCGGCTAAAAATGGGACACAGAACTTTTTGTTCGTAGCCGACTTACGAAATAATAAGAACCCCACTCCAGGTTCGCGACCTTAAAGCCTGTATGTATAATTTAGCAGTGTGTCGCTCTTTCGCACTCGTTCGGTGCTTGTAATTTTGAAAAAATCGAAATTTTTTTTTTTGCATATTTTGAATGTACATATATTTGAGAATATCGTCCGAAAATTTCATATTGATCCGGCAAATAGTTTCAGAGAAATTAGCGTATTTGTAAAGACGTCTCCGAGCGTTTGAAAGTAGGCGGAGCGTAAACCGGAATAGTACCTTATGGCGACATTGAAGTGATGAAAAAAGAATGCATAGATCATGTTCAGAAGCGAATGGGTAAACGACTAAGAGAGTGTGTAAACAAAACTACAACTGAAATTACTGATAAAAATGGAAAGAAATGACAGAAAAAGGTACTTGCTGGAAAGGGTAAACTGATTGGTAAAATCATCGATAAATTAACTGTGTATTATGGCTTAGCGATAAGAAGACACTGTGATTCTGTTGAAAATATGTCTAATGCCATTTGGGCTTCTTATTATCATAATTGCTCCACTGACGACAATCCTCAACATGATAAATGCCCGACTGGAGAAGACTCGTGGTGTTCTTGGCAGAAAGCGCGAGCCTTGAACACATTATCAAGCTACAAACATGATTATCAACCCTTACCACCTGATGTTGCTGAAGCTATACTTCCAATTTACACAGATCTGAGTAATAAAAAATTATTAGAAAGATGCGTTGGTGGTTTCACGCAAAACAATAATGAAAGTTATAATCAGCTCCTGTGGCTTTAAGATTGTTGAAATTGCTGCTTATCTGGCTGCCGGCATATTCAATGAAGGAAAAACATCTCTTCTATATTTCATGAACGCACTGGGACTATCACTTGGGCCTAATGCCCATGCCTACGTAGAAAAAGAGGACGCAGAGCGCATCTCGATTTCTGGCGCAAGAGCGCAAGAGAGCACGCGCGAGGGGAGAATGTCACGTGGACAGCAACAGTTGGCTGTTTTAGAAGCAAACGATGAAGCAGAGGGTTCTTCTGATGGCCCTGGAATAGATGACTCGATGTAAGTTGGAAAAAAATTTTTTTAACTTAGTTTAAATGGTTCCCAAAACTTTAAACGCGTTTTTCTCGAAACGCTGTTTTCAAAGTCGGTGAGGAAAATTTCTCCGAAACGGCTGGACCGATCGGCTTGAAATTTTCACACAATCTTCTTAGATATTTGTATCAGGTAATGATCGAAGGAATAAGGTTTCTGACAATAATTTCTATTTTTTAAGCCACTTTAAACTGTAAATTTTCTTGAAAAAAACGATTTTTTTCTTTGGGAAGCCGCCATTTTGTCAAAAATCAAAATTTTGACTATACCTTCGATCATTACCTGTATTCATCTATCCTAAAAATAAATCTTTTGGTTTTTTTTATTTCAGATAATTTGGATCAGAGATATCTTCCTCACCGCCAGACACCTTTTTGTGGAGGTCCTCTAGGAGATCACCTACAGGAACAACGGGACCAAATATTTTTGTAAATAAATCGTGAATTCTTAAAATACATTAAATTCGCTATATGCACATTTATTCTATGTATTTATTTAATAAAAAGTCTCTTCACAAAAAATTCACAAAGAAACACGTTTTTTCGGACATTAGTGACATAATATGATGTAGTTAATATGGTTGCGGAGTATTCCGTAATGCGAGAATGTCTTCCCGTTTCCATGTTTAGCTCATACTATTACAGGTTGTCACCATAACTCCTCATATGAACGCCGACATTAAACGCTCTATTTATATGACCAATTCGTTTCATAGCGCCTTATGAGGTGCGGATGGTACTTTTATATTAAATACGATTATGGCTATCTGATCCCATGCCGTGAGAACTGCAAGGTTGTGTCCTGGACACCGTATTGCTTGATTATTTTATATGTTATCATTAAGTTGGGAATTGTAATGTTTGACTTTAAAATTGTCAAAATAATAATAATTTTGTTGCCAACTAAACCTGTTGGTTAAATAAGAGTAATTTTCGTTTACGAAAGTCGTTAACAGTTTTGAAAATGCGCACCGAGCAGTTATTGCTTTAGTTTTTATTTTATTTATGCTCGTATCAAACAATACATTCTCACGTTTTATTTCAATTTCGTTTTCTTTTATGACCTTAAACTCTTATTTCAAAATATACATAATATTAATAAAATAATCCATTTGATCTGTCAAGGTTCATGGCTTCATATTTGCATTGGCCCAACGGATTATGGTTTACACAAAATTGGTAGGCAACGAGGCAGGTAATGATAGAAATGCTGCAGTGTATATTGCACCCTCGTTACCTCAGGGAGTAGATATTCTAACCCAGAGCATGTGCGTGGGCCAGCCGTCGCAGCTAATATGATTATGACAACGGTACGTGCCGACCCAGCTCCGGGAATCCTCGCACAAATATTCATTAATCTTTCACGGCCCGACGTCCGCTGCGATGGAGATTTAATCAGATTAAGGATCATCTTTTTTTGCGGGAAAACTCTTTGCCCTTTTGTTGCTATTCGACGTCGCTCGCACTTTGTGCGAAATTTATGACGGACGGTGTTTGCACTGAATGTAAATTCGTTTTAGATAACGATCTTATTTCATTATTATTATTATTATTACACTTTCTGCCTGCTTAACATTCATAGCTTATCGCTCAATGCTAATACCGCAACACAAAATTCAATCTGTCAAATGCTATATTTGTAATATTTGAAAAATTACTTGATGTACCTAATAGGTCTGAATGTTAAAAATGTGTTTATAGATATATATTTACTTTAAAACGTACAAAAATAAGTATTTTACAAAAAAGTTAACACTTAAATGGTCGCCTCATGAACAGTCCGTTTGATTCGTAGATAGGGCTGGACGGCTGTATAAAAAGTGAATTAAGCGCGGCGTGAACGCGCGTAAAATTATTTTACCATTGTATGCACCTATGCTTAATATTTTACTCTAAGACTTGAGATAT
>JAPWLS010001566.1:0-53403 GCA_028551675.1 Tineola bisselliella
ACGTTTAATCTTTTAGTACAATCTGATGAATCATTAGTGGAATATTGCGAAAATATATTTAATAAATTCTCTTCATTTTCTAAATTACAACGATCGTTTGCATGGCTGTTGAGGTTTGTTCACCGTGCCCAGCGGAACGTTTCCGTGGCAACACAAACCACGTTGAATACATGCGAGTTGAAACAGTCGCAAGACGTTTTAATTCGCTTGATTCAGCGTGCTTATTTTGGAGAGGAAATCAAACTTCTATGCAAGGGCTCAACATATATTCCATCCTTACGTAAACTAGCTCCGTTTATCGACGACCACGGCTTCCTCAGGGTGGGGGGTCGTCTCTCAAACGCTGAATTGCCATACAACAGAAAACATCCGCTATTGTCAACACTGTTCTCAACAGTTTTGGAGGAAATGGAGTAGAGAATACTTAAATACTTTGCAACAAAGGGCAAAGTGGTTCACTTCTCCTCATAATCTTAAGGTCGGAGATTTGGGGGTGGTTAAAAATGATCAAACCACTTCATGTAACTGGCCACTCGCTAGAGTTGTAAAAATTCATCCTGGTAAAGACGGTATCGTCCGTTGTGTTACCATTCGAACTCAGAAAAGCATGGTTCAAAGACCAGTTAATAAACTTAGTCCTTTACCTTATAATAATTAATTTTTATTCTATTATTTGCATTATCTTATTATTATTAAGTTTATTGTAAGGTCTAGATTTAATTTTTAAAGTTAATGTTTTTCTTTTCTTAAAGACTTGTCATATATTTTGTTTGTTGAGCTCGTAGCCCATATACATATATCTAAGTTTAAATCTTTTTTATTCCCTCTCTTTTTTAAATTCCTTATGTAAGAAACCATCACGCTGGTTTCGGTGGGGGGAATGTTCGATCCTGGTTCGCTCTGTTCGGTGTAGGGCAGCCGCGAGCTGGAGTCGTTTCTTAATCTGGCGCCAATTTGGCCCACACCGCGCATCAGCGCAGCCCGTTCTGCGCGCGAACTTAAAATCGAGTTGGCCGCGCCTTGTCACATGAAGATCGTATTGTGTCATTGTCACGGCGTAATAAGAAAAAACAATAAGAAAAAATCATAGCAAGCAAATACTGTTTTGTGTGGTGCCTTTTACGTGCTGGAGGAGATTTGATAAAGGTGAGTGGTTGTTCTCACATTGAACAGGAGTGACGGGAAAAGAGCATAAGGTCCTTCGAATCAGCGTGAATCTTAAATCAAAACTTGTGTCACGTTTGGCACACTGCATATATAAAAATGACAAACTGAAATGAAAATAAATATAGAAAAATTGGAAACTATAGTAAAAATTTTTTTTTTAATAAGAAGTATCCTAAGTTACTTCTAGTACCTCCAAAAATGTATACAAAGTTTCATGATGATCAGTTAAGTAGTTGTTGTGTGAAAACGTAACAAATAAACTCACATTCATATTTATAATATTAGTAGGGATTTGCTACCCATAGTTCATGGTTTCCTAATTTCGGATCAGGGCATTATTTTTATCTAAATATTCAATTCTAATTTAAATATCTAATTAAATATTCAATTTAATATACGCTTTAGCAAGGAAGGACTACAGCGAAATTAATCAAAAGTGTTATTTCGATTGAAAAAAAAATCACTCGGACCGTAAAAAATACCGATCGGACGCGCCCGGTTAATTTATTCCCCGGAATAAATATTTGACTCCGGTCGAGTATCACAATTCCGGGTTATCTCTACCCTTGTTGGTCTACCCTTTATTGAATCCTTGTACAATGTTGGAATCTCTGAATGAAATAGAAAAATGCGATAAGTAAAAAATTGTACCTAAATTTTCGTATGGATTTTTTGTTTTCTTTTTATAAACGGAAAAGTTTGCGGTAGTTTTTAATTTCGTTTATATTATATAAAAAACGCTTGCAAAAGGCTATCTACTATACATATATATCCTAGTTGGGTTAGGGCACTTTTTGGTCCTGCGACCTATTTTTGAGTGGGACTTTTAGACAACGTTAACTAATATTTACATTGCTATGAAATTAGTATCTTACGTATAAATACACTAATTAACTGTAACTGTTCTGCTTTATCTTATTAGTATAATATTAATTTGCTTTTTAAGTTTCTTCATTTGTTTCGATATACATTTTTATAAATATACTAGCTTTTGCCAGCGGCTTCGCTCGCGTTAAGAAGTATTATTATTAATTAGGTTTAGTTTGTGTGGCTTTACTTTTGTTTAACGTGTGTTAAGTAGTTATCACCATTCCTGTCGTGGGTCATAATTGAAAACTTGCTCCAGTTATTAACCACATATCTGTCAATTTTTAATTTCAGTTCAATCAGTTTTTTTTGGGTTTGGTCATTGCATAAACGTCTTTATTTTGTTTACAGTTCGTCCCCTATGGATAAAACTTCAGGGCGGTAAAAGACCTTTGGTTGCTGGTCAGACAACGGAGCTGGTATGTCAAGTTGTTGGCGCCAGACCCAAGCCGACTATCTCGTGGTGGAAAGGTGGCACCAGATTGAAAAATGTTAGAGAAACGGTACGCATTATTCAGAATACAGCTTCCTGTTGCTCCGGACTGACCTGTAGTCCCTGGTACATCCTTTCTTTGTGTGTCATTGCATAGATGCATCAGAAGAGATCTTAGAAATACCACTTAACTATAAACATAGTTGTGTCAACTCGAGTCGAATTCTCTCTAACTCAATTCTCTCGAAGACTGCTACAATTAAACATAACTGTATTATAGTTTTGTTGTTAGATAATATAAATACTTACTTTATTTATGTCAAGAAGATTTAATCCAAAATACATATTAATTAAATTCCTTTTTTTTTTAAATTCTATCTGCTTTAATTAATTTTAATAGTGTTATATTATATTATATTATATTATATTATATTATATTATATTATATTATATTATATTATATTATATTATATTATATTATATTATATTATATTATATTATATTATATTATATTATATTATATATATTATATTATATATGATATATTATATTATATTATATTAATATATTATATTATTTATTATATTTATGCTGAATCTGTTCTATTTTTTTTTAAATATTGTTAAAAAGATGAGTCATTAAATTGGTAAAAACAGAACATTAACTGGAGTTGTGTTTTTTCCTAGTTGGCACATCCCTATGTAGGCATATCAACTGTTAAATAGCTTCCGTGACAGAGTGGTGTGGTTCAAATACATTCATTCCGTAACTTGGTGTTTTAACTTCGTATATTCTCCAGTGTAATCTTATTCCTAATTGTACTGTGTTCAAAGTGTTGTATGTCAAAGTGCTGATTGCGAAACAGAAACCTACTAATGCCAGGGAATCGTTTACGCATCGATTGTATAATCGAGTTCGAGGCATCGAATGGCACAACCCTCCTATTGTCATGTCAATAATCCAGTTTGTGAAGCCGCGTTTACACGATTTATTTTGTTTGATTCAAGTATATGATATTTTTTACGTTTGTACAAAATAAAGGTGACTTTTAGCTACGTACATATTTATTAGTAGTATATGTTGAACAATCACCATATATTAGGGTAGATAGTTATTTTTTAAATCTTAGTGTAGTATTTATTTCGATATCGTTTAATTTTATTTTAACTAAGTTATCATACTAATTATTTTTGTATATGAATTAAAGCAGCAGCGCCACCTAGTTTTCAAAACTTTGAATTAAAATAAATACTATTGTGTTTATTTAGTTATGATTATTATTTCTTATCACTGCGCCCTCTATATCTCCACTTACACTGATGAAGGTTAACTGGTTCTGAAGATTGGACCTGAATCTAAAGACATTAAGGTTATCCTTGCTATTAAGATTAATTAGTATGATAAATAATTCGATTACTGTTTGTGATTTTTACTATTGTTCTATAAACAAAATTGCGTACTTGTCTAATAACTTGAATCGTGTATACACGCATTATTGGTATGCCATAGCACAGAGCGCAATTGTATGTTTTGTGAATACGTTATTCAATTAGCCGATCGGTGGTTTTGAATGAACACTAATGGATTCTTTTTGTTGTAATTTTAACTATTGTTCTGTTCCGTTCTGTTCTCTATTCAAATCTCAAATTGTCGAGTTTTATTTGTTTTACCGTACCTACATCTATTTTTATACATAACTCTTTAGTATTCATATATATGTAAGTGACATCATAGGATATTATATAATATAGGAAGTGATATAATATATATACAGGCAGTCCTCGACTTACGTCGTTTCGAGTTACGTCGAACAATTTTTTGACACTATTCCTCAAGCATACGTCAATTGTTTCGATTTCCGGCATAGGAGAATTCACTTGTCGCGAAGTTTTGTTCCTCCAAACACGACTTCGTTGTTGCAACCATTGGATCAAGGAGTTATTGCGTCTTATCTTTGAACCTAACCCTAGGGTTTTACATGTAAACATATGAAAAAATTTATTTCGACTTACGTCATTTCGAATTTAGTACCTAATCTAACATAACATGCCGTAAGTACGAGGACTGTCTGTATATATAGGTATAAATTGTTTCTGAAAGACTCAATACGACAGTCAAGAATCTACACTCTCTACAATCTTCTGTAAAATCGCCAATGCTACTTTGTTAATAGGACCCGACGATATATAATTTTGACTCTATTATTTCTAATGAATCTTTCAAATATATATAATTACAATAGTTGCGACTGAATAAACAATTGAAATTAATATATTTGTTGACAGATCTCCAAAGACGGTAATGTAACGAATAGCATCCTCACTTATATCCCCTCGATAGAAGACGCGGGACGTGTTATGTCGTGTCGCGCGGTCCAGCCCTCATTGCAGCATGCGACTCAGGAAGACGGATGGAAAATGGAGATTCAACGTTGGTATTTCTCCTTGTAAAAGATCAATATTTGATTGTATTCCAAATTAAATAATATTTTCGTTTTATTACTAAACATAGTGTGTGTATTTTGTACTGTATAGTACAGCCATTCTCAAAGTGGTGTTCCGCGGAACCCTAGGGCTAAAATACTGCAAAAAATATCTACCAAAGGGAGATTATAAGGTTACATCTAAATATTCCAACTAAATATTACATTGCAATATGATTATTCATAAATACATATAAATCAGTTTTTTGTAATTATATTAAGGCTTTTTCCTTCGCCAAAAAAGTTTGAGAACCGCTGGTATAGTATAATAATGTAATTGTTTTATTTAAACCAAAATCTTAGTTCACATTCTTTCTTTCTCTTTAATAGTTGTGATTTGTTTTGCATACCAAATAAAATCCCATTTTATACACATTTTCATACAAAACACATAAATTTTGTTTTCTTTTAATTCATTTGTTTTTTATATAATACAGTTCTATTTAATACAGTCTAAACTCCATATAACGTCGCTCGATTTAACAATAAACTCCCTAAAGCGTCGAAATTTCTCTTTCCATTTAACGACTACTCTCTATAACGTCAAAAAAGTACAGTCCCTTTAATGTCGTTATATAAAGTTTATACGGTATTTATAGCTTTTCTTTGTAAATATTGCGTGTATTTTATTTATGTGATTTGTTTACTATTTTTGTTGTATGTATCATTGTACACTGTACAGTGGGCTTATCACGAATTTGGTCTGGCTTTCGAATCGAGCTGTCACAAGTAAAACGGATCCGTTAGCAATCGGGATCATGATTTTTTTACTAACGACTAACGAGCACCATCAATCAAATGAGCGAAAGATCAAGACGTTCGAAAATTAACAAAAAGTATCTAAAATATTGTAGTTCCAAATCCGTACGCGGTGGCGCTGCTCAAATTTCCATACGAATCGTTTGAAGCGAACTCGGTTCGAAAGCCAGACTAAAATTCGTGATAAGCCCACTGTTCTGTTCTCATCGACAAAGCTTAGCTAAGTAGATAATGCCGATGGTGTTAAACGCGTCTATGTATTACATATTTTATGCTATAACTTAGCAGACTATAGTATTTGTGTATTTTTACAGATCTACCAATAGCAAAATTAGAATTAGGTGCAAATTTGGACGCTACGAAGGTCGTTGAGGGTTCAGACGTTTACCTCGATTGTAGGGTTAAGGCTAACCCTTGGCATCATCACGTTTATTTTACCCATAATGTAAGTTCCAATTCAAATAACTCCCGTGAAGTGACCTAAACCCGTTTTGGGATTAACTTAGTTTTAAACGAAAGATAGAGCATTTAGTGATAAATATTTTTTTAAATATCGAGTACTTTTTAGTAGAATGTATTTAGTTCTAGAAGAGTATACCCCAAGCCGGCATAGTAAAGATGACTATGAACCTCTTTTACCTTGAGAATGGCTACTATAATAAATGTATCTATACATAATGTGCATTTCCAGGGCGTCCTAGTAAAACCAGGTCCGGGAGTGTTATTAGCCAATCAGAGTTTAGTGCTTCAAGGAGTGTCTAGAAAATCTGCAGGTCCTTATGTTTGTTCTGCTAGGAATAGTCTAGGTGAAGGTTCGAGTGAAAACTTTAATCTGGACGTTAAATGTGAGTACATATGTCGTTTGTTTATTTATTTATTTTTATCAAAAATTGCTGTTTTGTTCTGTACAAAATTGTTTATTTACAGTCATATAATTACAAAGTATCCGATCTCTTCTCTCTATATGAAATAGAAAGAGACGGGAATAGTTTCTAAAAGAAATACCTTAAATTCATACCGGATAATATTCTAGCTATTTGTAAAGTTATTTATTAATAAGCAATATGTATTTTCCCAGTTGTTCCGACATGCCGGACATCAGTGCCCACCGCAATACGAGCAGCGCGGGGAGAAACAATTGAAATTGAATGCTATCTGGACGCTAATCCCAAGGTAAATAATGATTACTTTACACTTAGACCAGACTAGAAATAGAACTGAGTTAACAAGGTCCATCTACGACTCGATTTTACATAGAACGTTTCATTTTCATTGTAACTAAATAAAATAGTTGTAAACTTTGACTGTAAATTGACTTGACTTAAAGTATAAATGGTTCAGAAATAGAGAGAGTGCACGTAATATATATTTTTGTTAATTTTTTGTTAACTGAAAGTTTGACTTGACTGAAATTGACTTGACTGTAAATTGACTTGACTTAAAGTGTAAATGATTCATAAAAAAATGAAGAATAATGTGCACATATTTTTGTTTGTTATTATAAGCTAAATAATAAACCTTATGTCTTTATTTTAGGAACCGATGTCATACCATTGGTGGTTTAATAGTTCGGCCCATACGAAACACGAACTAATTACTTCTTCACCAAAGTATTCTGCACCAAATACACCAGGTATTTTCTTCGTATAAATCACTGTAGCTGAGTGGTTACCAGTGTGTTCTAGGTTTTATATGATTTCACAGGCGTGTTCTTCTATACCGTAAACAGTTCAGCGGATTACGGCTGGGTGCAATGTTCCGGATCGAATTCTGTGGGACGTCAATTGAAGCCTTGTCTCTATCATATACTACCTGCAGGTTAGTAATGAGACCAATTTTTGCATTAATAGACTTTAAAATACTATTTGAACAATTGAAAATCAAAATATATGTCAATAAGATAAAATTCTTATTAGAAAAACAAATGCAATGTGATTATTCTTCAACAAATTTTAAAGAGTGGTAGGCAGTCTGACTATAGACCCACTCTGTCATTTGGGATGTACCACCACTTTTAAGCGTAATACCCGGTAAGGGCCTGGGAACTGTTATAACAATTTAAACTTCGATTCATATTTAAATTTGGAAATGTTTTTATTATTTGTTAGAATAATTACTCAGTTGTTTCGATCATGTTAAACTATCTGTTTGTTTCAATATTTTTCATGCTGATTGTACCTTTCTTGAACTAATTCTTTATAGAAGCTAAGCTATTTCAAAAATATATCGTTTGAAATATTTTCTTTTATATAATGAAAAATATTTCTACGGAGATTGTCTAACGTTTCCAATCATAGTTTTAATAAGAAATCGGTTATGAACAATTGTTAGGGATTAATTTTAAAAACTTTTTTTCTAATGTTTCTTTAATAATTGTTTTTTTTCTTTTAGACAAACCATCAACGCCTAAGGCCTGTGAAATAACTAATGTTACATATGACTCTTTAACTCTGAACTGCACACCTGGTCATGATGGTGGAATAAGACAGTCTTTCTGGTTACAGGTAACATTAATTCAATATACGCTTTTCCTTTAGTGACCTATACTATAGTTCAGCCATTCTCAAAGTGGTGTTCCGCGGAACCCTTGGGCTAAAATACTGCAAAAATACCTACCAAAGGGAGATCATAAGGTTACATCTAAATATTCCAACTAAATACGTAATATTACATTGCAATATGATTACTCATAAATACATATAAATCAGTTTTTTATAATTATATTAAGGCTTTTTCCTTCGCCAAAAAAGTTTGAGAACCGCTGGTATAGACTATAGTTAAACAAACAAAACTTTTAGGTGTTCGACATGACATCTGGTCTTCTTCTAAGGAACGTAAGCAACGATGAGCCTGAGTTTGAAGTGGGAGGTCTTTCAGGTCGAAGTTCCCTTTCCGTTACAATAAAGGCTTTCAATAAGAAAGGGTCGAGTGAGCCTCTTACGTTAACGTCGAGCCTTTTGAAATATCCACAAAGACATACTGGTGAGCTTATTTTTTATGCTAGGCCCTAGCAGCTAGGGCAATATATGACTTCATTATGTTCGATATCAAGTTAGAATGTCGTCCATAAAGGAGTAACTGTTACTGCAAAGATTTACCAACTTATATATCGCTTTGAAAGATATTCGTTGATAGGTTCAAACAGTCAGCAATTAATGATTGAAAGACAAATTAATATTTTGTTAGTTACTGCTGTCTGCAGGTTCTTTCCTACCTTAGACAGTAGAAATCCACTGTAAGAGAAGTATCCATAAAACATCTTGAAAGTAGGTATTAAGTTTTTTCTCTCCATAGTAACAATTTAGTCAAAGAATATCAGTGGGTTTATCACGAATTTTAGTCTGGCTTTCGAACCGAGTTCGCTTCAAGCGATTTGTATGGAAATTTGAGCAGCGCCACCGCGTGCGGATTTGGAACTACAATATTTTAGATACTTTTTGTTAATTTTCGAACGTCTCGATCTTTGTTCATTTGGTAGATTGCTGGTGCTCGTTATTCGTTAGTAAAAATTCATGATCCAGATTGCTAACGGGTCCGTTTTACTTGTGACAGCTCGATTCGAAAGCCAGACTAAATTCGTGATAAGCCCACAGATCACTATAAAATTTATTGTTTGTTTTTGCAGGTCAAGTTCCAGTTAAAGTCGAGTTAACCACAGTGTTATTAATAGTGCTAGGTGCCGTCGGAGTAATTATCTCAATGACAGCTGTCTCTGGTGCCATTTTTTGTTGTCGCCATTGTAAAAAGCGAGACGGTAAGCTTCTTTTTCCTCCGTGGGTTAGAGTGTCAGGTTAATTAGTTAGTCCTCATATTAATTATTGTAGTCTAATCATAGATCTAATACAATTAAAATGAATTCAGGTAAAAATGAAAAAGACAAAAGGCAGCAAGATGAAACGTCAAACATACCTCTAACTGGAAGTAAAGAATCCGAAAGCGCCGATAGTCTGGGTAAGTCTAACTTTTCGGTTATTTCGGTTTGAGCTTGATACGATTTGGGCCCAATGCATAATGTATTTATTGTTAAAATTTCCATTACCTCTTTCAGATAAAAACCCGGATATTATACCATTAGATGGCAAAATAAGCGATAACTGTTCGAACAAATCATCAACCACAGACTATAGCTCAATTAGGCCTTTAATCTCAAAAACGCCTACAGACAAATATGACATGCCGACAGGCTGTAATGAACACTACACGTATGACCAAAACATTGATCCATGCAACCAGTATATACAAATTCGACCCCTCGAATACCGTGTTCGGCCCTACGGTGGGTCGAGTTTACCCATGCCAAATATCCAAATGTCTATGCCGATGACCATGAGTCCGAATGATTGTCACAGTCAAAGAGCTCATGATAAGGTCTATGAGGATTGGTTAAAGTATAAAAATGCACTTCCTTTGAATACGAGTGGTTTGGTGAGTGTCTTTTGAAACTACCCTCATTTCCAAATGTTTAAACTATTTATAACTTCTCGGTTTTGTATTCTATATTCCGATACCGAACGCAGATGTTGTTTAGTTTTATTAGCTACTACGTCTGTGTAATAATGAAGATATGAAGTACTATGAAGTTTAAATTTTAATATGAAAAAGTAGTTATTGTGACATAACTGTAATAATTAGACATATGGTATCGCACAATTTTTTGTAGATATTGATGTCCTCTATAAAACTGTAGTACATCACTTTGCTCTTTTGTCAATAATTTCCGCGGCGTACGCAATATAATGTTTTTTTCACACTTTGGGTTACATTATTGAAGTTTTCATATGGATCCCAAACGTTTTTGAAAGTATTCTATAGCCTATGTTCATCAGAGATAATGTAGAATTGTAATGGTAAAAGAATTTTTCAAATCGGTCCAGTAGTTTCTGAGCCTATTCAATACATACAAACAATCAAATGTTTCCTCTTTATTATACAGCAATACCCCGCTTTACGCGACCTCGTTATGCGCGGTTTCACTACTCGGAATTCGAATTTATTATTAAATTACGCGAAAGAGTGCATATAAACATAATGTAGTCATCAACTTCTCTATGGCCGCGGGAATTTCTGTTAACGCGATTTTTTCCGGGACGTATCCCTCGCGTAAAGCGGGGGCATTACTGTATTAGTATAGATATAACACGTTAGGCTCGTTGCTATGGAAATAATCTTCAGTGTTTTGTTTTAATTTCAGTTACCGCCCGAACAATTGATGGCTCCGGAAATGTATAGCACAATATACAGGCCGATGGGGTACAGTAGGAATCCGCTCATAACGCAAATGCCTGACATAGAGCCAAAGTCGTATTTGCACAATATAAGTCAAGACTCGAGTAGAAGTTGCTCGGGATCACCGCCGATTCGATTTAACACAGACACGAACAGTGTTTATTTTAATAAGAATATGCTAGATCGCACTACCAACACTTTGCCTCATATGCCCAGACATAGGATTAATGGTTAGTATCGGCATTTGTTTTCGTAAAGCATTTTTTACGACCTCTTATGTAGAGAGCTTACATATTCGATTTGCGACTGGTATTAACTTAGTAAACAACACTCAAGTCATGTTGGGGCCTGATGCCCTGGATTGCTGACTCAGGAATTAGAAACACGCATTTTTTGAATAGCCGTATATTTTTCCAGACCTTTTTTTCACAATTCTAGCCATAGACAAAAACGTAAACCATAGACAATATTGTTGTTATTTTTTGTTGTGGCTTTGGCCGCAACAAGTCATTTTACAAGGGAGTAATAAATTTGTGATTTAATTAGTGATAAATGACATATAGACCACTAATTAGATCATAAATGTATTTCAGCTATATTTTAGTATTTTGACAATCATAACACGGGACGTTCCAATATTTTATTATTACTATTATATATATTTCGAGAAACTTAAGTGTTTAATATTACGTATTAAAAGGGATTAAAAATATAGACAACGCTTTAGTTGAGGACTCCAGGAATTACTAAATGTAAAATCTTTTTTTTTCTAAATTGTGCCAATTTTTTAAAAAAAGACAAGCTATAACGGGCTATGGCAGCCGTCGTACTAATATAGAGCTAACTCTAACCTAACCTAAACTTTTCGTTATTCGTACAATTTTGGGGTCCTCAAGTAAAGCCAAGTCAAAATATAATTATCACAACGCAATAAAGAGAACAAAAAAGATGACACTGAAACGACAAAACCCCAAATCTTCTTAAATAAGTGTTTTCGGCCTGTAGCATCGATATGTACAATATTAAACCTCGTCTGATTAATGTTTGCTTTTTTTTTCTTTCAGCAACAGCATCGAGCCAACTATTAACGACAGATCTGAAAAGTACAACAAAATCCACTGAAACAAAACCAGACTTAAATGGACAAGACTGTGCGTAGTTAATTTTTATTGTACATATATAAATACATGCTTTAAAAACCTTTTACAATACATTTACTTCTCAAATGTCCGTTTATACCAACTATCCTCTTTTACAAGTTCCATTTTTATATTTGCTTACAAGTGGGGATCCTAATGCATAAGTTGTTGAAAGCAATAAGATTACAATCGACTTTCAGCGTAATCGCAATTGTGTGTGTTCTCAATAGACTTTCGTGTCACTAGGACCTCAGGTCAAAGATACAGAACGTGACGTCACGCGCTTTAACATGATTCGTGGAACGTTGGAGAAGTATTATAAACAAAATTAGAGGTTTTTATATTGTTAATGTCATATATGTATGTATGTATAGATAGAATTGTGTTGTTTAAAAAAAAATTGAACCCAAGTCCATATTAAGTAAGTTGTACTGGACAAAAGATGCGTAGTTAAAGACTGAACTGTTTGATAATCGAATATCATTTTTTTATGTCAAAATCCCTTATATTACCCCAGTCTTCTAAGTTAAGAAATAGTCACATCGCATGCGGTTTTTAAATCGCATTTTTTTAGATGAAAGTGTAATAAAGTTTTAGCGGGAATTATTTTATGTTTAGCAATTCCTTAACTGATTATCACGCTGCATATAATTATTGTTGTATTGTACATAAATATGTAGATAATAAAATTGTAAATAATTATATTTTAAATAAATATGTTATACGAAACGTTGCCATATTTTTAGTTTAGGTTTTTAATGTAAACTAGTTTTTACGGAGATGAGCTTTCATGATTACCATTTTAATTTTTACTTTATAAAGATAGTTTGGCATACGAGTCATGTCACAACAAAATGGCGGCAAATTTGAAAATCTTTTAAATGTTCTATGCAAAACAATATTTGAAATTCATTTGTTTATGTTCTTTTGTTTGAGGTTAAATTTGTTGTTGCCATGTGAAAAATTGTGACACGATTTGTTGGCAGACTTGAATGACTGTATTGGTTCATTTTGGTCTAAATTTATAGATTTTATCAAAATCGAAGTTATATTAAAACTCGTTAGCATAGCGATTGGAATACAGTTCAGAATACTACTGTCAATACATTAAAATATTTTATTTTGACATATTATGTCGTTAAAAAAGTGAAGAAACGTCCGGTGCTTTTGTCACTGTGACGTTTAATCACTTTGTGACAGAAGTGATAATGACAAAAAGTCACCATAAGCGGGTTCTATCAGAAAATTATATTTAAAAAAATTATTCAGAATGTAATTCGAAATAAAACAAAATGGTTATTTAATATGTTTAATTTTAAAATAATTATCTGAGCTTTATTGTTAATTATTATTATTGTTTTATTTTATTTAAAAAAATAAAAATAATAATCAAACAGTTACAGTGATGTCTTATGTTAATTACGATTTTTCTTTTTTAATAAAAACTGTGCGGTTTACTATGATTTTACGAAGATCGGATTTAAAAATAATCAAAAATAAATGCTATAGTAAGCCGCGTAATTTTTCACAAAGATCAATATAAAGCCTACCTGTCCGCGGACGAGTTTTTTATTTATATTTTATTATCTTTGCATAGACACTATCATAGTATTAATAATGACTACGTGAAGAATCAAATTGAACAGTCTCCTGTCTAGAACTTTGAGTTACTAGTAACTAGCCGTTCCGCGACAGCCACGAGGTGGATCACAAGCTCAGTCAACTTTGAGAACCACTGAATTAGAGAAATAGTCAACAACAACTTAATAGACGTTATGAACAAAAATACATGGAAGCCGTTCTGTATACATCACACGCTCAGTCAACTTTGAGAACCACTGAATTAGAGAAATATTTAACAACTTTTTATTTTCTACATATATAGTATATCTATTCGACGTTATGAATAAAAATACATGGAAACCGTTCTGTATACAAAATAAACCCATTTTACTTCTTCAATATATGTAACTCAAAGTTCTGGAAATCAATAACGAAATACAAAAAAAAAAGAAAAACGATATTCTAAATTGAAAAAAATAAATGAATCATGAAACAACGTTGAAATTGTGATTTGATTTTTACATTAAATTAATATTCAAAATTATTCATCTTTTATTTTTTCCTGACCTAATCGTGTTTTGGGGAGATTTTGGTGAGCGTATGACTGACTACAGCGATAATAGCTTATATAAGCTGGTACTGTCAGCGATCCCAGCTTATATAAGCTACTACATACAGCTGTTAGTAAGTATGACTTTTACCTATAAATGTAAACTTTTATAATAATTTGGTCATCTTCAAAAATGTCTCCAACAATTAGACTGAATTTTAATAGCAATGTTGTGTTCTTTTTAGTTTAGTTTTTTAATACATTAACTGGTATCCAGAAATGCAAGTTTTTCAAGGCTCTTATTATTTGGTGCTACATTTAAAATCAAATGAAATTTGGTCATTATATAATACTAGCTGTTGCCCGCAACTACGTCTGCGTAATAATGAAGATGTCCTATTTAAGCGGACGTCTTCATCATAGTAGCTCCAATCTTTAATTTCAGTTCAATCAATCGAAAATCTAAGAAGATTTATACAAACTTTCATCCCCTATTTTATCCCCTTGGGGGTAGAATTGATCAAAATCCTTTCTTAGCGGATGCCTACGTCATAACATCTACCTGCATGCCAAATTTCAGCCCGATCCGTCCAGTGGTTTGGGCTGTGTGTTGATAGATCACTATGTCAGTCAGTCACCTTTGAGTTATATATATATAGAGATAATATTGGACTACAATGAAAAAGGAAACTGTATAAAAAGTAATAATTAATATTGTAGTAAGGAGCATTGTTTATTATATTCCAAAGTGATATTTCTTGTTATCTTGACAAGACATTTTCAGTGATTCGGGACATTTTCAGCCTTTCAGCTTGAAATTAGAATCGCCCCCTGAATACAAATGTTAGATAATTTTCAATAAAATTGGGCTATCAAGCTTTAATTTACAAAATTACGTGTTCATTTTAAATAAATTATTATTATGTATAAAACAAATATTATATATATAATCAAATAATTAATTAATCAAAGTGTATGTTTCAAATAATTTTAATAATATTGATTTCCACGTAATGACACAAGTACATTAGTCATTAATTATTACATTAGTAATTAAAATTTCATAAAACATAATGCTAGATCAAAATACAGGAAACATCTGCATACTAAAAAACTAGTGTTTTTTTTTTGTTTTTTTTTCCTCTTCCTTATATCTATTTGGTTCTTGTTATTTTTATTTTCATTATTGTGTATTTTTGTAATTTTACTAGAAGTGTAGCATCTATCCCTTTATCACCTTGAGCATGCCGTCCTATCCTATAATTAAAATTTCATTTAGTTTGTATAATAGTACTCCTTTTTTATAGTATAAGACGCACATTTGATTGTTTCGTAGTTGACGTTTCTTCGATTTCAAAGTATCGTTACTTCTCGTTGTTTGTATAAAATGTTGCATTATTAATAAAATATAAATGCAGTTTTAACATGAAAAAGCTGTTTACGTTCAACCACAATGACATAAGTGACAGTTGTATTTTATTTATGTAACAACTTTATGTATCAGTTTATTGTTAATTATAAATTATTAAGACCATTAATCGAAATATAAACTATCCTATATCTCAAGTTAGACCAAATTACACATAAAATGCCAACTTTCATCGAAATCGGTTGACTTGGTGAAGAGTTCACTGGGAACATACATATGACACTGGATTTTTATATATTAAGATAGTCATAATGTAATGTAATTTTGTAGGTAGGCTTTATAAAATTAATTACGTAATTTAAACATTACAGATAGGATCTACAACATCGTAATTATACAGGAGAACGATTTAAAGTTTGAACCTTTGAGAAAACGTTAGGTTTTTTTTTTCATGAAAGTGAAATGAAGTGGTTTTACATTTATTTATTTCATATTAAAAACTGAATAATATTAAAAATCATAAAAGCATTATTAATTTGAAACAATATAAATCAATCAATTTTAATATTTTTGTCAATTGTTTTATGTAGTAACTAGCTTTTACCCGCGGCTTCGCTCGTATTTAAGTCATTAAATACGTATCAGAGGTCATTCCAAACAGCTGAAACTATAGCCAGTTGGAAACTATAGTAAAAAAATATTATTTTTTAAAAATAAAAAGTATCCTATGTTAGTTCTAGTACCTCCAAAAATATGTGTACAAAGTTTCATGATGATCGGTTAAGTAGTTGTTGCATGAAAACATAACAAACAAACTCACATTCACATTTATAATATTAGTAGGGATAATTTCCTATACCTGAACAGGGTGTCAATTGACAAATAATTGTTTGAAATGATATTTGAATTTAATATACATAGTACAGGATGTTCCAGTTTGGGCTCAAGTATTGTATGTGTATTATTATTTTATTAGTAAATACAGGATGATAAAAAAATCATAATACATAATAGATTATAAAGCACCCGACAATTATTAAAATAACTTTTGTTAAATAAATGTAATTCAGAAAATAATAGAAGAATCCCGAATGCGGAAATTGCTTGACACTCAAACCGGAGACCCTGAGATAAGATAGAGTCGGGAATTTATAAAACTCGCCACAAAGCCGGACGTCCGCTGGATTAATATCTAAGGCCACATTAAGGTTTGTCCCGATTCGACATGTAAACTTTGACCCGATTTTTTTTAACTTAAAAGAAGTATCGCAAAATTGGTATGTGTTTACACATACTATTCACGAGTCCTGTCTGCAAAAAAATCACAGTGAAAAAGTTCTACATCGATTGTATTGTAAATCTTTTTTGTGTGCTGTCAAATTAATTTAGAATAAAATACATATTTAGTGTAATTAATACAATGCATAAAAACGTATATAACGTGTAGTAGTTGTCCCTATAGTAGAAAAAGTGTAATCATAGGTCAAAAATAACAGATTAAATTTTGGAGGTCCAAACAAGAACCTCATTTGCTATTCTTTTGACTTTTACAAAGGATCCGCTATTTTCCTTTTCAGTAATGTATTCGTGGAACAAATAAATTGAATTGCTACTGAAATTTTATCCAGCAACAGAGAAGGTATGACTGTACATGTGATCCACGAACAAGGATCCACACTTTGGTCCTTTGGAGTATACTATAGACCAGCGTTTCTCAATCTTTTTTTTATTGCGACACTTAACAATTTCAAAATTTGGCGGTACACAAAGATAAGTTTAAAAAATTTTAAATCATATTATTTAATAATATTAACATTATTATATATCTAAAATTTCGTAACACACAAAAGTGTCGCGGCACAGTAGTTGAGCATCACTGCTATAGACGTATATAAATCCATAGATAAATTATTGTTTTCAACTGATTTAGGAGACTTTAGGTGGCCTAATTTGATGAGAGTTGATTATTCAGACCTTAACCCTTAATGGGTCCCAAGCGTCGAAAACATTGGAATTTTTTGGTGAAATCTTTAAATTAAGTTCATAATACGTTAAGAAAAAATAATATGACAAAAAATTTAAAAGAAAAATCTTTAACGCTGAGTCAGCCTGTCCTATAAATATGACAATATGGATGTAAATTATATTTTGTTTTTATTTTTTTTATATTATATATATTTGGTAGAAGTAAGAATCAGTTTTATGTACTTTGAAGTCGGTTACTGTTTTCTTTTACGGTACCTATAAAATCGGAACATAATGCTTTTCTTGAGGCAACAAAAATGATCAATTTGAAAAAATTACATTAAAATTACGTAAATATTTTTCTCAGCGGAAAAAAATTATTTCATCAGAAAAATAGTATAAAAATACGAATTTCACCAGAAACAATAAAACTCTTAATAGGTTAAAAAAAATTTGAATATAGTGTCTTAAACATAGAACAGTGGGAAGTAATGGGTTAATAATAGGTGTTTCAGCTTATGCACCATTGGCTTCCAGGTATTTCAAGATCACACTATCCCCTAATATAAAAAACATTCTTCACACATACATTATAAAACCAGCTAGCTTCTTATTCACAAAATTAACGACACGCTTTCGTAAACAAAGTTTGCAAGAAATGTGAATTCAACATTCGAGAACACTCGCGTAGCTTTCACGAACGAAATTAGATAATAAAATGTCAAGTTCGAGTTGTCGTTTGAAAATAAATATGGTTCCGTAATGGTTTGTTTTGATTGGTTTTTAAATTATGCGTGTCCAATGTTAGTACTAACTTAGTTTCGCGTTCTTTTGTTAAAGTGTCTTTGCTACACATCGACATAGTTCTTCATATTATTGTGGGCTGATTTACTTTTTTTCTGAATGAAAATTCAGTTTTTTTTTTGTTAATTATTTTATGTACATTCTATGATTGGCGAGTTTCTTGTGGTCTTCTCGTTATACGCCTTTCCGAAGTGCACGCCTTTAGTGCCTATGCTAATAAACGATTTTCATTTCATTTCATTTCATAAATGGCGTAATTTGTTTTACGAAGATTATTCTCTCATGCTTTCGGTACTTGGCATAGTTATTTTAGAGAATTTATTGTACAGTATTGCCCCGCTTTACGCGAGGGATGCTTTCCGGAAAAAATCGCGTTAACTGTAATTCCTGCGACCATAGAGAAGTTGATGAGTACATTATGTTTATATGCACTCTTTCGCGTAATGCGGGGCCATTGAGATTTGAATAGTGAAACCGTGCATAACGGGGTGGCGTAAAGCGGGGTATTACTGTACATTTAATATATACGTATTTAGGATTCAATTGAACATCTGGAACTGAAAATAGGATGTAAAAGACAAGTAAGACAAAACAGTTCATGAGACCCTGATGGAATACTAGACCTTAAAAATGAATCAAACAGAATGTTCGACGCGAAACGGTTTATCAAATTTATATAAAGTTATTAAAAAAAAGTAATGTTAATATTTATATATGTTAATATATATAATGTTAATTTAAAATTAATAATAGTAAGATAGGTATTGCCCAGTGTGGGAGCATCGAAAACCATCCCTACTAATATTATAAATGTGAATGTGAGTTTGCTTGTTACGTTTTCACGTAACAACTACTTAACCGATCATCATGAAACTTTGTACACATATTTTTGGAGGTACTAGAACTAACATAGGATACTTTTTATTTTTAAAAAATATATTTTTTACTAAAGTTTCCAAATGACTATAGTTAGTATCTTATTTAATGGCTTAAATGCGAGCGAAGCCGTGGATAAAAGCTAGTATTTGTTATATTCCTGAATAATAATAAATAAATAAATAACTGCTACACAGAGTCTCTAAAAAAAGTTACCGGGAAAACGACAGCTTCTTATTTTTCTTGTAAATAATGATGCTCTCCGGCGATGAAAAGGTTCTCTTTTAGAAATAAAATAAAAGACATTGAAGTCGCTCGCATTAATCCACTGGACGGGAGATCCATTCTACTCTGAATTATATATCACCTCTATGTTATTCGACTTGTCTGTAGTCAAGCCGTTTCTTTGGGCATTTACAAGTATATATTTGTGGTCGTCCGAACCATGCTTTGCTTGGTGTTAAATTTCGCAGTTACTGGTTGAGAAATATACCTAATTATAATAATGAGCTAATAAACTTTTATAGTTTAACCAGTTTTAGAGTTCGAATTTCTGTTTACATCTCCCAATGCACAAATTGGTATGAATATTATTTTCAATATCAAAATCTTCAAATCGCATTGTCAGATTCTACAAGATTTTGGAAAAGGCATATGACGAGAAGAAATCATAAGAAACTCACCAATCAGAGCCTAGTACAATATAATATTAGTTGGTACAATTCTTGCTTAGCTTTAAATTATGTATCTTTAAAAATATAGATAAAGCTATCTATATACCTAAGTATATAAGCATACCAACTGTGAAAAAAGTTTAGTGTTTAATATTTAGCTTCCGTAGATGTATTTAAATTAAATAAAATAATTTTATTATATTATAATTTATTTGTATATAATTAATAATAAAAAACTATCATTTCAAAGTTTAGAAAACACTTTTTTGGAAAAAATCACATGAGATCATAAATCAGCAGGAATAAATAAAATTATTTTAAAAAATTAACTAATTATAGTAATTCAAAAATTTTATTTTCTCAAAACCTGAGAGGCTCCCACGTCAGTAATTAACGGTTAACCTAATGTACTATTATGACTCATATATTTTTTCCTATAGCAACACAGATAGTCTGAAAACATTAGCGTTTCTATTTTTAGCTGGTACTAATGAAGAGATTACGTGTTCATTCCTGAAAGACTATGAAATGATTGATTGTCCTGTAAATGGATTTTTCAGTTTTGTTCATCACATTACTTAGCAATTAAATTTCGCTTGAAAATATTTAGGTTTAATATGATTTTTGAGGATGTGCATATTTCCGGAATAATATGGAAATTGGATGGTATAACGGGAATCTGACTTCATTTAATTCTTCCAGTCCTGTCAGCGGAGGTTTAACTTACTTATGTAACTAACAGATAGAATCCCGAAATTCTATATAAAACAAATAAAAATACAGTGGTAACTCGATTTACGAGTGTTTTGAGATACGAGCCGCCGAGCGAGCGATATTTTGCTTTGAGATGCGAGCAAGATTTGAGATACACTACACCGCTGCACACGACCCCAACATGCGCCCCGATCTACATTCGCAGCAGCATACGGTGCTTTGAGATACGAGCAAGGTTACGGAACGAATTAAACTCGTATGTCGAGGTACCACTGTATATGCACTAACAAAAGTCTTGCCACACAAACATGCGCGAGAGTAGTTTGTTTTAAATTCTAAATTAATTAGCAAATCACACCCGGTTGCAAAATGCGCGAGGCTGTTGAAAAAAAAAACAAATTTTTTTATTATATCTGATAACGAGGGTACTTTTTTTTTCAGTTTAAATAAATTATGGTTCCGTAGGTAACACAGATGTTTAAATAGATCATAGATTAATATTTTATAATGAGTTTTTTTATCATAGTATTTTTAGTAACCGTTCGGTTTTCACTTTATTCTGAGTTTTAATTTCATATTTTTAATATATCGAATTTCATTTAAAATTATTGTTCCAATGTTTAAAATATAGTAATAAAGATACGTATCTACAGAACCATACATTTAAAATAACGACTCAAACTTGACCGTTTTTAAACATAAAACGGTCTCAGTAAGCGACACTTCGCTTTCGGCATCTCTTTTATTTATTACCACGAATTTGTAACATATGCCTTCCGTATGGAAAACACAATTGTTGGTTTTTATTTTACATACGACCATTATTCACGGTTTTAAACACAAATTGGGTAGACAGAGGCACTAATATATACTAATATTATAAAGAGAAAACGTTTGATTGTTTGTTTGCATGAACTGATTGAATAGGCTATAAAACTACTTACTGGTCCGATTTGAAAAATTCTTTTACCATTAGAATCTTACATTATCCCTAATGAACATAGGCTATAGAATATTTTCAAAAAAGTTAGGGATCCGTATGAAAACTTCAATATTGGGTACCTACGCTGAGGAAATTATTGACAATAGAGCAAAGTGATGTACTACAGTTTTCAAAGCAGACTACAAAAAAGTCTGCGATATCATATATCAAACTATTAGGTACAGTTATATCACAATAACTACTTTTTCATATTAAAATGTAAACTTCATGGTACTTTATATCTTCATTACTACACGAACGAAGTCACTGGCAACAGCTAGTAAGGAATAAATATATAAGTACAATGTTTACACACGAAACAGTTCATTTGTTTTTTAAACAAAAACTTGAAAAACAAAGCAGAAAGTAACTATTATTATTGACATTAACAGACATTTCGTCCCCACCATGCCGGCTTTTCAAATAAAAAATAATTCATGCCTAAAAAGTGACTCATAATAAATATTATTTGCAATAAAATCAAAATGATTCATATTAAATTACAACTCGAGATTTATCAAGTATCAAGTCGATACGCAATTCAAAGTTCATTGACAATCATAATCCGAGCGTCGAAATCCAAATATCGAACATGTTTGGATTTCGAAACTAAAAAAATCTATGCAAAACAAATATATTAACGGAATAGAGAAAAATATGTGGTCTTCATTTAGTGGAACTAAACTGTGATTCTAAATTACACACACACTACGTCACATTACACAGTTTAAATATAGAAAATAGTGGTTTCATATATTATTAAAACTATGTTTACAATTAAGGAACTAATCTGGTTGAATCAACAAATCAATAACAACATGTCAATAAAAAATTTCAATAATATTGTGCCAAGAGTAATAAAATGCGACGAGAGCCTTTTTTGAAGACGTATTTGGTAATAAAACGTTTTTATTCAGTTAATTTCCGATCCGTCTTGGATTCGCCATGACCATTAACAAATCACAAGACCAATCAAGTTTGTGGTCTGAATCTGGAAAATCCATGTGTTTCCCATGGTCAATTATATGTGGCATGTTCACGGATCGCAAGACCATCTACGTTGTTTGTTCTTGCGCCTAATGATAAAACAAAAAATGTCGTGTATCACAAGGTGCTTAACTAAAGAGTGCAACCTATGCACCAAAATACATGAACAATAAAGAATCATTAAAATACTTGATTTTTTTATTTGTTTTTCCTAATAAAAAATTGAACTTAATAAAATTCAAAATCTGCTTATTTATTGCTTCTAAGGCGGAACGAAGTTCGCCGGGTCTGCTAGTATTATATAATTTATATTGCTGTGTCATAACCAGGTGTCACATTGTCAAATTGTATTGACATCTTAACTATTAAAATTGTGACATGTAATAAAGACATTTGAATTTGAAATCAGATTTTAACTATGCTGTTTAAAACTGGTCCATGTGCTATTGGCCCCTTTATACGTTCGTTTGGGATTGCATTGTTTTGTATAACTTAATATACACAATGCCTGACTCTAGGATACGTTCTGACTCCCAATAATCCCAGACTCGAAAAACAAACGTTTACTTTATACCTCTTAGACTATAAAATGTTTTGTTTCAGAATCCTTTTAAATCCATTAGGATCGCACGAAGTAGCTCTAACAATTAAATGAAAGATAAACATTTAATTATAGCATATAAACAAATGGTATACTGTTACATTTTATAAACGTACTTAGTGTCTGGGGGGCTACTCAAGCGCACGAGCTTCGGACGTAAATGCGGATTTGACAACGACGAACAGATAGGCTACTTCGGATATGCTACTGCGTCGACAGATATACTATTATTTTATTTATATTGGAATTAATTCTTGTTAAATCGACAATGCATTCATACAAAAATGACAACTGATTCCCGATAACTAAATATTTATAGTTAAAGTTTATTATTCACGTTATTGTATAAAATTCATACTCACTATATTATTTCATTTGTTTCATTTATACAGCCGCCAATTGAACATGCTACCACTCAACATCAGACAGGCTCCATCGAGCCACATTTTTAAAAGGCTTCTGACCAAACATTTTATCTTAAAGCAAAATATCTCTTAATTCTACTATTTATTTATTCCACTTATAATTTTTCTTCGTAAATATATATGTATTTAAATATATATTATTATTTATTATTTTATGTAATATATGTATTGTGTGTATTTAGTTATTATTTTCTTTTAATATCACCGCTCACACCGACAAAGGTTAGCTGGTAGATAATGCGCACGGCATGAAGCTCGCCTATGTGAAATAATTATTTTTTGCAATAAAGAATTATTATTAACAAAAAGTTATTTTAAAAACTCGTTATATTATATTATTGTTACCTACCTATCCACCTCAGTTAGGAGGCGTGAAGATATTGCCAATGCTAAACCCAAGGCAAACTTATTACACAAAGCTCCGTAGCCACCGAAACTTATGTAGAAATCAGAGGCTTCGTAGACAAAACTTTATCCTCTTTAGAAAGTTCCAGCAAATTGCTGAGTGGACCACAATTCTTGCAATTCGCGTTGCTTGTTATTAATTTAATTAGAGTATTTTTATGCACTAGCAAGTTATTTCAAACATATGTCATCCTTTATGTCGCAGATTGTAGACCGTAGACAGACGTATATAATGGCGTGATCGATACTTGGATTGACAGTTATCAGATATTTTTTAAACATTTATTATTTTATTTTTTTTACTAGCTTTTACCCGCGACTTCGCTCGCATTTAAGTCATTAAATAAGTATCAGTAAGATCTAAAATAATGAAGTGGCCACAAAAACCACAAAAATGAAACCTAACCTCAAAAATTCAAATAGTTTTATACTGCATATATAAAAATGACAGACGCAAATATAGAAAAAATAATAGTGTAAATTATTTTAGTCTTATAAAATTACCACAAACATTAGGTTAAATATAAATCATTTATCATAGCATTAAAAAGGCGAGCATGGAAGCTTTAATTTTTCACCTTTTAAAAAGTAATCAATAGGTTATTACGTGCCATGGGAGGTGTCATTAAGGGCAATTTTAGTGTGTAACAACCCTAACGACCACTGCTTTATTGATTCAAATTATATACGCCCTTATATGGAAGCTTGTTCTTGCTTCTCGAGTTTTTAGGGTACCTTAGGCACTATTAAAATACATAAAATGTAATGTGAATGAAAACATATTTTTATTGTCCTCTTTATCGACCCTTAACACTAGGTTTACGGACGTTTTCTATATACCTACTTCTACTAAAACGCGTCAATCTGACGCATATCGTAGAGATAGGTATACCACATAGACAAGTTCAGTAATTCAACACTTTTAAATAAAATAGACTTCAATATATATTTCCCTCGATCAATGAATAAAAGTCATACAAAGATATAAAATAAAAATTTAAACAGTTTTTGGTAATTCTCTGATAAAAGTCAAAATGCGTCAAATTGACGCGTCCCGTAAACCTAGTGTTAATAATAATAAAACTTAAAAATATCAAATACATAAACAATATAAATGTGTAAAAAAATTAATTTAAAAAAAAAACAAAGTTGTGAACTTCGATGATTGGCCCATGGACCAATGTTTATAAATAGTAAAATTTTATTTACTACTTACTCTATAAGAAAATATAATGCATACACATGTTTTTATTATAGTGATTGTAATTAAATAACTGGATAAGTTCAGATGCATATATTCAACACACTGTACAGCTATAACATACGTTACAACACTCAAGTTAACCATAGAGTAGATTACAGTGCAAGACCATAGATTATAACATTAATCGAATACTATTTTATTATAACAGTTTTCTCTAATCAGAAAAACTAAGAAAACTTATTTTTGAAATTAGAATACCTTTCTTTTATTATAACTTAGTTTTAAGAAAGATTGGAATTATAAGCGAAAACAAATAACACAAATAAACGTCAGATGGTTTTGCCGATTTGAATGAAAATGTAAAGCAAAATATAATTTTTAAAAAAGGCTACCGTTTACGCCTGCCAATCAACGTTATAGGCCGTACATATTTCATTTAATGATTTAAAAAATAGTCATAAAATACATAAATCTCATGTAACACGTTTGAAATATGGGTAAACTGGATAATGTTTTTTGTGCACACTCTTCCACCACAAAACAATCATTGCCCAGTCACGAACGCGTCGTTGCCAATTTTAGTAAAATGCCTGTTCGACCTTTAGAGTTTGACCCGGTTTTATGAAGAACGATCGGAACACGCTTCCTAGGAGAGTAGGCTGCCAAGCTAAACAAATTATTGTAAAATTCGTAATCATACTTTATCTAA
This sequence comes from Tineola bisselliella, assembly GCA_028551675.1. Taxonomy (NCBI): domain Eukaryota; kingdom Metazoa; phylum Arthropoda; class Insecta; order Lepidoptera; family Tineidae; genus Tineola; species Tineola bisselliella. The sequence continues at coordinate 25,902 of JAPWLS010001566.1, forward strand.
ATGCCAAATAACATTGACATACCACATTTTAGGCCTCAAATGTTCAACTGTTTTTTTTATACTAACCCGACATCATATTCCGCCTGATTTTAAGGTTGAATACGGCCTATGAGCGCTACCATAAAAAATGTCCATAGACAATATTCAATGCACAGTCGGCTTAAGAATACTGTCAGAAATACGACACGTATTATAGACGTATAAAAGACGTATTATAATATTATAATTGAGAAGGTCTTATTTTCATAGTACAACAGGAACAAACCCGAATTCCGTAACGCATGTTAACAATATTTATACGTTTTTAAAGAGATTAAGGTAACAGCCCGTTTTGGCGCGTAGAGGGATGTTAACTTGAGAGTTACGAGCGTATTTAGTTTTTATGGTTGTTAAAAAAAGCTATGAATTAAGTTTAGTTTTTGCGACAAAGACGTTATATACATGTATATTCACATATATTAGGTATATAGAACAGCGATTCTCAACCTTTTTTTGTTGCGGCACATTTTTAGAATTTCAGTGGTTGAGATGAAAATCACTGATATAGAATATTAAGTGTGCTCTGTCAACTTGAACATAACACGTTCATCTCTTTAAGCTAGTATAGGTGAATGTTGCACGCATACATCTATCTGTAGTACACTATTTATTTATTTAAGCACAGTCACTTGCATGGTCTTACAGTCAATTCCAATACACCATACAAGGAGGAGTCAAATACAAAATAGAATAATATTAATAATAAAATTTCAAGTCTAAATAGCATAAAAAAGTAATAATAATCAATAAACGTCAACAGCTAACCAAAAACAGTCTCAAAACAAATTCACTTTCTATAATATAACCTTCTCGCAGAAGGCCAAACATGCATTACTTATTGCACTGAGTTTGTCAGCAAAAATATACAGATGCGCTGCCATGTCCAGGAGAGCCCACAGCAATACAACACACTACTACTACTCAAGGAATACATCCTAGCTGAACATCTACCGGAATGTAGTCATACTATATGTCAGGTTACAATAAAAAAAACCTTATAATCTATTTTATTTTACTGTCATAACTCACAGAGCTACTACAAAAAACTTACTACATAAAATAAACTTCCTTTTTTTTATTGAAAGCCCAGCATATGTCCACACTCCGCCTGATGTTAAGCTAGAGTGCGGTCCATGAGCATAGACAACTGTTACCACAAACAGATGTCCGCGCGCAACAGTCGACTCCACTATGCCGGCTTGAGGAGACGAATGTGCTATGTCCAAATTAACAGGGCACACTCCTCTCGTTATCCCGGCTACTTCCAAGCTGATCCCGAAACGCGACTAGGTCACTTCACGGGAGTTCCGCTTGAAAATGGTGGTACCACCCCGGGACGACATACTGGGCCAATGCCTACCACTCTTCCTAAACTAAAACCCTCCACACAATCAATATTTAAATATTATATTTAGTATTCGTTTTAATAACTTTTGTTCCATTATTTATGTTGAACACAACTGTTATGTTTAGCAAACTTAGCTTAATTTTTCTTCTATGTATTTGTTATTGTTATGTGTGGGTTTGTTAACTGTTTGCCTGTGTTAACCTAATCTAACCTAACCTAATGTAACCTAACCTAACCTAACCTAACATAATTATAATGAAGCATATTGTATAGCATGAAGACCATACGTATTAAATGTCATCTGTAGTCCGTTCTAAACCTATTAAGGCATCTAAATTACAGTAATTAAAAATGCTAAGACTAAAAAGAAAGGATTACATATCGTATCAAAAAGATGCCAATTAAAATCTGGTTACTAAAACAATATATATTAATTTTATTTAAAAAACGAAAACAAAAGAAATCCTACGGAACCAATTGAGAAAAATAAGCGTTTTTCTTTTGTTTTATTTCGTCACAACCTCGTTTCGGTTTCACCCGTAAATTAGTGATTTTTTAAAGCGTTTAGTGTTTTGTTTTTTTTATTGCAATATTTTACGTGGAAGCTGTTATTATAACAGTATTTTTAATTCTGATTATATCATTGTTATGTTTCAAAACATATCAGAGGTAGCATTGAAGGACCTATATGAATACTCAAATATAGAAACTACCGCCATCTGCTGGTAGAATTAAACAATGACAATCTCAATAAAAAGTTTATGTAATTTAAATTAAAGAAATAGTTTAAGCGAAAATATTTTCTGTCAGATTCAAGGCTCTATTTATACTCCCCCACTGAGCCTGAATAATATTTGAACATTTAACAAAAACCTTGGTGAAGATAAAACAAATATAACTTTAAAACTTTTGTTAACAAAATAATCTTGGAACTTCGCACCAAAAATACGCTTCTATTATTTACAATAAGGAAATAAACCGCGGTTCGATTTCAATGTTTTTTTACTTAATAAAAGAATTTGGGTTTTATTTAAAATTGGGAAATTATTTAAAATTATTTTGCTTAGATAATTCCCGCTACATTAGGTCGATGAAGGAAAATAACCTCCACCTACATGCAATAACTCGCCACTTCACGTGGCATCATCAGGATACGCGCGGTCGCTTCGGCTTCGCTTCGCTTCGACGACTAACTTTGATTTGTTTATTTTATTATTGAAATTAAATAAATTATAATGCTAGTGCATGCAGTGTTCACTGTACATAGGGCTTTCAATTAGATTAATTCCAGGTCTAGTTGTAGAGTCCTGTTTGTGGACCCAATAAATAAATAAATAATAATAAACAACGACGATACGTCATTATTAAACAATAAACAGTACTTTGTAAGTTGCAGAAATTAATAAGAACTGCAGTTGTGTACGTTCTTTATACTTTATTAGTAAACACATATCTATATCTATATATATAAAACTCAAAGGTGACTGACTGACTGACTGACTTAGTGATCTATCAACGCACAGCCCAAACCACTGGACGGATCGGGCTGAAATTTGGCATGCAGGTAGATGTTATGACGTAGGCATCCGCTAAGAAAGGATTTTGATCAATTCCACCCCTAAGGAGATAAAATAGGGGATGAAAGTTTGTATAAATCTTCTTAGATTTTCGACTGATTGAACTGAAATTAAAGATTGACAGATATGTTTAATAACTGGAGCAAGTTTTCAATTATGACCCACGACAGGAATGGTGATAACTACTTAACACACGTTAAACAAAAGTAAAGCCACACAAACTAAACCTAATTAATAATAATACTTCTTAACGCGAGCGAAGCCGCTGGCATAAGCTAGTATATATATATAACTCAAAGGTGACTGACTGACATAGTGATCTATCAACGCACAGCCCAAACCACTGGACGGATCGGGCTGAAATTTGGCATGCAGGTAGATGTTATGACGTTGGCATCCGCTAAGAAAGGATTTTGATCAATTCTACCCCCAAGGGGATAAAATAGGGGATGAAAGTTTGTATAAATCTTATTAGATTTATTTCATTCATTATTACGCAGTAGAAATTAAAGATTGGAGCTACTATGATGAAGATCCGCTTAAATAGGATTTTGATAACGCTAATCAAAAGTAAAGCCGCAAAAACTATACCTAATTAATAATACTTCTTAACGCGAGCGAAGCCGCGGGCAAAAGCTAGTGTATTATAATAGTAAAATAAAATTGTTTATTCTTCTCTCCATTTAACGGCAACTCTCAATAACGTTGTCAAATACTCAGACCTTTGAGAGTCGCACGTAATAGCCCGACTAATTTTGTGTTTATTTTTAAAGAACATACAACTCACCGTCTTTCTTATAAATAAAAATTAATATTAAAAACCGCGTATTAAATCCAATATTATTTATTACAAGTATTGTTGAAAAGGTGAGGTATTATTATTTAAATTCATTACTTTAAGTTAGTTATAAGGAATGGAGGATCTTTTGTATGTGCCTACAATTTTAGTATTTTATTATTTCTGAAGCAAAAAGAAATAATTTCACATCCTATATATATTTTTCAACAATATACATATATTAAAAAATATGTAGTAATATTCATGAAAGAAGGAAAAATATTTATATTGAAAATTTCATTCAAATTTCCGAATTATTCAACTATGAATTAATATCGCAAAAACATAAAGAAAAATATTTTTATTTACAATACAAACGTCACTGGTATGTGAAAAATATTCCGTGTTGCCTTTTCAAATTTCATAAAAACCATTTGAGTTAAATGTACTTGAGAGGGCATGACGAACTAAATCTGGGCGAAAAAAAAAACAGACGAAGTAGGTACGTGAATCTTTTAAACTTGAAAAATGGAACATACTAATACCTACATTAGGTAAGTACTAGATATTAAAAAAATAAATAAAACCATTTTCTTTTATTCGTTTGAGTGCGAATCGTCGCTATAATGACGAATAGGTAATGCGCCAAAATTGCGGTTCGTCGATTTAGCGACGATTGCGTCAGTCAGAGTTAGGAGTTTAGTTGATGAGGACTATTTATATATTTGTAATATTTTTTCTCAATTTCTCATAGCAATTTTCAATCTATTTACCAAAAGCCCATAGCACTCACACGGTTAAAGATATATATATTTTTATGCATACTATACATGTTGAAGTGACTATTAGCTTCTTTCTTAGGAATTAGTACCTAATACTGTTTATTGCAAAACTTTACAGTTGTAACTCACCTCGACCACAATAACTTTGCTATTGAAAAGTCGAATAAAAACAAGTATAAACGCGACATTAGTCCACGGGACCAATCTTCTCAGAGCAATGACTTGTATCTGTTATATTTTCTAATAAATTAATAAAAATATAAATGTTTTTTTTTTTGCAATTTAACCAAAACCAAAAAATCGTAGCATCGTGTTACTCAACCCCAATTTCGATTTCTGGTAATCGCTAATATTCATATTTGATCCTGGGGCTTTGTAAATGGGAAAATATTAAATACACACAAATTCCACATACCGACCAAAGTACATAATTCCTCTCTTTGATGTAATACTAAAAAGAATCCTATGATGAAAAATATGTTGGTAAATCCCTACTAATATTATAAATGTGAATGTGAGTTTGTTTGTTACATTTTCACGCAACAACTACCCAACCGATCATCTTGAAACTTTGTACACATATTTTTGGAGGTACTAGAAGTAACATAGGATACTTTTAGCTGTTTTGGAATCATATTCATTTCTATTGAAATAATCTCTCATACTTATTTACTGACTTAAATGCGAGCGAAGCCGCGGGTAAAAGCTAGTATTTATATATATTGAAAAACTTATAAATGATAAATAAACAAAAAAAGTATCAAAATCGTGGAGTTTAAGATCACATTTAGGATGTCTAACTATACCCATAAACGGAACCGTTTTTTATATTATAATAATAAAGTAATTTAAGAAAAATTATTAACATGATAGGATCTACGAAATCTCAATTTTACTGTTTTTAGCACGCTTTTATTAGCTTAGGTTGTATGTATGTATGTAACGGAATATTTGAGCATAATTTTCACCAATTTCCAGAAATCTGATTAATTTGAATCTTTGCATACGTATTAAGGATCGATGACAATGCAATAATTTAATAACAGTTTCCCATTATCTATATTAGGACCGCCAGGATTTATAAATTCTTTTATAGATCCTGAGTAGTGGAGTAAAAGAGATAAAGCTAGCGCGCGTGTTTTTCTAGTTTTTTAAACAATTTAATTATTTCATAATTTTATTCGTACAATGCTTATTAGTAACGCGTGATGAGCTTCAACCATGGTTGCAACCAGCTCTAGGTTATTGTACGTTCTGCCCTGTCATGTCCCTTTGTCTACTGCAGGCTGGTCAAGAAAGACGTTTACATTCAACACATTATCTTATATTTTATGTTTTAATATATAGGTACTGTTTATGATGTTAATCAATTACCAATTAACATAACTAATATTAGATATATTAGTAAATTTAAATATGAATTAGAAAAACATATAATGGGTTTGAGTGCCTTGTGATGGTGTTGGCAATATTCTACGTACAATATGTTTATTTATAGTTATTATTATTGTTATCTCAATTAAGTGTATTTTTTGTAATTCTTTTTGAGTAAATAAATGTCTTAAACAACTGATGAAACACAAATAAATTCATACAATAAAAAACAATTGATACACTAAAACAAAAACTTGAAGCAAAAGTTTTAGTAGATACATACATTTTCATTAAATTGCATGTAAATTGTAGGGTTGTTATTGTGAAACTTTATCGATAATTGCTGAATGAACTACGGAACATATTATTATTGAGTTTCGAGTTTTCAGTTCAAATTGAAGTTTTATTAATAACTGTCAGGGAACAACGTGAAAAGTTTTCGTATTGAATATCACGTTTAATTATTGTTTTTTTTTTATATCTACATAACTTATTTCATACTGAATTACACTCTTGTAGGTAAAATATATGGGAAGAATTTTAAATTAAATATTATATAGATGTGGCGGTCTCTATCTGCAAGCTGAAAATACTTATCTAAGAATATTTCAGGTTTTAACATTTGTTCTGTCAGTGTCATCTTTCTCGTCTTTCTTTTTCTTGTCCATAATACATTGTGATAATTATATATTCAACTAGCTTTTACCGCGGCATTTTTTTTTTCTATCATCAATAGTTTTAGCAGAGCATGCGATGAAAGACATTTTATGTCAATTTTTGGCAACCTTGGGCTATATTATTGTAGTTTTAGTAAGGATCCCTACTTTTTTCCTGTAATTTATATAGCCTACATTGATCAGTGTTAATGTAGCATTCAAATGGCGAAAGAATTTTTGAAACCGGTCCAGTAATTTTTATGCCAAACATATAATATACAAATCTTTCTTCTTTATAGTATTAGCATAGATATACTTCAATGATAATAAAACAACAAACGAGTACAAACAAAATCAATTCAATAAAAATAAAAAAAAAACAATAAATAATAATCTCAACTAATTAATCCATTTTATCATGAAACCGCATTTTTTCATAAACTGATAAGTAATTTGATACTACATTATCAGTACAATACATTCTAAGGAAGAGGGCGTGCGGCAAAATGGCTCTTAAAAATAAAGTTATTGTAATATTTGGAGCTACTACGACGATAGGTAAAGCTACCACATTATTATTATCAGAAAAATCTACAAAACTAATTTTAATAGACGAAAAGAGAGAAGAATTAGAAAAAACAGCAAATGAATGTTTAACAAATGACATTCGACAAATAGAATTAAACATAAGAAATAAAGAAAAAACAAATGAAATTATTAGTGATATTGCGAAGAAAAATGATATTTACGCTGTAATTAATATAACTGAAATGATTTATAGGGGAAGTGTTTTTATAAACAGCCCAATGGACATGTACAAAGAAATCAAGGAATTCAACATCAACCCTTTAGAAGCGATCACGGAAACAGTTCTACCGCACATAATAAAAACAAAAGGACACATAATTAACATTTCTAACGTTATAAGTGAGTGTAATAGTGATGTACCATACAACATTTCAAAAGGAGCTATAACTCATTTCACTAAATCAATCGCCAGTGAGTTAGCGGTTAGAGGTGTCAAAATAGTAGCTCTGAATCCAGGTCCTGTCAGAGTGATCGAAGTAAATAATAAAAGCAGGGAAAAAGAGGATTTAGGTCAAGTGTTTGAGGCACATATTGAAGCAGAATGTATTGCTGAATTAATTTTTGCTATAATTAGTAGTGGAACGAGGTTTGGTGAAGAGCTGTGTGTTGTTGATGCTGGATCTCCTGTATGAGTTTGTACTGGGTTTTAGCAATTTTTGTTGACAATTAATTGCCTGGTGGGACTGGTGTTACAATTGAAAGTACCTACCACTTTTATTTTGGTTTAAAAAAAAAACATTTATTTGTCATAAATATGGTTAGTAACGTAGATCTTAAAGTAATGTTAGTAGTATCACATATTTTACATAATGTATATAACATGTAAATAATTCATTAAATTTTACTATAATAGAAATATATATAACTAGCTTTTACTCGCGGCTAAGTCATTAAATAAGTATCAAAGATCATTTCAATACAAAAGGAATCAATATGATTCCAAACAGCTGAAACTATAGTCAGTTGGAAACTATAGTAAAAAATAAATATTTTAATAAAAAGTATCCTATGTTACTTCTAGTACCACCAAAAATATGTGTACAAAGTTTCATGATGATCGGTTAAGCAGTTGTTGCGTGAAAACGTAACAAACAAACTCACTCATAATATTAGTAGAGATAGAAAATAAAATGTCTTCGAACTTTAACCATCGCAGTTTTAGTGTTAATAGTAACTGCTGCCGTTCCCAATTTGTGAACGACTTCTCGTAATGTGAAATGAAGTTAATATAAATTATTTGAAAGTAGAACAAGTGATTTTAATAAATTAAAAAGAGTACCTACTCTTAAATTACGATAATCCAATTTTTGTAATTTTTATTATTATGTTTTTTTATATATTAGCCAAGCATATGACCACACTCCGCCTGATGTTAAGCTAGGTAGTGCGGTCCATGAGCATAGACGACTGCTACCACAGACAGATGCCGGCTTGAGGAGACGAATGTGCTCTGTCCAAATTAACAGGGCACACTCTCGTTATCCCGGTTACTTCCAATCTGATCCCAACACGCGACTAGGTCACTTCACGGGTGTTCCGCTTGAAAGTGGTGGTACTTCCCCAGGACGGCATACTGGGCTGATGCTATCATCAGTCTGCCTACCACTCACTATGTTCATGTAAAGAGACGCAGAGTGTGCATAGTTTTTTATTACAGTGTAATCCCACTAAATGTAGTCCATATCTTTTTTTTTTCATATTATAATTAATTCATAATTTAACAAGAATTCCTTTTGGAAAAACAAATAATCTTTTAGCAGATAAAATTTCTCGCGAGTACTTGAAACCTAGACTCGCAAACATATTGGAGATTCCTTTGCGAAAGCCGGAATTCTTATAACATGGAACTGGCTGGTTTCTTTCATATACTCACACATGTTTTGTTTTTTGTATTTTTGGGTAGACAGGGAAACTAAATGTTTTTAGAAAATATATTCTTTTATTTGCATTTAAAAAACTTTATAATAACCTAACTAACCTAACTGTGGTAGTAATGAATTGAAAAAAAATTTAAAAAAATCTCTTCTCTACATAAAAAAGGTAATAGTTTTATTATTTATTTATTTATTTAAGCACTTCATGATCTTACAGTCAATTCCAATACACCATGCAAGGAAGAGTCAAATACAAAATATACACAATAATAATAAAACGTGAAAATCTAAATAAAATAAAAATAATAACTTATCAATATCTTCTGTGTCGGTTAACATAATAACCATAGTAAAGAGCATCCCATAGGGTCATCGCATTATGGTGGACTACTATAAAAAGAGCCCAGGGCCTATGGTTTTAACCACTTCATCATTTTTTTCAAATATATTTTTATCTTTTAATATCATCTAAAGATACATGCATATCTTTAATACTCTTCTTTAGAGAAACTATTTTACAGTGAAAATATTATTTACATAAATTATGAAACTTTCAACTGAGGGATTATGTAAAAGCTCCATTTTAAAGAGACAAATAAACCTCTTTGAGTAATGCTTCATTTTAATTTGTTTACCGCCAAGTGATGTTTTTGCAAAAAAAATATACCGCTAAATATTTACTTCAGAACAAGCTTTCAAATAAAGTAAATAACATTAAAATTAGACAAATAATTTGAGATTTATAAAGTTGCAAACAATGAGATAAACTATGGGCTTATCACGAATTTTAGTCTGGCTTTCGAACCGAGTTCGCTTCAAGCGATTTGTATGGAAATTTGAGCAGCGCCACCGCGTGCGGATTTGGAACTACAATATTTTAGATACTTTTTGTTAATTTTCGAACGTCTCGATCTTTCGTTCATTTGATAGATTGCTGGTGCTCTTTAGTCGTTAGTAATAATTCATGATCCCGATTGCCAACGGATCCGTTTTAGTTGTGACAGCTCGATTCGAAAGCCAGACTAAATTCGTGATAAGCCCACTAGTCAAAAATTTCAAATTTTTTCGGTACACAAATACATACATGCAAGACGGACGGACGTTCAAAGCGATATTTATTCTCGAAGCTAAAATATTAAGAGCCAGGGGATAGGTCACAAAATAGCAGTTGCAAAGTTCACTTGTAATGGTCCAAGTTAAATTGTTGGAAAACTGCCAAAGAAGGTATATCACTCGCAGTTTTGGTTGCATTTCTCCCAGTTAATGCTGCAAGGAGATTTCAACCTTTATAATGTTATGCTAAGATACACGATCATTGAAAACTGTATAAAGACATTTGTTTTAATATGTACAGTTGGTACACAAATTAATTTTTATAATAAATATTATGGAAGAGGAAATGAGCGTCTGTCTTTTGTTTGTTACGGTTTTCTAGTTTAATTAACTACGAAACCGATTTTAATAAAATATGTTGTACGCTTTTATATGATGACTGAATTCGTTAATGACTGACTGTAGCTGAGTGAAGCGATACAGCGAGTCCCTTTTTATGGTTTACTATTGCACTCTATCATAGATTATTTTATGGTTGTGTTTCTCACAAAAAATACATACGTAATCTTTTAGGGTTACTATAATTTGAGGTTAGTATAAATCTGTCAAACTGACAGTTTTTTTTAAATTATATGTGGCCTTTGTATTATTAATATTTTTATTATCATTTGTTTTATTTTATTTATAATTGTTAAGTGAGTGTACTTTTTAGTTTTATGATATATGACGCGTGTTGTTACAGTTTCATTGCTCGAAAACACCGAAACACTGAAAACAATTGGCTTCGTATTTGTTTTGTTTTTTAAATATATTATGCTTTAGTAAAAATAAACAAAAAACAATTGCAATAAAACAAATAAAACTTACGTTACTCTTTTGTTTTAATTTTGTTACATTATTAATTATATTTATTAAGCCATGCTCTTTTAAACGCAGTGGTAGCACACCACTCTGTCACGCAGAGGTTATGGGTTCGATTTCCAGTCAAAACAAATATTTGTTGGTAATACCCATTGTTCGGACAATTCTATGTCTAAGCCTAATTTTCAGCTGTCAGTTTTTTCTTTTGTTTTTCAATTGTTTTTTGTTTCAATTGTTTCACATTTGTAATTCATATTTAATTCCTAAAATATAAGTAATAAAGTGATAAGAAGTAAAGAAGTTTATAATTTTTTAAGATACGCACACTCATCAATAAGAAATTATATGAACAGGCATTTATAGTCATGATGTATGAATTATATAAATTAATGATTTATGATTAATGATGGACAAACACGAGGGTAGATATCACAAACAACGAAACCCGCATATATTAGCCAAGCGAAGTAATGCGCTTCAGTCAGTCATTGTCATTGTAGTCAGCCAATCAGTGTTCCCCATGATATGACGTATTTAATTAAGTTTACTATTATTTTATTTGTTGGTATATTACAGACACACCATCTATGTGAAAAATACAATAAACATTTCTCCTATGTGATAGGTCATTTAATAGAATATCTCCGAGTTTACAATTTGTTATATATGTAAGTTAAGATTAGAACAGTGTTTCCCAACCTTTTTTGTGCCATGCCCCACCTTAGTATTTCTAAAATTCTTATGCCCTCCTTATGTAACCAAACACCCAGTTGATATTTTAGTCTCGTCAAGCGAAATTATACCTAATAATTATTTACCGCAATTATTTAAGAATTTGCTTTTTTCGTTAAATTTGGCACCAAAATCTAGTATTGCATTTAAATGGCCCGGAGCGAAAGGGTTAAACTCGTGTCGAGTCCATTTTCGAATTGACCCCTTAACAACCAAATTGCCCCACTTTGGGAAACACTGGATTAGAGGGTAGTTATTTAAGTCTTTTAATGAATTGTATAATGGTAGGTGACTACCGTATTATCGGGTAGTCGTTAACTATAACTATAACTACGATATGCATACACATCATGATTATAAAACGAAATATTTTTTTTTTATATTCCTATTTATTTTACCTCAACTGGTTTACAGTAGTAGCTTATGCATGGTTTGATTCAAATTCGAAAAAAAGCCTTAATAGATCGAGATATTTGCTATTTGCAAAATATTTTTTATGACAGAAAATGTTCAAAACAAAATCACATATTTTCTTCGCAATAAATGCAATTTTATTTGAAATAATACCAACGCATCCAATTTCCGAGACCCAGTTATGTGTGCATTGAGCGTTAACATTTTAAGATTATGTCTAGTTTAGCTTTAGTTACAAGTTAGTGAAAAAGAACGTTTTATCACAAATTCAGTAAGAACGTGAACTCATTTTCATATTTTACATACATTGGACATCTTCAAATATATCTTACTTACTATATATCATCTTAATTTTTATTAATTAAACGTAATTTAAAACCTTTAACACTAGATTTACCAGACCAGTCAAAATGACTGATCTTGTAAGATCAAATTAAAATTCCTACTGCATCTGACATTTTCTTTAATTCTTTTAATCTTCTTTAATCTATAACAGAATTAGTTTTATGAACTTTATATTATTTTATATATATTTGTAACAAATATATACTTTTATTGGTTTTGGTAGAAATAGGTATATACGATATTTAAGCTGGTAAATCTAGTGTTAAAGACCAATGGAAATATAAAATGTGTGTTACAATATAAACAGCGCCATCTATGAGCAAGTAGCGGCATCATAAAAAATATTTATTTATAAAAACTACATTTTAAACTAGACAATGTATTCTAGCGGCCACGGTAATATTTTAACCAAAATTGACATTATGAATTTACGTATGGAACAAGCGAAACCCTCTGTCAATTTTACAAATTTATTTAATATTTAATTTGATTAATAACAATTGAAAGATATATTGTAATAAGGACAACATATACCTGAAACAAAAATCTGAAATCGAATCCGAGATGCAGAGTAATAGACTGGAGCTAAAACGCCACAGTAGCTATGATCCCAAAATATAATGGAAGTACAAACCACTCTCCAGCAAAAACACTTTTTATTTTTATTTAATACTAGCTGTTGCCCCCGACTTCGTTCGTGTAGTAATGAAGATATGAAGTTTAATGATGTTTCATATTTTAATGATGTTTCATATTTCAATTTTTTATTTTTATTTTTTTGTTTTTTTTATTGAAAAAATCCCAACATGTGACCACACTCCGCCTGATGTTAAGCTAGATTTTATTAATCCATTTTTTATTGGAAACAAATAAATAAAATTACTACGGACATATGTCCGCGCGCAACAGTCGACTCCACTTTGCCGGCTTAAGGAGACGAATGTGCTCTATCCAAACTGACAGGGCACACTCCTCTCATTATCCCGGCTACTTCCAAGCTGATCCCGAAACGCGACTAGGTCACACGGGCGTTCCGCTTGAAAGTGGTGGTACTTCCCCAGGACGGCATACTGGGCTAATGCCATCTTCAGTCTGCCTACCACTCTTTGTGTGCCTATATTATTATACTATAGGCATTGAGCGACCAAAGTACATATAACAAAGTTACATTGGTACCGGCTTAATTTTTGAGAGATTCGAACATGGGGTCACTCGACCGCGAGTCCGCACCCTCAACCACTAGGCCACGGCCGCTCTTAAATCAACAGAAAATACTTATCACACTTCTGTCGCAAAATCGCATAACTGTAATAGTTAGACATATGGTGTATAACTGACTTTTATGTAGATATTGATGAAACTGTAGTACTGTTTTTGAAAAAATCTATAGACTATATTCATCAGGGATAATGTAGAATTCTAATGGTAAAAAAATTTTTCAAATCGGTCCAGTAGTTTCGTAGCCTATTCAATACAAACAAACAATCAAATGTTTTCTCTTTATATATTAGTATAGATGAAAAAGGGATCACAGCTATTAACGAATAGGAAAAAAAAATAGACTATATTTATCTAGTGGGACTAAGCTGTGATCCAAAATTATGCATTCACTACGTCCGATTACATGGTTTAAAACGATTACCGATAAACGATAAATATCGTTTCAACACTTGTCTCTCATATGAATTTAGACAGTCTTTGAACATTAAAAATTACAAATATAAATTAAAAAACTATTTCATGGAAAATCTTTGAAACAACCTGTATATAAAAATAAACAAAATAATATTAAAACAGATGGCGGTTTCTCAAAAATACCCGTAATCATAAAATTATTATTAATTTTTTTTATTATATTTTATATTATTTTGTTATATATATTAACATATTTTTATATTAATTTAAGTTATATTTAGAATGTAAGATGAATGTGCAGCGCCAAGACAAATCAACACTGGTTTTTGGGGCCAAGACAACAGATTGTAATATTTATTTAAAAATAAATGTTTTATTTATTTATTTAAAATTAATAAAAACATGTATCGCATCTCTTTGTACGCATTTCATTGACCCCCGCATAATGTGCCAGAAGCTAAATGCATTACCGCCAAAATTCTGAATATTCCTGCAATAAATCTTCGTTGCAGTTGCACATCAGACCACCGTGATGGATTTTCGTGAATACCATTGTTATGTTATGAATTAAACCGCTAATGTTTTTTATGCTTGCCTATACTTTAAATAAAAAGGTTAAAATTCATTTCGGGAACTGATTTTGAGTCATATTTTTTCTCATGCCTCTAATAGGCTCGCTTTTAAAAAAAAACTACTGTTTTCATACCTATGCAAGAACTCATGATATTCCTGAGATCACACTTATATCGTATGTAAGACTTTGTATGTCTGTTTATGTATATGTAGGTATCTATGTAAATTATGTTACAGTTATGTTTTTTATATATGTTATAGTAATCTTATTTCTTAATGTATCCCTCCCTTCACATTTTTTTCTTAATAAATATTTAAAGGTTGGCTGGTAGAGAATGCTACCTAGCATTAAGCCCGCCTTGTACTGATGTACAAAGTTTTAAATAAATAAAACCAGGCATTAACTTGAACATTTTTAAGAGCATATACCCAGAGCATATTGCCCAATACTATTACTGCTTCTTCTATGACAATTGGTTATCTGGAAGAAATTACTTTTAGTGATAAGATCGTCAATTGCTCTAAATCTGTTTCCTAATGTTGTTCTTTTGTTATATTGTTATTATTATGTTTTAAAGCAATAAAGTATTTATTGTTATTATCGACATAAAAACTGTTATAAATGTTAAAATAATAATAATATAAAGGGATTTAATAGTAGGTATATATTTAACAGTCAAATATTTTTAATGCCGACTGTACAAGAAAATCTTAGCATTCCTTCAAACGCATAGGTTAAACAAAATTGCAGAGATCTAACTAAATTCAATTTTAGTGAAATATTCAAAAGAGCTACGTAAGGACTGTCAAACGGGGAAGAGCCCTATTCTTGTTCTGAAACACGATTTTAATCTTAATTATGATTAAGTCGTTATTATTATTTTGTAAGTAAATACTAGAAACTTGAGTGAGTTATATAATACATTTCTTTATAATTATGACATTTGGTTAGACAAGAAACTACAGTACTCAATAAAGACTGTGATTCCACCGTCCACCGATAGATGTCGCTGTGTAAAATAGAACACACTAAATTTTGAAAAGTGCTTAAACATCAAGTATAATAATCAATAATTATCTTATTATAGGCTCGTTTGATTTTTAATCACCTGATCAGAACTTAACTGTATAATCAAGGCAACAAACTGTAAAAAATGATTTTAAAAATAAACGTTTTATTTGTTATTTTATTATCTGTGCTTAATAAGTAAAAGAAAAAATCGAGTATTTAAGTAAACGTTCTGGGGAAATTCCATTTCAAGTAGAAATTATTATTTAAGCGACTTTTCTGTATGCGAGTTTGAGTCAGATATAGAGATATCAGGACAAAACAATAGTTACATACGTAAAACAATTAATAAATTCTCTATATATATATATGTACTTAAGTACCTTACATAGGAAGTCATAATTTACATACAAGAATACACCTCCGATAGAAATGCAGTTCACGTTACGTACTATGGTTAGACTGAAACGTTCGTTTCAAATTACGTCGAAACTAACCAAGCGTTACAAACACCGAACAAAACAAATGTTTATCTGAATTCTTACATTATTCCACTGTTTCTACTTGTAGCTTAAGTCTACTAACCACTGAGACATTGTTCAGCATGACTAGTAAAAGACAAATTAGTTATATCACAGTCTTTTGGAGTAGTAAGTACCACACAGAGCAGCGGTTAAACTAAATATTACGTAATATTACATTGCAATATGATTATTTATAAATAACTATAAATCAGTTTTTTATAATTATATTAAGGCTTTTCCTTCGCCAAAAAAGTTAGAGAACCTCTGGTCTATGCTAATAAACGATTTTCATTTCATTTCATAGGTCCTGAACAATATAATGTTAGTATAGGTACTCATAGATACATTTTTGTGTGAGTATAAATTAAGCTTTCTAGTAGTCCGAGTTTTAATATGAAAATGTATATTTTAAATCATAGGCTTTGAGTGCTTACTTCAAAAGGTTTATTTAAATTAATGTAATCCGAAGCCAGGGCAAACCCACAAACTTTTGATCGAGTTTGAATTAACACGGACGCCAATCTGTTTTCTAGTTGTACTTCTTCAGCCTTTAAACTTAAAAATGATAACTTTTATTAGCTTCCACTTTTTATATTATATTTAAAAAAAAAGACCTCTCATTATTCCACTTCGTTCCTTTTTTTGTTAAGTTTCCTGGTTGTAAGTTAATTGTAGCTAGAAAAACAACTGCTAGGACAAACACTGGTCAAATAAAATTATACTCCTTACTTATACAGTGCAACCTTGATATAACGATACTGAAAGGAATCAGGAAGTAATTCGTTATATCAAGTAATTTGTTACTATGAGGTTCGTTATACAGAGGTTAGGTTGGTCTACGATTCGTTTTAACAAGGTTAAAAAAATTATTAATCTCAGCTTTGCGTAGGTACTAATCTGCTTTCCCTGTTATAGCGAACGATTTCGTTAAATAGAAGTAAATAATACTTTATATTTTGCAAATATTGAAAATTCATTATAACAAATGCATTCGTAATGTAAAGGTATATTTTGCATTAGCTCTTACAGGCAGTTCCAGGGGATTTCTAAAAATTCGTTAAATCGAGGAAATCGTTATACTAAGGTTATTCTGTATAATAATTTCTTATAATTCATTTTAAACGCGTATTACTAAAATTAATGTTTAATTGTACCAATAGATGGCGGTAGTGTTGTTTAAGAACGCTAGTAGTTTGACAGCGGTAACTATTTTTAATAATTAATTTGTGTATAATAAAATATGACCGAAACTGTGTAACTACAAGTGTGGTCATATTCAACATTCAGTTAGTGTTATTTAATAATTGTATAATTACACAAGAGTCGAGCAAGCACACTGAAATGACCGCAAACTCTCATTAACATTGATCTGGTATCAAAGTTCATGTTTACTTTGTTTCCAGTTAATAATTCTAACGACATTCGTATTATAGTTGCTAACATGGATGCTGCGACTTTTAGAATGAAATAACTAAACCAGCCATTCTCAAAGTGTGTTCCGCGGAACCCTAGGGCTAAAATACTGCAAAAAATACCTACCAAAGGGAGATTATAAGGTTACATTTAAATATTCCAACTAATATTACATTGCAATATGATTATTCATAAATACATATAAATCAGTTTTTTATAATTATATTAAGGCTTTTTCCTTCGCCAAAAAAGTTTGAGAACCGCTGAACTAAACAAATGAAGATAGTTTATGGGTAGTACACATAGCGATTTTCAAATGGATACAGTTTTTGTAGGTATATAAGCGATAGACAGAGAAAGGAGATATCTGCTTCCCTTTCACACATGCCCAAACTTCGTCACGATAAGAATATATGTAGTTATCCCTTTCTAATGATTATTTCTTCCAGTCCAAAGTCAAATCTGTATCCATTTGAAAATTGTCGACTGTGCATATAAATCTATTTACCTACATAAACAGGTACAGGTCATATGACTGCGCGAAATTGAATGACTTTTTACATATAATAAAATCACCAAAACGTCAACTTAAACCGTTTTAAAATTGTAAAGTCGTTACATTTAAATTGTTTGTTGAAAATCGTCGAAAGCAATGTCGTTATGGAAGCCGCTTAAGTTAATAAAATGACAGTCAATTCACAACATAACCACTCTTTCGTATGGATATAAGTCGAAGATATTTATAGATATTATAATTGTCGTAAAAATCGTGCTAATACTTTTGTTTGAAATCTAGTATTTACAATTCAGTGTTAGCGGCCATATTACAAACCTAATATCTCCATTTCTCTTTCTAACTGCGTTGATAATATGCTATTTGCTATCAACATTAAAGTGACAGGTATCAGGACCAAAACAGCGACTGTTGAACGGCGACGCTCGCAATGGCAGACCTGTCAAATCCGTAATTTCGTGAATGATTACGTAAGTGTTCCTGAGAAGGAAACGTCCGTAATTTCGTCCGAAGTGCGCCCGAGTAGCCTTCCAGGACCAGAACAGCGACTGTTGAACGGCGACGCTCGCAATGGCAGACCTTCGTGCCTCGTCGGCTTTCTTCGGCTTGACTCGGCTGTCCACGTGGATTCGTGTATAACCGTGGTATTAACTTTATTTTTTATCAATTAAAGATTGCGTTTAATATATATTTTTTATAACATCATATTATACTACTTAGTAATTCAATATTACGAATAAATATTAATTTGGTTCTCAACCCCTTACAATCTTCACTTGACAATACGTGTCAATGCTTCTGCGACTTTTTTTTTTGAAACTATAGTTCATCTGTAGACATGCGGTAAGTATAGGTTATTAGCCTAGCTAGTTTAAATTGTCTTTTTGCAATTTACAATTCGAATATTGGAGGCGCAGTTACGTATTTTATCTAAAACTTTTACGTTGAAAATACTAAAATGAAACTAAATAAAATTCGTTACATAAAACAGAGTAAATAAGTCTGGCAATATAACCCTGATATAGGATATTGTGAATTTGCAACCAGCCACAACCGAAAGCATATTACATTCCAAAGTGTTTACTTTCTCTCTGAAATTGTCTAGTATTTTTTTATTCTAACACTTATTTTATACATAAACGTTACATATCTACATATACTAACGTAGGTAGAAGATATTATTTTACGACTTTGTTTAGTATTATTCTGTAATTCTGTAAAGTTTGATCTGTGATCACTTGATCATTACTTAAATGCATTTTATTTCATTTTATGCAGTAATAATTATTTACTAATAAATAATACGTCTTTAAACACGACAGTAATCGAAATAAAATAGTAATATGTTGCATATACTTATATATCAAATATCTACTTTAAACATTAATTTGCATTTTTCATCTTTAATAAATAACGATTGAAACGATTTCTTATAAATGCGTGTAACAGAACGTAGTGACAGCTAGGTGACAGTAGACAGTTGCAATGGATTATTATCATTGGTCAAAATCATGTCAACAATTTTTCAAGCATGTGATTGGTATATTTTGTTTCGTACTAAGTGACATTTGAAGTTTTGAACTCTACTCTACTATGCTTGATTTCTGAATACGGCCTTAAATCTAAAGACTTAAAAAATACTTGTGTAGATTTATACATATATCTAATTGAATATTAGAATTAATAAATTTATTAACAGAACGTTAATCATTTTTTTATATCAATTAGTATAGTGAAATAGAAGGTATTCTCTCACAAAATTACTCGCATGAAAAATTAGTTTTTGTTACCCAAAACGTTCATTTCCTTGGGGAATGGCCCGAAAGATTACATATTATTCTGATTTAGGACTCCCCTGATGTTTATATAAGAATATACCATAATTTAGGGATCCGTATATTGAAAATATTATATGAAGAAGATGAAATTGGAGCGATCATGACCGAATACACGCGGGCAAGTAATTCACAAAGCATTTATTGCTTTTAAATTGTAATCTTGTACTTATATTACAACTAGGTTTTACCCGTGGCTTCGCTCGCATTTAATACATTAAATAAATATCAAAGATCATTTCAACAGAACTATACTTAATATTTTACTATAGTCATTTGGAAACTATAATAATAAATAAAAAGTATCCTATGTTACTTCTAGTACCCCCAAAAATATCTGTACAAAGTTTCATGATGATCAGTTAAGTAGTTGTTGCGTGAAAACGTAACAAACAAACTCACATTCACATTTATATTATACATTAGGGTTTTTTTATTTTATAGTTATGATGTTCTAATTGCTATCGTATTTTACACTAAAATAAAACTACAATTACACTTAGTACTAAATATTGCTAAAATGAACAAAAAGGTTTAACAGTTACTGCATATCATTGTTTAATTTTTTTTTATATTACTAAGTATAATTGTAATATAAGTACAAGATTACAATTTAACAACAACAAATGCTCTATGAATTACTTGCCCGCGTGTCATGATCACTCCAATTTAATCTTCTTCATATAATCCCTTACCACTATAAATGTGAATGTGGGTGTGTTTGTTACTTTTTCACGCAACAACTACTTAACCGATCATCATGAAACTTTGTACACATATTTTTGGAAGTACTAGAAGTAACATAAAATACTTTTTATTTTAAAAAAATATTATTTTTTACTATAGTTTCTAACTATAGTTTCAGCTGTTTGGAATGGTTTCTGATACTTATTTAATGACTTAAATGCAAGCGAAGCCGCGGGTAAAAGCTGGTAACATATATAACAACTGCATGACATTTTCAGACGAAATTACGAAAAACTTAATACTGAACCATGAAGGCTTTTATCTTATATATACTATACTACGTACTATGATAGTTTTCTTCTAACTGTTATATCGTATTTATTAATTGCTTGTTCCTGGGTTTTATTGTTTCCATAAATCGTTTATTTAATATGATTTATGGCTATTTAATTGGAGTAGGCTAGAAATTCCTAGACCCGTTTTGATTTGTAATAAATGGGCATGTGATATACGTTTGTAACTGACAAGTGTACGCATTTAACACTAGATTTATCAGACCAGTCAAAATGACTGCTCTTGCAAGATCAAATTAAAATTCCTACTGCATGTAACATTTTCTTTAATTCTTCTAATCTTCTTTAATTAATAATAGAAGAATTAGTTTTATGAATTTTATATTATTTTATATATATTTGTAACAAATATATACTTTTTTGGTTTTGGTAGAAATACGTATATTTACGTATTACGAAGAAGTGTACAAGTGGACGGAAGATAAGTAAATTGTTTACACTAGAGTGAAATGACTAAGTACCTAGCATTTTGAGTTAAACATGGAAGTAATATACGACTAATCGACCAGCATACATATTATTGTAGTGATTTTTACTAACTGACTGCATTTTAATTTAAATACAGGCGAAATGCGTATTATAAAAAAGATAATCAAAGAAGTAATAAATCTAATTATTTACTTTGATACCTTTATCATAATACCCGCAAAATATTATATTAAAATAAAACAGTTTCATAAATAATAATCCGCACACAAAGGTAACTAACTCACTTTACAAAAGCTCTCGGAGTAATCGCGCATTAATTTAAAAAATTAAAACTACCCACGCTTTTTCTTCATGAACACTACTGGGTACTACTATAAAAATGCTTCACACACGATTTAAAAAAGTTTCTTCTGATAGTCCTAAGTCGACTCGCATTATCGTGCGAGTTTGATGTTGATTTTTTATAAGTTTATTTGTAAAAAAAATACGTGTCTATACTAATATTATATGTTAAAAACGCATTAAACAAACATATATCTTTAGTTACTACTTATATTAACCCTTTGCAGTCTAGTCAGGGGGGCTACTCAGGTATATCCCAAGTTTCGTGATACGGCCGCTACTTTTGTAACTTTGTAATTTTGACATGTAAGTCCGTAACAAGTCCTGTCAAATATCTGTAAAATAAGCATTAAGTGGCCTATCAGTCGTGACGTCGCTGTCAAATTCGTAATTTCGTAAATGAATACAGGTTCGTAAGTGTTCCTGAGTAGCAAAAATTCGTATTTTTGTCTGAAGTTTGGCGCCTGAGTAGCCCTTTATATTATTTTACATTTTATAACATTATACAAACAGGGCGTAGGAACTCGCGTCAAAGAAAGCAAACGTAAGCCAAGTGGTGAGTCGAGGCATCAATCCGCGTAGTGAGAGAGACTCACCTCACAAGTGCAAAGGGTTAGTTAACTAGCTATTGTAACTAGTTCGAAGCGAATTTTACCAGTATAAACAAAAAACTATCAACTCTGGATAAAACGCTGATATTATAACCTACATATTTAAAAGGAAAATAATAAAACAACGCAAGTTATAACTAAAACAAACATGAATAATCTCGCACCGTGCGAAATAAACAGTGCGAATTGTAAATAAATTGCCTTTTAATAAAATGGCGTCTCTCTATTGTTCTGTGTTGAATACAAGTTGGTTTATTATCTTGGGTTCCGTTTTAAGTTTTCTAACAAAAAATATTACGATACTTAGTTTCAGAAATTGTTAGAATGTATCATTTCTTTGTAATATAAATGTATAAATGTATTTTGTTTGTGACCATCAGAAACGTCCAAACTATCACCTCCTTTAAAAAATCTCTTTTCCAATACTTATTAACAAACCAAAAAACACATGACACACACTCTTTATTTATTTATTACAAAATATCTATAATTTACATACACAAATTATTTATATACTATGTAGTAGTTTATCATTTATAGCAGCGGTTCTCAAAATTGTTATTATACATAGTTTGTTTGTTGTAGTGAGTATCTCTGAAATCATTGTGAAATAATTTTTTTCATGAGATTATATTTTGAAGCCATTTGAACAAGAAACTACAATTTAATAACGTTCTATGCAGCGGTATTTTACAAAAAAATAAATAAAACGTAAATATTCGAATAGTAAATCGTAGCAACACCTAAAGGAAGAAAGCGTGCTTTTATTTATAAATTCTTTCAGGTACCCATAACAATGCATTTTCAGGAAAGGTCAAACGCTAACAACATTTCGTCGGGTAATTTATTGCATGTGATTACGAATTTACTGCCTCACTGAAAACTGTTTTTTGTTTACATGAAATATGTTATTTTAATTTTCTGTTGAGGCGTACACTTTTAAGTGTGTTATTATTACTTTATTGCTGTAATTTATTATGTCACATCACTATAAACGTCACAATGGTGCGACTAGTGATTTACTATATTAAGGACTAACGCATCAAAATAATAATCTATAGTAATATAATAAAGAGGAAACATTTGATTGTTTGTTTGTATGTATTGAATAGGCTCCGAAACTACTGGACCGATTTGAAAAATTCTTTTACTATTAGAATCGTAAAAAATCCCTGATGAACATAGGCTATAGAATATTTTCAAAAACGTTAGGGATCCGTATGAAAACTTCAATAATATAACCGAAAGTATGAAAAAAAAAACATTATATTGCGTACGCTGCGGAAATTACTGACAATAGAGCAAAGTGATGTACTACAGTTTTATAGAGAAGATCAATATCTACAAAAAAAGTCTGCGATACCATATGTCTAACTATTACAGTTATGTCACAATAACTGCTTTTTCATGTTAAAATTTAAATTTCATAGTACTTTATATCTTCATTACTACGCGAACGAAGCCGCAGGCAACAGCTAGTAATAAATAAAAGACGTTCAATATTGTACGCTTGGCATTTGTTTTAGATAAATCACCTTATTTATATATATTATGAACAAACACAATAACACATTGATCGTTAACTCGGTCATTATTGGCAATAACCGGGACAATACACAATTTTTTTTTGTTCTATCATCAATAGTTTTCTCAGCGCATGCGATGAAAGACATTTTATGGCAACTTTTAGCAACCTTGTGTTACATTATTGTAGTTTTAGTAAGGATCCTTATTTTTTCTTGTAATTTATATAGCCTATATTGATCAGTGATAATGTAGCATTCAAATGGTGAAAGAATATTTGAAATCAGACCAGTAGTTTTTGAGCCAATTCGTTACAATGTTCCCAATATTTCGACGATCGGCTGTCACGTTGACACGGGAGAATGCTTAAATTTAAATGGAATTTTCAACGACATATTGCGAACAATATTGTTTTGTACATTTCTGTTTATTTTTTACAGCATTACATTTGCTGAATGATAATGAGGTTTTTTTTATATAGTTACTGTTATATTATATTGTTAACGTGACCATACGTCTATTTTAAAAATCACAAAATTGTCCCGTTTTCCAACCGAGCGACCCATTTGGTAGTTTCAAGTGACCCACAAGTTCAACATCAGGGGAGCCATTGATATCGTAGAGAAAGTTTATAAATAAAGTTTATTCAACTATGTTTGTAAGTATTTTCTTAATAAAATATATCTTATTATTTACTAAAATACTGTTTTAATACGAAAATATCTCTGACTCAAACGTCTGTTTAATACTTGCATTTTGGTTAATTTTGACCCGCGGCCAAAAAAGGTTGCCGACCCCTGTTCTAAGGTAAATTATAAATAAAAGCCAAGAATTTTATTCTTACTTAAAATCATCACCAACTATATTAAAACAAATTTGTTCCTCTGAAAAAATATATAAATAAGTAAGTATTTGTATAATTGCTTTAATATGTAATAAATATTATTTCACTATAAACCTACCAACTAACGTAAATAAACCAATGTCCCGTTTTGAGGAAATCATTTAGATCACGTTATGTATGGTCCAAATTGTCTATGACAGGGTTGTATGTTTCTTGTCTCTGATATACACTTTAGGTTAATTTAGTTCGTATATTACTATTAATTATGTATATTTAATAAATAAATACAGTTACATTTACACTATAATAAATATTATATAATATTATAACCAGAAGTTGTTTTTTATTATCATGCATAAGCGAAACACTTTGAGAACCTCTGTGGGCTTATCACGAATTTTAGTCTGACTTTCGAACCGAGTTCGCTTTAAGCGATTTGTATGGAAATTTGAGCAGCGCCACCGCGTGCGGATTTGGAACTACAATAATTTAGATATTTTTTTGTTAACTTTCGAACGTTTCATTTAATAGATTGCTGGTGCTCGTTAGTCGTTAGTAAAAATTCATGATCCCGATTGCTAACGGATCCGTTTTACTTGCGACAGCTCGATTCGAAAGCCAGACTAAATTCGTGATAAAACCAATGCATACGTAATGCGGACGGTAGTGAGTAGCTCATAGATACAATTCCTCTTGTTTGAAATCTATTATTATTGATTCTTACTACATTTAATACCCACAACCTAGTAAATAAGTACAATAAATACAGCGTAAACTTTATATAACGACACTGAAGGTATTGTGCATTTTATGGCGTTATAGAGAGTTATCTATAAAAATAAAGTTTATTTCAGACTAGTGTTAGTAATTACATAAAAAACTATCTTATTTGAACTAGTGTATCATTGTATGGAAGGCAAGCTAAACCAACCAAAGCTAAATGATTTCGACGCTTTAGGGAGTTAGTCGTTAAATCGAGTGACGTTACACACATCTAATACGTTATTATTGTACCATCAACTGTCATAAACAATGTCCTCTGAAAACGGTTCACATGCAAACATCGTGTCGCATATTTCAAACTAATAGTTAGATGCACTGAAGCCCTACGTCAGCGGGTTGTTATTGTGTTACTGGCAGGCGTTTCATCACTGTCGTTACAACGTCACAAACATAAAGCCTTATTATGTAACACTATTTATTTATTTGGAGTCACCAACAAGGACTGCAGCTATGCAATTTCATCAATCAACTCCAAGTCTAAAGTCCAGGTCTAAAACGAGTTAAACAAATTGTTCTGAGTCTTTGTGGTTTTGTATTGGGACTATTTTCATGTAAAATTTATCAACTATGATTATAGTCATCGAATTATATTTAAGAAAAAGTTTTAAATTGCAATGTATAAAAAAAGAACGCAGAAATGGTTAGAATTACTTTTTTTAAATAAACTATTTTAACATACAATATTGCTGGTCGATGCAAAAAAAAAAACAAATGAATGATTAATAACAATAATAAAACAAAAGAATTACGTAGTAAGCATTCGTGCATTCCTTCTGGGTGAATTTTACAAAATGGACTTCAACCCTTAAACTTAGGTTAACTTGAATATTTCGTCGGGCTACAAGTAGTCGATATTTATCTGGTATTGTGTTCAGTGGGCTTATCACGAATTTAGTCTGGCTTTCGAATCGAGTTGTCACAAGTAAAACGGATCTGTTAGCAATCGGAATCATGAATTTTTACTAACGACTAACGAGCACCAGCAATCTATCAAATGAACGAAAGATCGAGACGTTCGAAAATTAACAAAAAGTATCTAAAATATTGTAGTTCCAAATCCGCACGCGGTGGCGCTGCTCAAATTTCCATACAAATCGCTTGAAGCGAACTCGGTTCGAAAGCCAGACTAAAATTCGTGATAAGTCCACAGTTATGGAATTTCATCGTCTTATATAAATGGTTATTTTTGATTCCATGTTATAATTACATATATATTCTTTAGAACTTTACTTAAATGACGATCCTAAAACAATAAATAAATAAATAAATAAATAAATATATATATATATAATATATATATACCTATCAATTTTACAAATAACCATTTCAACAGAAATATGAAACGCAAACCACAGTACTTAATATAGGGGATTACAGGTCTGATTGATGAACATTAATAAACTTATGCTCAGTGGCGTAGCTACTAAAGGGCTAGACAGGGTAGTGCCCGGGGCCGCCAAGCCAAGGGAGCACTTGTGACCCTGGCGTACAAACTATAAATTGAACTAGTGAAAATTTAATTTATAAATAAACCAGATTCGAGGAACGCGACTTTAATAATGGCAACTTATTTAAAAAATAAAGGGGAATTCCCAACAAGTTTCGAACATCTTGTTTGAAACTTGCGGGGAACTCCCCTGTATTCTTAGTTTAGTTGGGGCCCTAGTTTATTTTATGCCTCAGGGCCTTTGGTTACCTAGCTACGCTACTGCTTATGCCTTACACTGTTTTGAATCAATATAGGTATAATGGTGTTGTAATTTGAACGTGGTTTTTCTATCACTGATAAAACGATTTTAATCCTAAATAAACCTGCTAATGGCTACAATTCAAAAAGAAACCGAAACCAAGAAATAAAAACACGAAAGTACGCAAACATTAAAAATATATAGTTCTTTAAGACTTCATTAGACTTTTCAGCTAATTAAGTTCTGTAACACAAAGTTTTCATGTAAAATGTTAACTTGAAACTTGGCTGTTACTTAGCTAATTAAAACACCTGGGA
>JAPWLS010001608.1:0-55484 GCA_028551675.1 Tineola bisselliella
TTGATGTGTGTTAATAATAATACTGAATTAAATAAAATGTGAGTATTGATATTTTGTATGTTTTTATTTAAATAACCCCTTTCGCCACGATACCTATTTAACTGCACTTTACACCTGTTACACCTACACACAACGTAATATAGTTTAATAAATATCATAAGGAACGCAGGTAAAATGTAATAAAAGAGAACAACAAACGTTATTCAGTAATAAAAGTTAGAATGCGAAGCCATTTTGCGAAACGTTTCGTTGCATGAGGACTTTTACATAGACAAACAGTGGGTAGAGGCACTTGTAATGGACAGTCCTAATTTAAGTGTGCTTAGTACTTCTTATTAATCTATATATATAAAACTCAAAGGTGACTGACTGACTTAGTGATCTATCAACGCACAGCCCAAACCACTGGACGGATCGAGCTGAAATTTGGCATGCAGGTAGATGTTATGACGTAGGCATCCGCTAAGAAAGGATTTTGATCAATTCTGCCCCTAGGGGATGAAAGTTTGTATAAATCTTATTAGATTTTCGACTGATTGAATTGAAATTAAAGATTGGAGCTACTATGATGAAGACGTCATAACCTATACCTAATTAATAATAATACTTCTTAACGCGAGCGAAGCCGCTGGCAAAAGCTAGTACTGTATAAGCTAATCCAAATATTAGCTATGCATTGATCGACAAAAATATACAATTTTTACTAATTTAAAAACATATATATCACTTATAATTGCTTCCTAAAAATTCGAAAGTTCCCAGCTATTGTAGCAACTATTAGACGATTAGACTCATATCACAATGGCTGCAAAGCCTCCGAAACGTCGGATTATATTACTAAACTCGATAGTTATAGTGAGAGTTAATATAAAAATAATTATGTTATTTAAACAGTGTATCTTAATCCTTTGGTAATCCCATATTAGGTATCGTTACCTTACCTATAACGGAACAGGATTAAAAGCTTTTATCTACAACTTAAGGTAAAGGGCCCAGTTTCTGACACTTTAAGAGTGATTCTAAGATTATCATAGGATAACTTATAAAAAATTTAATGTGAATCAATAATGTTTTATTTTAAAAATAAGTTGGTGATTTCTTGAACAGATTATATGCGTTAAATAATTTTTTAACCAAATTAATAATAGAAATTAATATTTTAAAAATTAAAGTTTAGAGACCCAGTTTCTGACACTCAAAATTTATTTTGTTGTAGTTTCTGACACTAACAACGGCCTAGTTTCTGACACTCAATTGAAAATTATTTTTTAGGTTACATACTATCAAGTTCCAATTTTTAACAATAAATGATATTTTATTTACTCTACAAAATATTCAACATTAATTAACTACTGTAATTAAAGAAAATTATAAGACAAAGAATCACTATAAACCTAAATAAATATTTTTACATTTTATGGAGATGTCAACTGTTCGATCTTTTCTTTCCTTTCTTAATCTGGCGCCAATTTGGCCCACACCGCGCATCAGCGCAGCTCGTTTTGCGCGCGAACTGCAAATCTAGTTGGTCGCGCCTGCACTAAAAATCGAGTTGGCCGCGCCTTATGAGTGTCAATAACTGCAACATGCCAATAAAATTGAGCCTAGTTATTGACACTCATATTTTAATAATAAAATATTGTTTTTAATGATATTTTAATATTTTATAGCGAAGAAAAGGCTATTATTAATCATACAATATATAATTATATATGTTTTTATATTTACATGACTGTTAAAACGTGTATTCAATATACGGACACTCTTACGTCAATAACTTAGACTACAACTGAAAAATCGCTTCGACCGTCACTCAGGGCCTTAAATATGTTTTTTTTGTATAAAGTTGTTTTGTTTATAACTATTGCTATTATAAAATCAGTACTTAATTAAATTATTTTACTTTTGAAAAAATTAATTAACTTATATAAGAAACAATTTTTTTTTAAATTGAAATTAAAGTGAAAAGTGTCAGAAACTGGGTCAGTGTCAATAACTGGGCCTTTTTTGCTATTCTGAAATGAAGGTAATTATAATCATTTATGTATTTTATTTACTATAATAATTAACAAAGTGCATTAACACTAGAACTACCAACCGGTTTCAAAAATTCTTCACAAGACTTTTATGTAAAACCTTACTCATTCTTCTATTTACAATTTATTCCATTTATTACAATTCTACAATAAATTAATTGAATTATATTTAATACTTTGCAAGCACAAGTCATCCGGTCAGTTGACCAGTTGCTAAAAATAGTTGGTAGTCCTAGTGTTAACTATATACTACCCAAAAGTACAAACATTCACCGATCCATTAAGAAAAATCGATACGGACCAATAATTTTCAAGATTAGCACTTTCAAATTTTCAAACATATAAACTTTATATACATTTTATTTATTAGTCTAAATACCGCAATAATGATAATTTAAAACGCGACTCAAACTTTCTTCCTAGAGCTTGATTTGTTGCCAAATTCACGTAAAGTTTATGATTTTTATACACGCGACCGTTAGACAGGGAAATTATTAATGATGAGGCCAAATTGGAGCCTTTATTATTGACGTAATTTTATTTATTTATTTGTAATTATATATTATATATTTTTCTATTAACA
The DNA here is from genome assembly GCA_028551675.1 of Tineola bisselliella. Taxonomy (NCBI): domain Eukaryota; kingdom Metazoa; phylum Arthropoda; class Insecta; order Lepidoptera; family Tineidae; genus Tineola; species Tineola bisselliella. The sequence goes on from JAPWLS010001608.1 coordinate 2,620, forward strand.
ATTCTATTTAATCATGGCCTCACTTTTTTAAATATAGAACTATGGCTCTCTCCATGTCTGATTTAGGCGCAATATTTTTATTATTATTATAGACGTCATATCATAAAAAATCTACTAAAATAAAGGAATTTAAAAGACTTCGAGTCGCTAGTTGTTGGACTAAAATAATAGCGATAATAGAACGCAAAAAATATTATTATAACTTTAAAAATAGCTCTGGTTATCCCGACGCTTACAATAAGATATGTTTTCGTGGCCTTGGACAAGTTTTTTATAGTAGTCCGCGTGCAACAGTAGACTCCACTATGCCGGTTTGAAGAGACGAATGTGCTCTGTCCAAATTAACCGGGCACACTCCTCTCGTTATCCCGGCTACTTCCAAGCTGATCCCGAAACGCGACTGGGTTACTTCACGGGTGGTGGTACTACCCCAGGACGATATACTGGGCTAATGCCATCATCAGTCTGCCTACCACTCTTTGTGTGCCTATATTATTATATTATAGACATTGAGCGACCAAAGTACATATAACAAAGCTACATTGGTACCGGCTTAATTTTTGAGAGATTCGAACACGGGGTCTCTCGACCGCGAGTCCGCACCTTCAACCACTAAGCCACGTCCGCTCTTTTATAAACTTTAACTATATTACAATTTTATTATTATTATAATTAATTAAATGTTTCCAGTCGTACAATTTGCTTAATTTGTTTTTTGGGATTAATACTGTTTATTGTAATTAAATACCCACTGGGTTAGAAAAGAGTGGCCTAAAAGAGAAAATATGGATGTCGGGGAAAAGAATGTTATCTATGATGTTAGTTGGATGTGACAAAATCATCTTCCCACCGCTACATATCAAGCTGGGCCTTATGAAGCGGTTTGTAAAGGCTCTTGATAAGAACGGATCATGCTTTGCATACATAAGAGAAAAAATGCCTCACTTGAGTACACAAAAAATTAAAGCAGGAATATTTAACGGCCCGCAAATAAGACAAATCATTAAGGATTCTGCATTCACAAATTCGATGAATGAAATTGAGAAAAAAGGCTGGGCTTCATTTGTTGAAGTAGTCCAACAATTTTTGGGCAACCATAAAGCTGAAACTTATGTTGAACTAGTAAATGAAATGCTTAACTGTTTCCAATCCCTTGGCTGTAACATGAGTATTAAAGTGCATTATTTACACAGTCATTTAGACCGCTTCCCTGAAAATTTAGGGGACACTAGTGAAGAACAGGGTGAAAGATTTCACCAAGATATTAAAACTATGGAGGACCGCTACCAAGGAAGATGGGATGTGCATATGATGGCAGATTACTGCTAGAGTTTAAAAAGAGACTGTTCCAAAATACATTCCAGAAAATCTCTGAAAAGAAGCTTCAGAAGTGTTCAATGACTTTTATCTCAAATCTTAGTACATAATTTCTATAAATTCAAAATTAAATGTATGATAATTATCTAATTATTATTAATTGTCAATTATATCTGAATTCTTTAATCATCACCTAAATAAATTATATTTATTGTTCAAATTATTCATTGCAAAGAGGACATTTTATCAATAAAAAGCATGTTTTTCATTAATTCAATAAAAATGCTGTATCTTAAAAATTCGAGCTGATAGGCAAAAACTATTGGCATATTTGTGTTGAGGGCATCGAATTCACATAAAATCAGCTGAAAAATCTCTGGCACCAAAACACTTGAAACGGATTAAGAGGAAAAACTAATTTTTTTTTCTGTTTATTTTAGTTTTTTTTTTTGACACTAGAATTGATTTTTTATACAATTTAAAGCAATTATTTAGTTTAATAAATTGTTATATAATAAAACTAATATTTCTTTATTTAGACAAGTGAAGAGACTCTTGGCAAAAATACAGGTGATTCACACGAATCAAGTATATGAAGCCTCGAACAATCGATTTGGCTCCACTTGCTTAACGCCCTGTACTATGACATAATAATTCCTGATTCGATTTTTAAACTGCAAATTCATCGCTTTGTTTATATTTAAACATTAAGTCGGTTTATGAACTAAGAACGCAATGTAGATAGTCGTGCAGTGTAGTGACATAATACAGTTATGTTATGATAAAGGTCGTGCCAGTTAGAAATTGTAGAGGATGTTCAAATGAATGGAAGTATGCCAAAGTTAGACGACATATGGGTAGCTACTTTTTTAGATCAAATACAGCTTTGGGAAAGTTAGAGGGAATTTTCTGTATTGTATTTCAAAATTCATGGCTGCCGGATCGCATACACAAAGAAGTAAATAAATTGTTCTGCAAACGAGATATGTTTCGAAACTGACAGACACAACTTTACTAAAATTAACATCCACTATGCCGGCTTGTTTTTTACTTTAATGCACAAGCGTATAATATTAAGAAAGCATTATCAAGTGATGATTTACTTTTACTGTAATGCCCCGCTTTACGCGAGGGATACGTTCCGGAAAAAATCGCGTTAACTGAAATTCCCGCGACCATAGAGAAGTTGATGACTACATTATGTTTATGCGCACTCTTTCGCGTAATTTAATAATAAATTTGAATTTCGCGTTATAGTGAAACCGCGCGTAACGGGGTCGCGTAAAGCGGGGTATTACTGTATATACTTTTTGAATAAATTACGTAGGTATTTGCTTCGGATTTGAGTGGTATATGGATAAAAGGGATATTCAATAATAATAATAAACCCTTTATTGCTTCAAAAATAATAACACTAATACAATTTAACACATAAGAAACAAATTTAGAGCAATTGGCGATCTTATCAACCAATTGTCATAGGAGAAACAGTGTTAGTATCGGGGAATGCAATTTAGGAAGACTATTTTATAATTAAGGTATAAATGTAAGTAAACTAAATACATAATGAACATACACATATATACAAATATTATTCAGAAGGAGAGAGGTATAATGATTTAAGGTTAAAGATATTTTGACATAGTTTAGGGTCAGGATCTATATTTTGTTTATTTATTCAAACGTCCGTAGTTATAAACGTAGGTACCACTAAAATAAACGTCATATAAATATAAAGTTATCTATTTGGTCATGTTGTTAAAAATTATACGGTTGTCTCAACACAATTTTATTGATATTGTGTACTGAAGTTTTATGTTTTGTTCTGGTAGCGTTATATGACTATGTTCAGGTGCGGCTACATTAGTAAGCTGTGCGTACAGCGGAATCGCTTTTTACCTATATCAGTCATTTATTTATTTCCAAAGTCTACCCACAAAATTACATCATGACAATAAAAAGGAGTGAAATTAATTAAAATTATTTTGCTTATAATTCCCGCTACAACATTCAGTAACTTCACGTGGCGAAACGCGTCGAGACAAATTACTGAATGTTGTAGCGGGAATTATAAGCAAAATAATTTTAATTTCCTTTAATATGGATTTCCGCAAAGTAACGCCTGAAACAACTAATTATAAATAAAAAGGAGTACTATTATATAAACTAAATAAAATTTTAATTATAGGAATTTAGATGTTACACAATAATTAAAATTAAATTTAAAAAAACGAGAACCAAATAGATGTAAGGAAGAGGGGAGAAAAAAATCGCAAAAATAAAAACAAAATTAAAATACTAGCTCGTTAGTTAAAGATATATATGATCTGAGACGCGAAGTAATTTCTGCAGACAATCGTAGCCTCTGTGTTATTTTGATAGGATGTGTGTGGTATTTATCCCACAATATAACGTATAACAGGGACAGCAGCCAATCAGCGTAGAGGGGAAAGAGAGACGCAAGGTCAACTCAGTGTTCTTTCTCTCTCTAACAAGCTTGCTTCCTTCTTTGAATAGTATAATAAATTATTGCAGTCATTGCTAGGCAGTCGTAATTTTATATTTTAAAAAATCGCTTCGCTTATAAACTATAGCCCAATCGTAATTCTCTCTGGCGGCTCGAACGGTGGTAACCGTATAATAATTTTCCAGATTTTACTGTTGGACTTTACTAGCTTTATGTTCAGCAGCTTTACTGCTCGTGTTCAAGACATGCTTTCTGGGTATTTATATTAATATTTTACTAGAACTAAGTTGTTGGGTTAGAAGACTATTGGATGTACTCTTCTAATCTTTACTTTAATAGAATCTAAACGTATCTTAGTAACAAATTACTAAATTCGTGTTTTGTTTCTTTCTTACTTATATCATTTACAGTCCAATAGACAGAGACAAAACATTATTTTCAGTTGATCTGAGTGTAATTTATTGTATTGGAAAATTTGCACTGCAATATAATTGGTAAATCATGTTTTTAGACAAAAAAAAATTCAAGTCAAATCTTATAATATTATTATAAAAAATATTATTATCAATTTATGAGTTGTTCCATTACGACTACGAATATAAAACAAAAAACAAAAGAAATATGTATTTTGTTTTTTTTTTTAATTAATAAAGAAAACAAACCTAACCTCACCCTCACATAGACCACAAGCTAGAAATCTCCATAAAACAGTATAAAGGTAAAATTTTAAGCCAATAAATAAACTATAAAATATGTAAGAACGTATCTACTCCATGAAATAGCTACAAAATACAACACGGCTATTATTTACAGCCATTTTGGGGTAGACAGCAGGTACCGCCCTCTATTTTCTCGTGTAGTAAGTACCTGTAATTTTTCAGTGCAGTACCTGCAAATAGTTTGTACGTAGTGATATAGTGAAAACGCTCGTTGAAATTCAGACAGTAAATTTAAAATGGTTAGTGTTCAAATATCTAAATCTACTTTTTTAAGGTTTTTATAATTTTTTAAAGCCTAAACCCTGATAGTACATTTTTTTTATTTAGTAGCCTAGCATATGACCTGGCATATATATTAATAAACTAGACAGAATTATAAATATATTTTTTTCTTATTGTCTTATTATTTTTAATGTAATATTTCGAAAGCTTTAAAGCTACCATGAGCTGCTAATTATAATTGTTATCATTAAAAAAATCGGTTGTCTGTAAAGTCGGTTTACTGACGATAGTTGAACGTGACAACGTCTTAAGAAAATACTGATGGAATGGTAGCATTTTTCAAAAGAAAATTTTAATTTCATTTGTTTATTGACACCACATTCACTTTTCACTGCACTTGATACTCGACCAAAACATGTAAATGTACTATAGTATAGCAGCTGTCCACGCAGACGCATCGCTCACTCAAGTAGGAGAGAGACGGATGTCGAACGCTGCCGAACGCGAAGGCCGATTGTGCCTCTTTGTCGCTCGTTCCGCGCTCTCGCTTGCACTTCAAGCCTTACATGGAACGCCTCAGAGCGAGGTAACGCCGCATGAGCATGTTTTTTCGTGCGTGCAGCCGGCTCAATCGAATTATAAGACGTTTTCACGTCAAAAACTTTTATAAATTACAAGATTTTATTGTGAATTCTATTTCGTTTATGGTTTTAAGTGATTTATGATTTTTAAAACACATTGCCTGAGGCTTCGTATTAAATTGCTTAAGATTGGATTTTGGCAGATTTATTCTGGGTCTTAAGTTAGATACGTGGGCGCATAAATCGTTCTTTTATATAGAATAATATTCTTCATATTTTTACGTGTTATATAATGACTGGTTTGTTTAGTAAAAATATTGTTCGTATTTATATAAAAAATACAACATATATAAAAACTCAACTAAAACAAGTGAAATTAAAAAATAATACAAATTAATGAATGAATAAAAATTGTTTATTAGTATAGGCACTAAGGACGTGCGCTTTGCTTTCTGCCTATATAAATTACGTGCATAAGATTACAATATTGATTTAAAATACAATGTATTTCAACAATTCAAAGAACCCTCCCTCCCTTTAAACAGTTTCAGGGATTTCTCTGACGTCATTGACCTTTATTATCCAAGATTAAGTCCTATTTCGGCAATTTTTTTCGGAAAATTTTAATGTCAAATTTACAAGCTATATTCGCGTACATGATTTAAGTAATTTAAAACCCTTTATTTGGTTAACTATAACTATCGTATTTTTCTTATAGTTTATACAACTAGATTGTTAAAACTCATTAATAGCTACGTTGAATAGTTCATCCTAATAAAAAAATCGTTTAGGGTAGTTTTAAAAAACTAACAACTCGTATAAATTATACCTCGCTGCAATGCTTTCTATGCATCTCATAAATCTATCCAAAATAAAACATAGGCAGTCCTCGCTTTTACGTCATGTTAGGTACCAGAGAATAGTGACGCAAAACGAAACGCCGTAAAACGAGGACTGCCTGTATATTACATATTAATAGTGTGCCTATTTGTGATTTTAGTTTTGCATTTTAACGAATACATACATGTTTGTGTTGCTCTATATCAGTGGCTCTCAATCTTTTAGTGATGAGGGACCATTTGACAAAATTTCTGTCTTGCTATAGACCACCAACCGTTTAGTGATAATGCACAATAAATGTAATTTATATAAATAAAACACACATAAAATTGTTTAAAATCATACATCATTGTAAAATAAACTATGTAATAAATAAGTACAGTATTATAGTTAGATAAATTTTAAGATGGCTTCGCGGATCACTTCGGATGTTTCCAGGGACCACCGGTTAAGAAGAAAATGTATAAGTGTCGAGGCAAAATATGAATTGTTAATGTTATTATGTTATTTCAATACGATTTTCATTTCATTTCATTTCATTTCATATATAAATAGAAAAATAATAAATGACAAAGCTTCATTCTATAAAGCAACTACCCTAAGCGCTTTAGCAGTAAATATATCTTAAAATATATCAAATCAATTGCTTGTAATAAGCAGGTACTACTAAAACAGATTGAACGTTTCACCCTTTGGGATTAGAGCACCTGGACTCCCCTTTACCTTAATGGGAATTGAACATGGCAACCCATTAAAGGAAGTCTCCTTTGTCAAGTTTTATTTGTCCACTGGGAACTACGGTGTTTAGTTTACTATATATATACTGACTCATATTGATGTTCCTACTGGAACTATGACGCGCCAGTTTATGTGCAATATTGTCAAGGCTTATTTACATGGTAGGTTATATTATACAAACAAGCAATTATACAGGAGAGCGATTTAAAGTTGTCGCATAGTTTGTGTAGATTTTTCGTTTTTGCATTGAATATTTCAGAAACTGTTGACTAAATGAGATGGAGAATTGTTTTTGAAGCAATTTCATTTAAAAAAATGTTAGTCCTGACTGTGTTAATAGAACTCCGCGATATATGAATAACGAGTTTCTTGTGGTATTCTTCTCGTCATACGCCTTTCCGAAGTCATTGTAAAGTCTAACGAAGAGCAAACGCACGCCTTTAATGCCTATGCTAATAAACGATTTTCATTTTTATTATACTACATTTACAGTAATAGTATCATTTATTCTAAGGTTCTCAAATAACCGTTGATTATTGATTAATGATCAGGAAAAGGCTTTTGTACAAACTCTTAATATCTGACCGCGAGTAAACTACGAAAAAATTGTAATTGTACGGACAATTCGATGTCTATGCCTAATTTTGGCGGTCAAACGTGCTGTCAGTTTTTCAATTGTTTTTTAAAGGAATATTACGTTTTTTTAAGTCCACATTGTAATTTATATCTAAAGTAAAGAAAATTTTAATTTGTTAATACACGCACAGTAGTATATTTTTAAATATTTGAATAATGAAATATGCCTATATTGATTTGTATTATTAGTAAAATTGGTAATAATTGTCCAAATATGTTAGTGTAACAGGAACAAAATTCATAATCTCCGGAAATGGAGATGCCCCTCCAAACAGAATGATTCAAACAATACAACATCTTAAAACACGAATAAAAGGACGAAAATGAGCTACTTGACTTTTTTAATAAGTCATCACTGAATAAATTTATTTTTATTTATATTGTCTTGAAAACAAAAAAAATGTTTCATCTTTTATTTTTGTCTGGGTTATCAACTTGGTCTGTACACGTTGCCTGAATTTCAGATAGAATGCATACTTTGTAAACATTTTAAAAATATTACCAGAAAACACACTCATATCGCATTTACCCAAATTATGTACAACACTCAGTTGAAAATTAAAATTGGCCTCGTTCCAATACAATCTCAAAACACGAGGCTACCCCCATCTCATCGGATAACTCTTGGTCGGGATGATTGGTACGTTTCCCTGCTGGGGATCAATGGGGGTACCACATACCACCACCTTTTGCGTACAATTCAATAATACTAATGATTGTTGTTCTAGTCATATTTATCTATTGCATTTATGTATCTACCCACTCCATAATTTCAAAGGATGAAAGAGGATGTATGGCCATTGGTCAGTGACGAATTTAACGCGCGAGACATGAGTTTTTATTTTTTCATCCCTTCCATCATAAATGCATTATGTATTATATTTTATTTTAATACTTTACTCAATCTGCTACTATTGTTGTGAATACTAAAAATTCTTTTTCATTAATTTATATTATTTCAGGCGTTTTTTTATATCTTTTATAATAATTAAAAAATGTTTTTGTATTCTTGGACGCGAGCCCTAAACTAGACCAAAAAAAGAACAGATAAATTAAACCGAAAATTATGCCGGACTAGAAAATATTTTTAGTTTTCGTAAAAACAGTTGTAACATTTTTGGGGTAATACACTAGTTTCTCAATGTCGCCACGACAAAGGAACGACATAAGCGGTATAATAAAAATAATATACGTGCGCATTTAAGAGATGAAAATTTTATGTTTTTTTGGAACGATTCCAGTTAGAATATTTTTAAGTAGTTACCAATTCGAATAATGCGTTTACCTTGAATTATACATTTGTTTAAGAATTGAAAGGCATGAGGTTAAAGTTATATAATTTCTTATTAAGCTGTTCTCTGAATACTCGACATTGGCAGAACTAACTTCATTAGACGATTGAGATCATTAACAAAAGAAAAAAAATAAGAAGTAGAAGAGTTGAACAAAATCTAAGTAAAAACTTAAGCAATTTTTTTTTATTTTTTTTTATTTTTTTTTATTTATTTACTTTTAGCAAATGGGCTCCAATAGAGCGCTTTTACTCGTCAATACATATACAAATATAAATGAAATAAATTTATTAATTCAATAATTATCAATTTGATTTAGCTGCTGTATACTGGCATTGTCCACTTACATACTAATGTCATAATAATATATAATAAATCTACTATGATGTAGAAGAATAGCTGCTGTATAGGGGCATTGTCATCCTATATATTATATACCTAAGGGTAAACATAAATTGCCATAGATTACGTCCAAGCTTTTTTATCAGTAAGATATTCATTTTATAAATCAATGCTTATATAGTTGGTTATTTTACGAAATCACAAAATAATAATGCTTCAATAACAGGAACAAATGTTTACTTATTTGCAAGTAATTTTACAATTTATAATAACAAAAATAAAATTAATACAAACATCTTTTCAATTAATATATTATGTTAAATAATATATATTTTTATGTGATATCTATAATAATCTACAATAAATTCTAAAACTATGTACAATGTACATATACACACAAAGTACATATATCAAAAATACATTGTTACCGGCCGAGTTAGATTGCGTGCCCACGTCTTCAACAAAACCCGACCACTATCAATCTTGTGAGTACATTGTATTTTTAAAGAACGACCATTACCGTCTTCCATCCCCACCACCACCGCAATCACCAAATCAATTTCCACATATCAATAACAATCACTGTCATTGGCCGATAATTGGATATTGGTTGCTAGGCAACTCCTTATTGTATTGTAAACAGAACTGTCAAAACCTGAATTGATATGCAGATAATGATTATTTCTATTTTTATACAAATATGAATAAAAAACGTAACCTAATTAATGTGGTTTTAGTGGAATATTGAGATTTAAGGTGAGTACATGTTATATTACGCGTTTATTTAACCGCTTAGCTAACAAAGTTGCGAAATAATCGATAAGAGTCACTGATAAAAATAATGAAAATAAGCGCGGTAATAAACCGCTTCTTATAGCTTTGTAACAATAAGCCCTCGATGACAATGTACAAGATACAAATACCTATGTCATTTGAATAAAATCATAAATAAATATATGTACATATCAGCAGTCGCTATTAACGTGGTCCTTATTGTTGTATTGAGATAAGGGGGGCCAATCAGGCGCACTTCGGACGAAAATACGGACGTTTCCTACTCAGGAACACTTACGTAATCATTCACGAAATTACGGATTTGACAGCGATGTCACAACGGATATGCTATTCGCGTTTGACAGGACTACGGGTTTATATGTCAAAATTCACATAAACTATAGAAGTGACGGCCGTATCACGAAACTTCGGATACGCCTGAGTAGTCCCCCAGAAACCACTGAGAAAATGTTTTTTTTTTATAAGAGAGAGAGAGAGATATTTTGAAGATATTTCAATAATAAAAGGTAGATGTATGTAAGTGGACAATGCTAGTATACAGCAGCTAAATCAAATTACTAAATTAATAAATTTATTTCACTTATATTTGTATATGTATTGACGAGTAAAAGCGCTCTATTGGAGCGCTACATATTTAAAATATGGAAATTAGCGTTAATTTAAATCTAATTGAGCGTCAAGCAATCGATCCTCTGCTAAAGTATTTATACCTACCTGCATAATAAACTAAGTCAGTAGAAAAAAAACTAATAATATGTAATTTACCGCCTGAATAATTTTTGTAATTAAAGAGGCAAGTCCTTGACTGACTTAATTGCGTATCTAATTAATTGCATTCGTTTAATTGTCAATATATATATATATATATATGTTAAGATTTAATCTAAGACCCAATATTGTGTAATACAATCGGAAATATATAAAATCTCTGAATTAATACAAGCCCTTAAGAAAAATAATAAGCTATACTTACTTACACAATACTCTGACCCAATGTAAACACCCAGATCTGAAACAAGTGTCTACTTTTAAAAGAAAAATCTATTTATCCTCTGATATAATTATTTAGTATATTTTTTAAAATATCTTTTTCAATTATTTATATTATTTATTAGTGCAATTATTTATTAATAACCCAAATTATTTGTGTATTATTTAGTATTTATTTTATTTTTCTGCACTATTTACAACATCACCGCTCAATCTCCCAAAGGTTAACTGGCAGAAAATGTTAAATGTTAAAGAATGAATTAAATAAAAAACAAATAAAATAAAAAACAAATAAAATAAAAAAATGTTAAAGATAAAAAATTTAAAGGTTGGCTGGTAGAGAATGCACCCTAGCATTAAACCCGCCTTGTGCACATGTACCAGGTTTTTAAATAAAAAAAATAAATAAAAATGCCTAAAGGCGTTAAGTTCGTCTTTTGTGATTTTGTTCAAAAAATAACTTATCTATATGTATAAAAGAAAGTTGTGTTAGTTACACTAATTATAACTCGAGATCGGCCGAACCGATTTGGCTGAAAATTGGTGGGGAGGTAGCTTAGGGCCGGGGGAAGGCTTTAGGATACTTTTTATCCCGTTGGATATAAAAGAAAATCGTGTTAGTGGCACTATTTATAACTCAAGAACGCCTGAACCGATTTGACTGAAAATTGGTGAGGAGGTAGCTTAGAACCAGGAAACGGAGATAGGATACTTTTTATCCCGTTCGACTGCGTTCCCGTGTGGCGTGACATAATACGTCAAAGGGAATAAAAATTGTTACATAATTAAAATACAATTGTCACTTATGTCATTGTGGTTGAAAATAAACAGCTTTTCATGTTAAAACTGCATTTATATTTTATTCATAATGCTAATAACGATGTCGATCGGCAAGTTTAACTTCGATGTTTTCAACCCCTACAATGAAGATTGGGATTATTGTATTGAACAATTATTATGGCAAGAAAACGTACGTACTCTCGGGAAAAGTGTGTTTTGTAAAAAGACATCGGGAAGAAAGTGAAACAATCTATCAGTTTTCTTTACAACTACACCCTTGGAGACTATCACGATAATTTAGAGGAATGTCCAGCCAGAGGCAAACGCTGTAGGTTATGCGGGAAGAACAACCACTTCTCAAAAGTGTGCATTAGTAGCGGCAAAGCAATGCATAAATAGTTTCGAACGAGACGTTTAGCACGACACAACACGTCTAGCGAATCTAGCGACAATGAAAGCAACCAAACGTATCCAGTGAATAAAAAAGATTCGCCAACTAAGGTAATGATACCAACTAAGTGAAATGTTGTTTGGAAGATAAATGCGCACTACGTTTGATCTTCTTAAGTCAAGTGTTAAGAAAGATCTTGAAAGAGCTGGGTTATTCCAGGAACTCAAGCCATCAGTTAAAGAAACTATTCCGCCAGAATATTCGATTGGAGACATGGTCTGGGTTAACAAATCTATAGGAAAAGGCTCTGAACCAGGGAATACATCAAAACGCACCGGGCCTTACTCCTATCAAGTTGAAATGAACAATGGAGTAATCAAACGGAAACACTCTGATCAACTTAGGCGAAGGGAAACTAACGATGAGAACAACGATGATAAAGATGTCATTCGTAACGATAACAGTTTGGAAACGAAAAACCATACTGTGAGTAACAACAAGAAGCCTTAATTATAGTCGTGGATCAAAACGAGGTAGGGGTGACATCAATGATCATGTTTTACCGGACGCGATGACTTATCAACCTGGTGCATCAACTCAAATCACACAACAAAGTTTATCAGATGGACACGGAGACAAATCAGCTGGGTCTCCTAACGCTCAACAGTAGAATCTTGAACAGCGGGAGCCTCAACCCTCAACGTCTGCAGCATTAAACGAGGCACCACGTCGTTCCACACAACGACGTAAATCTTCTGCGCGTTTCGGATATTGAGCTTTCAGGAGGAGTAATGTTACATAATTAATATTCTAGGCTTAAAATACTATTGCCAATTATGTCATAAACAGCTTTTCATGTTAAAACTGCATTTATATTTTATTCATAATGCAACAAAAGTCATTATAAAACGTGATATACCAAAAACGTATCTGAGATGGAATAACAAAACGGAAATGACAACTAAACAAATACAAATCACAAGGCCAATCTTTGAAAGTTTGTGGTCTGAATCTGGAAAATCCATGTGTTTCTCATGGTCAATTATATGTGGCATGTTCACGGGTCGGAAGACCATCTGCGTTGTTTGTTCTTGCACCTGATAATAAAACAAAAAATGTCGTGTATCCCAAGGTGGTTAACTAAAGAGTGCAACCTATGCAACAAAATACATGAATAATAAAGAATCATTAAAATACTTGATTTTTTTATTTGTTTTTCCTAATAAAAAATTGAACTTAATCAAATCCAAAATCTGTTTATTTATTGCTTATAAGGCGGAACAAAGTTCGCCGGGTCAGCTAGTTATTATTATTAAAAAAAGTTTATCAATAAACATTGACCGGGAATCAAACGTGAGATCTCTCTATAAAAGACTAGTCAAGGCCGTTGAACTGTCTGCACGGAGTCATTGTTGTTACGTACATTTTGAGAGACGAATGAATGTACATAGTCCAGTGGGCTTATCACGAATTTAGTCTGGCTTTCGAATCGAGCTGTCACAAGTAAAACGGATCCGTTAGCTATCGGGATCATGAATTTTTACTAACGACCAACGAGCACCAGCAATCTATCAAATGAACGAAAGATCGAGACGTTCGAAAATCAACAAAAAGTATCTAAAATATTGTAGTTCCAAATCCACACGCGGTGGCGCTGCTCAAATTTCCATACAAATCGCTTGAAGCGAACTCGGTTCGAAAGCCAGACTTAAATTCGTGATAAGCCCACAGGTTGACTAAACATACTCCGATAAACCCGATAATCCCTAATACCTACTTACTAAGGGTGCATTGATTAAATAAAGACGTCACAAAATAGTAAATATTAAACAGTTCAATTTCATTCCTTATTCGAAATGTAATCCATTATCATTTAGATAATGTACGATAAGAAATAGAACCGGTCAGTTCGTATCTTACCATCGTACAATCAACACACATCGCGTGGTCATGTGATATCGAAGTTTTTTTTTGGACAAAACCCCTATTTTACTATGAAAAAGGCTTATAAAAATTTTTATTTTGTAAGTATTTTTACTATTATTTAATAAATTCAAGAAGTTTTACCGGAATTGTTACAAAAAAAATAATATTAATAAATTCTTAATGTAACATTTTTAATAGTTGATAGATAAAATAAGAATGTAATAATTTAGTTTATAACTGAATTAATTGATTAATTATTGATTTAACGTAATCATTTCAAAATCAATTAATAGTAAGGTCTCTTCATTATTTATTTTTTTCTAAATCATTCCCACAAATGTCATAATAATTTATTTTAAAAAAATATTAACAACCCATAAAAGTACAAAATTTGTACAAAAGTTTACTTGTTTTCATGTACAGACTAAGATTGAAGAGTTTCTTGTGGTATTCTTCTCGTCATACGCCTTACCGAAGCCATTGTAGAGTCTAACGATGAGCTAGCGCGCGCCTTTAGTGCCTATGCTAATAAACGATTTTCATTTCATTTCATTGAAATTATTTACATTTTACACAAATAATAATATAAATAATCATTATTATTATTATTTATATTGTACAAAAGACTCGTATAAATACTCTATACTCTATAAAGACTATAGGTAGTACAAGAGTCCCTGAAATTGATTCCCACTCGAAATAAAACAACTTTACAACTTACAATATAATATTATTATTTGTTTTAGGTCTGTGTATTTTGTTTGCGTAGTCCTTGTCCTCATACCCATAGCATAAAAACTTCCAATAATCATTGAATTATAGGAATTCATAAACGATTATAAAATTCCATTAGTTTTAATTACAAAAAAATTTAGTATCGATGTTTCAAATTATCAATATATTGGTGTATATCTTATCAAAAAGTAATGAATAAAATCACAATATAATCGATGATAATTAGTAACTTTAGGACTTTGATTTTGCGAATTGTTTAACCTGATATTATTGAATTTAAATCGATTTTACTTTACATATTTATACGCATACATTTTTAAAACAATTACCATAATGACATGCAATAAATAATTATTTTAAACTTCAACTGTGAGACGACACCTATGAGAGATTAGAAACTACAAAAATCATAAAAAACATTAGTTAACCCGTCAGTAGGCGCTACCGAGTAAAATTTACCACATAGCGCATAAATTCGTAAATTATATTTTTGTGTAGTTTTACAGCGCTTGTTTGTTATTGAAATTATTGACAATAGAGCAAAGTGATGTACTACAGTTTTATTGAAGACATCAATATCTACAAAAAAAAGTCTGTGACACCATATGTCTAACTATTACAGTTATGTCAGAATAACTGCTTTTTCATGTTAAAATTCATAGTACTTCATTATTACGCGAACAAAGTCGCTGGCAACAGCTAGTTTATTATAAATTACCCTTATATTTGAAAAAAAAAAAAACAATTCTGTCTTAGAAGGTTAGCTAACGTCTTTAAGTGTGCGAATCTATATGTATAAAAATAAGTGGCAATTTACGTTGTAATTGTATAACTCCAGAACGGGCTCCAAACCTATCCAAACCAAATGTTTAGGCTTTATTCGGACTATTTAGTAGATGGTATATGTGAAGTTTGCACTAAATCGGTAGAGCGGTTCTTCATTTATTACATTTTTTGTAACAAATTAATTCAATAAATGGCGGATTGTGCTGTCAAATTGAAACTATTTTCAGTGTTGACAGTAATTGAAACTTTTTATGTCATTCATGCTGTTTGATGCATGAATTTGATGTTCCAATTAATTTTTTTTAATATTTCACTTTATATGTAACGAAGCACGTACCGGACCGCTAGTTAATTATATAAACCAGTAATTATCAACCACTGTGCCACTAAATTCTAAAAGTGAGCTGCCAAATTTTAGATATATAATAATGTTAATAATATTATTAAATAATATGGTTTTAAAAACTTTAAACATTTTTATATGCCACGAAATTTTGAAGTCGTTAAGTGTGCTGCAACAAAAAAAAGGTTGAGGATCACTGATATAAACCATAAGTTAAGTATGTATAAATTTGAAGCAGTCAGCCATTAGAATAAATACCTAACAATTGATTAAATAGCACAGCGCTTGTTAAGAGCGAGCAATGATTTGTAAATATATTGTAGTGGGCACTGACCTTAATTTTGATATTTATATCTTTTTAAGTATTTCATTAAGATTTCAACCTACTTACTAATTTGGGTAATGGGTAAATTAGTATAGGTAGGGGAAATTAATTCTTTTTTTATGAATTATATTTGATTATATTTGATTTGATTGTTATTTTGATTTAATTAATGAATGATTATATTTTTATTTATTTTTTGCTTTAATTGTAAATAGTTTTGTAATGTTAGTGCATGCTGTGTTCACTGTGCATAGGGCCTACAATCTGATTGTTATAATTCTTAGTACGATGTTAATTCCTAGTCTAGTTGTAGAGCCCTGTTTGTGGGCCCAATAAATAAATAAATAAATAAATAAATATTATTAATCATGGAAGCAACATCTGATAGATAAATCGTAATACATCGCGTATATTTTGATTAATTTAAGCCCACGTTTTGTCAGCACTGAGAGACTGCGTTTTTTGTTCGTATAATGCTGACTGTGGGCTTATCATGAATTTTAGTCTGGCTTTCGAACCGAGTTCGCTTCAAGCGATTTGTATGGAAATTTGAGCAGCGCCACCGCGTGCGGATTTGGAACTACAATATTTTAGATACTTTTTGTTAATTTTCGAACGTCTTGATCTTTCGTTCATTTGATAGATTGCTGGTGCTAGTTGGTTGTTAGTAAAAATTAATGATCCCGATTGCTAACGGATCCGTTTTACTTGTGACAGCTCGATTCGAAAGCCAGACTAAATTCGTGATAAGCCCACTGGTTTAGGCAATAACTTTCAAAGTAGCGTTTCCCATATTGGCGTCTATATAGATTTAGTTTTAGTATAATTAACTAAATGGAAGCCGCATATTTTCTCATATAATATAGGTCAGTATGAAGTCACGGTTAAGACGCTAACTAAGATGTTTATTTTCCATCTAAACTTGCATACACGTGATAATTCATTCTGATAACTTACTCCGACGCTAACAGCTGTCGAAACATCACGGAATCTTAGTCAGAATTCTAACAATGGGTTACTTTAACACGAAATCTACTCGCTAAATACGGTTTTATTTACAATTAGCTTTTACCCGCGGCCTCGCTCGTATTTAAGTCATTAAATAAGTATCAGAGATCATTTCAATAGAAATGAATCAATATGATTCCAAACACCAGGGGGGCTACTCAGGCATATCCGAAGTTTCGTGATGCGGCCGTCACCTATGTAGATTGCGTGAATTTTGACATATAAACCCATAAAAATTTCTGTCAAAAATCCATAAAATAAGCATTGTATGGCCTATCCGTCGTGACGTCGCTGTCAAATCCGTAATCTCGTGAAAAATTACGTAAGTATCCCTGAGTAGGAAATATCCGTATTTTAGTCCGAAATTCGTGCGCCTGAGTAGCCCCCCTGAAACTATAGTCAGTTGGAAACTATAGTAAAAAAAAAAACTTTTATATAAAAAAAAAGTATCCTATGTTACTTCTAGTACCTCCAAAAATATGTGTACAAAGTTTCATTATGATCGGTTAAGTAGTTGTTGCGTGAAAACGTAACAAACAAACTCACATTCACATTTATAATATTAGTAGGGATTATTGTAGTTTTAGTAACATTAGTATTTTCACTTTTTAAATTCCAATTAGAAAAAATAAGGCGGTATTAAGTAGTTCCGCTACTGGGGAATCTCTGAGCATTGGTAATACACACACCTATTTTTCTAAGACAGCCAAGATTAGGAGTTTTTGTTAGATGGGTCGAAGCTCAGTCAACTTTGGGAACCGCTGTTATAGATACATTATCCTAGATAATATTAGTACAATTCATAGAATAGATAATAAAAG
The DNA here is from genome assembly GCA_028551675.1 of Tineola bisselliella. Classification (NCBI taxonomy): domain Eukaryota; kingdom Metazoa; phylum Arthropoda; class Insecta; order Lepidoptera; family Tineidae; genus Tineola; species Tineola bisselliella. The sequence goes on from JAPWLS010001608.1 coordinate 20,674, forward strand.
CGATATTGATTATATTTGTTGATATCAACTAATTAAAAAAGAATTATTATTCGATTTATAAAAAGGTCCATAACAAATGTCAGAATTCTAAATTTAAAATAGTTATAGAGTTACTATAGAATTAATAATTATTTAGACTTGATAATTATTATAATTTTTTTTATAAAAAACAAAATTACAAATCTTAATATTTTATTCGAACTCGGTCTATATTTTAGACTTAATGTCGGTTCTATAAAATAGTTAAATCTATATATCGGTCAAAGTGCGCTTGCGTTGATCAGAGCTAGCTTCAGTAATAACTACACTGTACAGCGATGCTGATGCGCAGCTCTCATCTCTTGTTACGATTGTGTTACATGTTCTTATAGTTTAAAAAATACAGGTTTTCTTAATGTAAGTTTCGTTTATTTATGTTTTTTTTATACCTAAAATTTATTTTAAAATATTACTAGATTTAAAAACCTATTATCCTGGTACAATAAAAATATATAAATATTATGTTAAAATGTATATCTATATATATAAAACTCAAAGGTGACTGACTGACTGACTGACTTAGTGATCTATCAACGCACAGCCCAAACCACTGGACGGATCGGGCTGAAATTTGGCATGCAGGTAGATGTTATGACGTAGGCATCCGCTAAGAAAGGATTTTGATCAATTCTACCCCCAAGGGGATAAAATAGGGGATGAAAGTTTGTATAAATCTTATTAGATTTATTTCATTCATTATTACGCAGACGTAGTTGCGGGCAACAGCTAGTAGTAAATAAATTTTACTAAATTATACTTCTCAATTTTCCTTCTATTTGGTACGTACTTACTTATAATTTAAATATTTTAGATAACATTAAAGAGTTTATATATTTTTTATTTATATTTATATTTTTTTTAAATAAGACACTCATTCTTTTGAATAGGCATAGCGGAAGTGACTGTCTGTATACATTTCTCTATGGTAATTATCCATAGACAACTCTAGTTTAACATCGAAAAAAGTGCGTTTACATGCACTACTACAAAAAAAATTTAATAGATCACTATAAAATTCAATTAAATATTTTTACTAGAGATGACACTATACACTAAGTCGTTACATGTAATACGTTTGTTCCGTATGGATGTTTAAAAATTTTATATAAAACAATTGAAAATAAAAGTGCTATATGTCCCTTCTATTTATTCATTATTCTATGACCAAAATTTCGCACAAATTTTCTTTAGTTCTCGAGTATATTTCTGTAAGTCAATACATTATTATACAATTCAGTTGTATATTGTTAACAATGACAATGACACAAACTTGACCTGAAAGACCCTTATTGTTTACGAAACCGAATAGAGGTCACATTTTTGTATTATATTATTATTTATTATATCAAATTGACAGAAAAAGCTAAAAGCGTAAAAATTTCCACGAAGTAATTATTCTCTACGACAGCGGTTCTCAAACTTTTTTGGCGAAGGAAAAAGCCTTAATATAATCATATTGCAATGTATTATTACGTAATATTTAGTTGGAATATTTAGATGTAACCTTATAATCTCCCTTTGGTAGGTATTTTTTGCAGTATTTTAGCCCTAGGGTTCCGCGGAACACCACTTTGAGAATGGCTGCTCTACGAGTTTGTGCGAGTATTTTGAGATACTTATAACGAATTTTTAGATATTAATTTGAAAACAGTGTTATAACCTTAACATTGAGTTATATTACTAAAAATAAATGTAATAATGATATTCAATTTATACTATTATTTTTTTCAGTTTTATTATTATTATTTTAGGTTCAGTTAGATGTACTAAATACTTGGTGACTATCTTCTCTCTCCCCTCTTCCTTACATATATTTGGTTCTTGTTTTTTTTTTTTTTTTTTTATGTGTTTTTGTATTTTTATTAGAAGTGTAGTATCTATCCCTTTATCACCTTGAGCATGCCGTACTATCCTATAATTAAAATTTCATTTAGTTTATATAATAGTACTCCTTTTTATAATATATAGTCATAATATAATTTTGTAGGTAGGCTTTATAAATAAATAAATAAACCTTTATAGTCAGAATCTACGAGATTTTAGAAAGGCATATGACGAGAAGAAATCACAAGAAACTCGCTAATCATAGCCTGGGCTCAATAATGATTGAGATCCATACCAAAGAGATTTATATAAACGTTCCTTTCCAGATGATTTAATGTCGAACTTAACGAAACAGAATGGCAGAAATCAGTAAGCACATGTTTAACACGGCTTTGGAAGGCGTCGACTGTGGCTACCTCCTCCATCCGTGGCATAGTGGAAGCTGCACTTACGGCAGTCTCATGATATTCAGAGACTCCATGATTGGTAGTGCCAAATTCTATTCTATTGTTTATTTGGTAAGTTTGTTGTTTATTTTCAACATGAGGTTTGGATGTGAGTCACGGAGAGGGAGGCGCTGATGAGGAGGCACAGAGTCTGCGGGCTGGATGTCGGTTTAGCGCAGACCATATGTGTTTGGATTTCTGCAAGATGGTACTTTAGCAGGTTCTACTCCTTTAATTTTTTTGTAGAATTAGACATGGGCGTAGCCAGGGTGGGGCAAGCTTGGGTGCTTGCTCCACCCTGGCTCTGCCCTGTAAGGTACTTAATCAAACCTAAAAAACTTAATTATCTGTTTTGGGCAATTCGAATTATGCATACAGATACAGGGTGCTATAGGGTGTGGGTGTAACCTTTTTGTATGAAAAAATTTACCGGGATAAGACCGCGGGTATTTGCTAGTTACATATTATTTTAGACTGCTGCCCCACCCTGAGCCCATGGCTGACTACGCCCATTTTTATTATCTAAAAAAATGAAGGTTCTGACTAAAGATTTACGTGGTATAATTGTAAAGTTTTTTTTTCAAGTTTACTCATTACGTAGAACGTAAATATAAAAAAAATGCGATGAAAAGTGTTATGGGTCTTTTCTCATATTTCCTCGTGATACAAATTGGTTATTCACATAGTTACAGTATTTGTTGAAAGCTCTCGTAAAGAACAAAGAAGATGCGTTTTTGAAATTACAAAACCCTAATCGAGTATCTCTATTTTTCCTGTCACTGCTCGCGTATGCGTGACAGAGACAGCAGACGCGTTTGTCTCTTTCAATTCCTTTAGGTTTATGTCTAATAACTTACATGATAGTAATAAATAATTTGTAGGCACAAATTTTAATGCGAGGAAGAAAAATGAAACAGAAAAAGGAATGGATAAAAATGGCTGAATATTACGTTCGATCCTGGTGTTTAGGTTGGCTCGTGTGTGGAAGCGCTTCTACTATCGGTTGCATATTTTGGTGAGTCATAATTAGGATAGTTACATTGATTGTTGTTTATGTAGAATTCAATTTAGGGTACTTAAAAAAGAAGCAATGTAATGCGTGAGAGCCGATTGATCATTTGCAGGTTTAAAGGGATTGTCAATTGTTTATCTATTCGTTATTTCAGGCAGCTATTGGGACGTAAATACGATTATCATACTTTTATCATGATACCAAATATTATAAACGGACTGGCTATTTACTTGGAACCTCCGAGTAGGAGAGGTCTTGTGACAAGTCTCTTCTGTAACTTGGTGAGTGTGTGATTTCCAAAAAATGTTTATATCATCGTGATAAGGAATTTCAAAATAAAATGATCTCCGAATTAGGCGCTTTATTCATTGTTATAGTTTTTATCTTAATCCACAGATTAGTGTTTATTATCTAATAAGAATTGGGTTACTATAATTTGTCGTTAACCTATATTTTTGTATTATATATTTTTTTAAATTATGCTGTTATTGTCGCGTTTATATTGATACAAAATTTCAAAAGATTGTATAAATTAAATCATGCCCCAGAATAATATCTATGACGGTCGATACCACAGGCCGAAAATACTTATTTAAGAAGATTTGAGGTTTTGACGTTTAAACTGTCAGTGTCATCTTTCTTGTTTTTTCTTGTCTTTTTATTGTCACAATGCATTGTGATAATTTTTTTTTAATCTATTTTAATCAGCAATATTATTTCACATAAGTTTCTCTAAATATCCATTACCATGTTTTGTTTTTATAAGTTAATAAGATATAATAATTTCGCTCTCTGACACTACTCCATTGGTGACATGCAGGATGTGTGTTACATTTTAGAGAGCGCCATCTATGAACGAATGGCGGAATTACCTCAAGTTATTAATTGTAGGCATTTGACGAGACAAACGGAACTAACAACAACGAATTGGTAGATAAATCGAAAACTTTCACCAGTACTAATGTAACTTTGATATATACATGTATGTATGCACTCATAGTATGGGACATTAACTAAACAAGAAACAAATGCAAATCTCCTAAATGTTTTATTAAATCCATTTGGTCTAATAAGCCTTCAGGGAATTAGAATTTGAGCTAACTGACAAACCGGCAATTTTGTAGACGACTCTATCAATTGGCGTGAAGCTCAAATCCGACCTAATTTATCGTGACATGCAAATTGCATAAAATATCGATCAATTAAACGTCGGTTCATGTTCTAATAACCTATAATTTTCAGCTTTGAAATCTCTTTGTGGATATAGTTCAACTCATTTACACAAAATTATTTCATAAAATTTTCAATCCTAAATCTCTGATTGGTCAATATGTTGACATCGTGATCAGTGCTCTACTATACTATACTATATATACAATTTATATTGAAAATATAATCACAATTATTTAGATCACACTAAACCGGTTCATGGTGAAGTGACACGTATCAAGCTTGTCGAAGTCTATAGTATCTGCTTACCTCGATGAAACTACCAACCAATTCATTTCTCCCGCCTGGTGTGCGTTTGGTCAGCACGAAACAGTTGAATCACTGCATTGACAAATACTATATATTTATTTATTTATTATTTAAGAACCCACGTGGGACCCATCACTTACAAAATTTTTAATTACTAACATTACAACTATAAACTTTTTATTTATTTATTTTTGTAATATCTTTATAAAAACTTAATAAATTGAATAAACCTTTACTTTATTTTACTTTACCTTTACTTTACTTTATTAAAAAAAAACGTGTTTGGGGGGCTACTCAGAAACACTTACGGACCCGTTATCATTCACGAAATTACGGATTTGACAGTGACTTCACGACGGATAGGCCACTCGATGCTTATTTTAAGGACATTTGATAACACTTTTTACGGGCTTATATGTTAAAATTCACGCAAGCTACAGAAGTGTCGACCGTATCACGAAACTTCGGATATGCCTGAGTAGCCCCTCTGTTGCGAGTGTATTTATTCATTTATTTATCGTATATGATGATTAATTTTCAGGTAATTGAATATTGGATGAAAATTGCTGAAAGAGCTGGTTATTTAACAATAACAAAAACAAAACAAACACTCATGTTTATGTTGGGTAGCTCTCTCCTTTTCTATCTTATGAGGTTAGAGGGAGAAAAAGGAAAACGGACTCCATTGTTTTGGTAACTAACTGGTGTAGATTTTTTTAATAGTTATTCGCTATGAGCGATGCTAAGCTGTTACCATAGAGCTGTAAACATTTACAAACAGCATTAGAGGCACAAATTAGTAAGATAATACTTTATCTTATCTAAAAGTAAATAAACCTATGGTATACGAGTTTTATTGAATCAGTCTTTTACTATAATTCGTCGTTTTTATCGAAAAGATTAATTTATTCATCTGTTTAGAGTTTAGACTTCGGACTTGGCACTTTAATATAAGCTATGAATTTAGCCAATATATTATATTAGTCACTACGAACTATGTTTGTTTATCTCCACTATTAAAATAAATAATATATATAGTTATAAATATATATTTTTTATTTAGTTTAAATTATTTTGTTATGCCATTTAATTGCTGGAAACAAACGACTAATAAGAGATATTTTCTCACAATTGTCAAACTGAAATTATTTTTCTAACAGATTGCCTAAATACGAACCAAATGAAATAACATTCATTCGTTTATTTCAAGTACTATTTGGTTTTTTAAATACTCGAAGTAATAAATATATTTCTAAACAATTTATAATTAAAGATATAGTTGTAAAAAAATATGTTTTTATAGGTTTTTCACGCCTGAAAAAGTACGAAGAAAAGAGGATGGCTCCGCTGATATTTGTCCACACAATGGACCCTGTATACCTTATGCGACTAATGTAAGTATTTTAAGTAATACATAAATAAAATCTAATTAAATTATTGTGTTTTAGTTCCTGAAATTTCACCAATAAAATTTTTTTTTATGTATTCAATAAGCATCTGTGAAAACTGATTATAACTGATAGTTAATGTTATTATAATATTTGTTAAAGGAAATTATTTAAAATTATTTTGCTTATAATTCCCGCTACAACATTCAGTAATTCGTTGAAGCGAAGCCGAAGCGACCGCACGTATCCTGATGATGCCACGTGAAGTGGCGAAACGAGTCGAGACAAATTAGTGAATGTTGTAGCGGGAATTATAAGCAAAATAATTTTAAATAATTTCCTTTAATATGGATTTCCGCAAAGTAACGCCTGAAACAACTAATTATAATATTTGTTGTTGAAGTGAACAAGGTGCTATTACAGTTGCTGCATATTATTGTATTATTAAGTACTAGCTTTTACCCATGGCTTTGCTCGCATTTAAGTCATTAAATAAGTATCAGAGATCATTTCAATAGAAATGAATTGATATGATTCCAAACAGCTGAAACTGTAGTCAGTTGGAAACTATAGTAAAAAATAATTCTTTTTTTAAATAAAAAGTATCCTATGTTACTTCTAGTACCTCCAAAAATATGTGTACAAAGTTTCATGAAGATCGGTTAAGTTGTTGTTGCGTGAAAACGTAACAAACAAACTCACATTCAGTCAATAATATATATATATATATATATATATATATATATATATATATATATATTTGTAACAAATATATACTTTTTTGGTTTTGGTAGAAATAGGTATATTTAAGCTGGTAAATCTAGTGTTAAAATTGTTTAAAAAATCACATCGCGAGTCTTGTAAAATATCAATTATTGAAATGTTTTCTAGCTCATAAAAATATGTTATTATGATTTCAGGGCTTTTTAAAACTATTCGGTCTTGGAGCTGCGATAAGTCTAGCAAGAATCATAATACCTAAAATATCTAGACCTATATCGGCAATTGCGAGTGTTAGACCTAAACATTTTAAAATGGCAATGTTCTTTGGCTGTTACATTGGTATTTACAGAGTATGATTAACTATTATTATTAACTCTTTTAGTGTTGTCTTTTTAATTACTTTAAATATGTTGCTTAATATAGCATTCACTCTTTACATTATATAGAAATTAATTGTGGGGTAAACTAGACTCCAACATGTTGGTAACACTGCCGTTCGCGCGTAGTGTTGCCAGCAGTTATCAGTAAATAATATGGAGAAGCAATGTTCTTTATATACACATACTTATGCTGTAAAAGCGCATTTTAAAATAAATTATATGTATAAAAAAGTAACGGATTATTTTATGAAAAATCTGCAAATTTTTTTTCAGTCTGTGATATGTTTATTGCGTCATAAAAGAGGTTTCGACTCATCACTTCATGCGCTACCTGCCGGTTATTTGGCTGGAATGTCGTTCATGTTTAATCCGAGCCTAGGGTTTGCTATTGCAGCATTGACTGGAGCCTTCAAAGTAAGTGTGTTCCTGAAATACAAAATGTATACATATAATTGATAGACGCCCTCTATAAAGGAGTTAGGGCTTCGGTCTATTTCTTATAAGTTTCGGGTTCGATTTTCTGAACTAGATTTATTAGTGGTACTAATTTATATGTTATATCAGGTCATTATTATTATTATTGCAAATAAATATTAATTTCGAATTGGAATCAAATTCGTCCAGGTTCTGTACAAAAGACCACAAGAGCAATACTTGATTTCTTCTAATTGCCAAAATGGGATAATTACATATGTATCCTTTTTCATCTTTTAAAGAATATTAACTCACTTCATAGTATTTATTCATATATGTATTATTATAGTATTATTACTGTCATTTTTTTTTCTCCAGAATTTTTTATTTATTTATTTATTCATTTATTTAAACTTAGCCTATTACAATAATATAACATTTAAGATAGCTTTATATAAACAAAAAGAAAGTAAAAAATTATATAAACACTATAAAGTATTAAACAATATTTAAAGAAACATAACAACAAAACACTGCGGCTAACTTAATGCTAAACATAATGTACTCCGTACTAGTTAAAACTGTAATGACTCTATCTTAAAGTTGGTTGCCTGGAAGAGATCGCTTCTTAGCGATAAGGCCGCCAACTCTTTATACATCTAATTGTAATATTTCATTGTTTCTAGAAGATATAACCTAATTTATTGTATTTTATTTTTCAGTTATACTCTACAATATTGTACGAAAAGAAAATATTACCTGAAAATATTCCTTTGCCGGAGTTGATGTATGCATTTTGTCAGGGCACGCTCTTCCATGCACGTTTCATGCACCCCGATGTCTGCCCAAAATACGTGTTTAATCTTATGCACTCTGTTAGTAATGGACAGTAAGTATTTTTTTTGTCATTGTAGAGTCTAACGATGAGCAAGTGCACACCTTTAGTGCCTATGCTAATAAACGATTTTCATTTCATTTCGTTTCATTTAATTTAATTTAATTTCATTTTTATTACACTCGCTATACTATTGCCTCCAAACAACAATTGTCTCTGGTATCTGTTTTGCTCGCCATAAATCCCTACTAATATTATAAATGTGAGTTTGTTTGTTACGTTTTCACGCAACAACTACTTAACCGATCATCATGAAATTTTGTACACATATTTTTGGAGGTACTAGAAGTGACTGATATAGGATACTTTTTATTTAAAAAAAAAGAATTATAGTTTCCAATTGACTATAGTTTCAGCTGTTTGAAATCATATTAGTTCATTTCTATTGAAATGATCTCTGATACTTATTTAATGACTTAAATGCGAGCGAAGCCGCGACTAAAAGCTAGTAGGTATATAAAAAAGGTCTCAAATAAAAAATGAACTTAAAAAGTACTTTCTTGTCTTTTTCAGCTCCGAAGAACTCTACGCAAATATGTTGACTGCCATCAAGAGGGACACAGTCATATAAAACCGATCCAAAGACTAAAGTAGTAGTATAAAATATAATTTGAGGTTATTTTAAGTAAATTTTAATTTATTGTTCTGTTTAAATTTTTTACGTATAATTAAAATTGTGGTATGGTTACAGTTTAATTGAATTGTTTTATGTGAAAACTATGTTATTTATTTTACCTATTCCCTCTCCTAACACTTGCATAAGATCGTACATAGGCAAGTTTAATGCCCTTGGTATTATCTATCAGCTAAGCTTTGTCAGTGTGAGTGGTGATATTCGGGGTGCAATTTATTAAAGAATTAAGGCTTGTTTTGTTTGAAGAGAAAGTGTATCATAATAATATTATAATATAATATAATATAATATAATATAATATAATATAATATAATATAATATAATATAATATAATATAATATAATAATATAATGTGTGATATAAAATGCTGGCTGTCGGACAGTGGAAAAGAAAGGCGGACTCACGATGAGCTCGGCTTTCCCTCTCTTCCAACTGTCGTCTCCGGAGCAATCCTTAGGTGCTGGTTTATTGTATAAGTCGATTCTTCCTTTGATTGCGTTGAAATGGTGAATAGAATTACGGTGCACGATTTATTTGTCGGCGGTGATCCGAGCGCGTGCGTTAACGTAGTTGTTCCTAGTTACACACACTGTCGCCGAGAGGGCGCAGCCATCGGGACGAAAATAAGGTGGCGGGGGGAACAGGAATGTTGCCAGCCAGCAAAAATAAATAATAAATATGGGAAAAAATATTATCTATGAATTTATGGATTTGGTACGGAACATATAATATAATATAATATAATATAATATAATATAATATAATAATAATATAATATTTATATAAGTATTATTAGATATGACTATAATAGTACAAAGAATCATAATTTCCTTATTCCTTAAATTTGTTTCAATCAACTTCCGCGTATTTTGAAACAGCAGATTATGACACATTTGATATTCGGAGCATGGGTAATAAACAACACATATTTTATACGCAATTAAAAAATCTGCTAAAATTAAAGGGAAGAAGTTTGACTTGCCGACACCATAGGCTAAACTTCAGTCGGCAACTACAAGACTGTTTAAAATTTTACCCCAGTGTTTCCAGATGACAAAAATAAGACACTAATGACAATGTTGCCAATCAAAAATAAAAATATTTATTGGTATATAGAAGCGGTAAATTATGAAATAATAAATTGAATAAACTAAAAGTATTTATTTTACTAATTATCTACTTAATATAGTAACTATAAATTATATTCGTTTAATTTTCCTCCTTGCAAATTGGCACGTTTGTAAGCAATGATCCTTTACATAGAAATTATTTCTGTTACCTCCGCATCCGGAGTATATAGTCTCTTTACAAGTCTGTTGAGGACCATAATAAAATTAAATTTATCATCATACAATAATATATAGTATATAGTAACGGTTAAATATTTACCTTCCAAATCCTATCGTAATACCATCGTTTTATAGATCCAAAACAAAATCCATAGTCAAACGCTAAGTCACAATATCTTGGTCGTATTGCTGAAAAAATAGGTTTTCTTCTATAACTTTTATTATTATTATTATTTTTAATTGGGGATTATATCTGGCAAAACCAGCCATTCTCAAAGTGTGTTCCGCGGAACCCTAGGGCTAAAATACTGCAAAAAATACCTACCAAAGGGAGATTATAAAGTTACATCTAAATATTCCAACTAAATATTACGTACTATTACATTGCAATATGATTATTCATAAATACATATAAATCAGTTTTTTATAATTATATTAAGGCTTTTTCCTTCGGCTACCCATCGTGCCTTACCTAAATCTACAAAACTTAAAATTAATGCACAGGGAGACACTGATTAACCATCTTGCAGAAATCCCAACACGCATCCGATGCTGGTTCATCCAGCCCGCAGACTCTGTGCTTTCTCATCAGCGCCTTCTGACTTCGCAAACATTCTATAACTTATGACCGAGCTCTCTCTTTGGTTAAACCACAGCGTGGTATACCTATTAACGACTTGATGTTGACGTATCCCATATAGTTGAAAGTATTAACAAAATAACTAGAAAATTATTACAAAACTTACTTTCATTAGGCTCAAAGACGTCCAAGCAACTCTCTCGACACTCCCTTTTAGAATCAAATCTATTACCGTTGCCCTGACAACCTCCCCACCTAAATCCAACGCAACTCAAAGTTTCTGGCTCGAAATAGAACATTCTTATCTGCGAGCGGCAAGGTCCCACCATAGGTTTTAATAAGCACACTTTGTTTATTACTGAAATGTAAATCAATATATTATTGCAATTGTTTTGCATCATCGCGTCACATGTTCTGCCGTTAGTATCACGCTCGCTTTAGGTCTGTTAGTATAAATTGCTATGAGTATCGTAGTCTGGGTATCAAACCCGCACGTTTGTACCAAAACTTCAGGTTTCCTAACTTAAATAAATGAATTTAATAATAAACAATTGAATTAATTACTTCGAAACTCGTCAGTTTCATTGGATTCAGTTTCATTACTACTATTTTGACCTTCGACGTACAAATGTGGAATTATATCCAAAAATAATACTAAAATTAGACAAGTAAATGAGCAAAATATTAAATTATAATACATATTATGAATACATATAGCCGCGAAATAAATACAATATTATAGATGTTGTGAAATATTGTTTTATTATTGTTCTCGTATTTCATTTGTTTTATTGATAATAAAATTGAGTTTATATGAATTCTATTTATAGGCAGCTTAATTCTGAAATTCAATCAGAAATAGTGATTTCTAATTTTATTACACTCCATATAGAACAATATCTTTTATTCAATCAGGATATTTTATTTTATTTTACGAAATAGTTGAAACTGTAAGTAATAAATTCAAAAAAATCATAATATATACATGTAAAGAAACGACATTTCATATTTGCCATGCTTCTCAACGCCATAGTCTCTGGTCGTGTCGCGATTGTCTATGGACGTCTTGACACAACGCCACGTTAATGCATGTAAATTATTAAAAGAGTTATTAAAAAAGTTGTTAAATAATTACTTGAAATATCGTTTTATAAGACACTAGGCGCTGTTTTAATATCAGTTGAAACTTTTGGTTTTATTTACAACAAAGAAAACAAAACTGCGCCTAGTGTCTTATATAGTACATATATAATACAAATATAAATAACCTAGTACAGGGCCCTTGCTATTTTTATGAAACAATTTTTTTTACAAAATAAACTTTTTTTAAAATATAAAATCAACATAATTTTTAGTCCAATTACACTCATACACAAAATACAAACAGAGAAAGACATAGAGAAAATTAAAATTAAAAAATAAAGTTTTCTTCGTGACAATATTTTGATGGGTATATTACTACCTAAATATTATATCAAATTCATCTGAGATATCATTTATAATATAAACATTATCTTAACATACATATACAAGAAGAAATATGTATTATTTTGATACATATACAAAAATAATATCACAATTTGGAAAGAGATTTGTGATGAACAAAAAACTTTTGCAAAGGGTTCGTCTTTTAAATCGTATAAAATAAAATAAAACAATAAAACATACCTAAAATATACGTATCAAATTTTAATTAGAAACCCGATGAACGTAATTATTCCAGCGTTAACTCAGTTTTTTCATAGACATTATCTAACTATGTCATTTAAAAAGCATTTATGTTGATTATTTTCAATAAAACGTCTTGAAATACAGTCATCGTGGTTTTAAATTAGTTCTTGAAAATCTGTTAAGTCAATATCAAGGAACCAGTTGTTACAAACATCTATTAAATTAAAATTTCGTATCCCTAAAACATTTTAAGTATCCAAAGACAAAGATAGCATATGTTATAAATTCTACAAGAAGAAGCGAGACGGACTAATTGTTAGTTACTCCGTCTGCTGTCGTTTGTACCAGCAATTAACAATGTAAATCTCGCTGCATCGGATGGAAGTCGGGAAGCTGTTCTGCATTTCTTCTGGTTCTGTCTTTATTGTACCTTTGAATTTTATCCATCAATTAATTACTATTAGTAATGACTTTAATTGTTTGGTTCACTATTCACAGAGACATATGTTTAGTTAAACGTATACCTATATTTCTTTAGTACTTAAAAATACAAGCAATCATGTTTTAAATTATAAATAAATAAATAAAATTAAAGGAAATTATTTAAAATTATTTTGCTTATAATTCCCGCTACAACATTCAGTAATTTGTCTAGACGCGTTTCGCCACTTCACGTATCCTGATGATGCACCGTGAAGTGGCGAAACGCGTCGAGACAAATTACTGAATGTTGTAGCGGGAATTATAAGCAAAATAATTTTAAATAATTTCCTTTAATATGGATTTCAGCAAAGTAACGCCTGAAACAACTAATTATAAATAAATAAAATGTTTATTTTTAAAATATTTTTTTAAAATTTGTTGCCTTGGCACTGCACATTCGTTTTACATTTCTTAATATAACTTAACTATAATATGACTCAAATTAATGTAACATGTTTAATACACAATAAATAACAAAATAATATATTGGTAATAAGAAAAGTTATATATTTAATTTTATAATTGCGGGTAGTTTGAGAAACCGCCATCGGTTATTATATTTATTTAATTACTTTTATATGCTGATTGTTTCAAAATTCAGTATATGCGAATTAAATTTAACACGGAACTTTTAAGAATGTACGGATCAAAATACTAGGTTAATTAGAAACGCTTCATTTTAAACCGTATGGTAATTAAGTTTTTGAATGTGTAAAATCTTTACATAATTACCGACTTATACATACGCGATTTTGGTGCAGTGTTTTTAAGTAGTGTTACCGTCACTCCCTCATAGATGGCGCTATTTCAAATACAACACATACATATTCATGGTGCCCCCGATCAATTTTGAATGCGCCCTCGCTGGACTAATGTAAATGTATGATAGCCAGAGCGATTTACTTACTCTTGTCAACGGCGATATACAGCAAGTAGTCAGTTGAGTTTAGAATAGGCATGTGGACAGATTTGTAAAATATGCGTCCTCGGTGATTTTCAAATTTAGTATTGCGCCCTTAAGGACAAACAGGTTGCCGACCTCTGCTATATAGTACCCTCTGTATAGACAACATATTTAATAATATAGTGCTTTTTTTTCCAAAGAACTCTAACTCAATATATACTAGAAATCAAATAGAATCTACTTTTTAAACAATATCTTATATTATCGAAACCAAATCCATCCTAAAGAAAATTACATTGACGACTTCAAACAACTTTCAACTGAATTTTAGAGGTGTAAGATATAGATTTCTATCGTAACTCCGATAACGATTGCAACGCGTTTTTGTAAAACGACCTGCATTTCTCAGGTTTCATTCAAACATTTTTCTTTATTCTTTCGCTTGTTTCATCTATCTTTAATTCGCAGCTAAAAAGAAACACTCTATTTGCGTTTATTTCGATTCATTTGATTAAAATAAACGCTTAAAGATCACTATAGAGGCTACAATTTCAATATGATGGCATTAGCCCAGTATGCCGTCCTGGGGAAGTACCACCACTTTCAAGCGGAACACCCGTGAAGTGACCTAGTCGCATTTCGGGATCAGCTTGGAAGTAGTCGGGATAACGAGAGGAGTGTACCCTATTAATTTGGATAGAGCACATTCGTCTCCTCAAGCCGGCATAGTGGACATCTGTCTGGGGTAACAGTTGTCTATGCTCATGGACCGCACTCTAGCTTAACGGAGGAGCTTTATCAATCAATCAATAAATAAAAAAATAAAAATCTAAATTGTCTGCTTATTCCAATAGAATACAAGCATTACTATCAGTAGATATAGGTACCACTCAGAACAAGGAGCGCATTCATGTGCTTCGAACACAAAAACAAAAGCCTCCAGCAAAACTAAGAAACCACTTCATGAATCTCTGCATACGTTACAGAGAGGTTTTGCATTCAGAGACCAAACCATTTTTTTTCCTCCAATCCGAAGATTATCTATATATCTAATAGTACTAAATTTCTTATATCTCACATGGAGTTGACTGTGTTATTACACAATTTTATGTGGAACTAACAAGATAAATTGTTTTTTTTTGACATGAGGGTTTACGTGTGAATTAAAACTTTATAATTTCTTATTCGACTGCTGCCCGAATACTCGACATTGGCAGAATTGTCTTTAACACTAGGTTTACGGGACGCGTCAATTTGACGCATTTTGACTTTTATCAGAGAATTAGCAAAAACTGTTTAAATTTTTATTTTATCTCTTTGTATGACTTTTATTCATTGATCGAGGGAAATATAAATTGAAGTCTATTTTCTTTAAAAGTGTTGAATTACTGAACTTGTCTATGTGGTATACCTATCGCTACGATATGCGTCAAATTGACGCGTTTTAGTAGAAGTAGGTATATAGAAAACGTCCGTAAACCTAGTGTTAACAGATATCTGAAGCTATTAATAAAAGAAGAAGCCAATGGAACATGCTACCACTCAGCATCAGACAGGCTCCATCGATTCACATTTTTAAAAATCTTCTGAACAAACATTTTATTATAAAACAAAATATCTCTTAATTCTATTATTTATTTAATTCACTTAGGTATAACCTTTCTTGATAAATATGTATGTATATATTATTATTTATTATTTTATGTAATGTATGTATTGTGTATATTTAGTTATTATTTTCTTTTCATTGCACCAAATATCACTGCTCACACCGACAAAGGTTAGCCGACGGCATTAAGCTCGCCTATGTAAAAAATATTACTATTTTTTTTTGCAATAAAGAATTTATTTATTTATTTATTTAAGAAGGTAGGTATATCTCACATGCGTTAACAGTAATAATGTAGATTTTAAGTAAATAATAGTATCTGAAAATATAAATTAGTCTATGCATAGCATCAAGTGAGACCACTTCCGTGCTAGCGACTCTCCCGCCACTTCATCCGTTTGTTCATTAGGATTTTTTATTCGATTTTTCTAGAATTCCCGACCGTTTCTAATTGCACCGGGAATTATAATTTTCTGCTCATTTCTGCGGCGGTCGGAATGGACAATTAGATAGCTCCCCTGTTTTAATAGGTTAATGTGCCAACGACTACGCTCTTTTGTTTCTCTCATAATAATTAATATTTATTATATTTATGTTTTTCTTTTATTTTGTTTATTATTCTTGATTTTTGTACTTATAATTAATAAGGGGTTTTTTAATGTATTATAATTTATCGAGCTACTATTCAATCAAACGAATCAATCGACCAGTTCAATACATAGCCGAATTAAGCATTAAGAAAAATATTACAACATCGACACATAATAGTATATAATACTGACATATTAATATAAATTAATACAACAGTAAATTAAAATATTTTTTTTAAATTTGTAGATAGATTCTAAAGTAATTTACATTTTTGAAGTGGGACGAATGAGCTATGGGCCGAATGGATTGTGGACCGAATTAACCCCGAAGTCAATAAAACAAAACAATTGTGTTATTTAAATATTTAATTTTGTGATATTTACAACTTACATTAAACCCTTTGGTAAATTAATTAATTGATTTTTTTATACTTAACTTATTTGTAAAATATATAAAAATGCTTATAGCATAAGAAAATATGAATAAATAAAATCAATTAGTAATAGTAAATTGAACAAAGTTTGATAAATGTTTTTACTTTTCTAAGAATGGTAACCTAATACGAGATAATAATAGAATTGTTTTATACAGTAATACCCCGCTTTACGCGACCCCGTTCTGCGCGGTTTCATTATAACGCGAAATTACAAATTTATTATTAAATTACGCGAAAGAATGCGTATAAACATAATGTAGTCATCAACTTCTCTATGGTCTCTCTCTAATTTCAGTTAACGCGATTTTTTCCGGAACGTATCCCTCGCGTAAAGCGGGGCATTACTGTACTATATGGATACATTTATATCTCCGAGTCTTTTTGTTTCAATTCCCTGAAAGAAAAATTTCAATGGTTTCTAAGATACTCAATACAGCAATTAAGAGTCTATACAAACAAAATATGCACAATAACAACTTTAATCGCCTGTAAACTTGCGATTTTGTATAGCACTTCACGTTAATAGGACCTAGTTATGTGTGTAATAGTTTGAAACTGGACGCCCAATGTACGAAAGCCTGAATGAAGTTAGTATTCAATTTGATATAAACTAAGTAACACGTGAAATTAACAAAAAAAATTTTTAACAACCATTTTAAATAATTATTACAAACATTAAAAAGCTGAATTGAACATTCATACATTTCACCAATAAAATGTTTCATTTTCCCGTATTAGTGAGATTATAATTGTTTTTTAAACATGACGAAATTTTTTAATGCTATCGTAAACATCGTAACGTTCAACATAACGGTTTTATATACATTATTATTTAGTATTAATTAGTTGGTATATATATATATAATTTGTAATAACTTTTAAAATAAACCTAGTATTGTATATGAATAAATAAATAACTTGTATAAAATATTCAAACTGCTATCAATAAATATTATATTTAATTTCTACTTTATATGAGTGTAGTCCGCTTAATGTAAAATTAGTGTGTGATGTATGGGATATATGCTATGACACATAGACGTCTCCAGATTGCTACCTACCCTCTCTTCTTATTTACTTGATGAGATGACAATTTATAATTATTATTAGAATCAGATTAATTCTTAAATATTAAATATATTAAATTTTAAAACGCGTGCATTAATATTATTCTTCAGAATAAAAATTAAGCTCCTTCGATGTTTGACAATTTATTAATAAAACTATAGTTTTTGTGCTACAAGGTTTATATTTATTTGTTAAGTAAACCAATAAATTCGACCAAAAAGTCTGGTCTTTTATCATAGGTAATTATTAGAGATGTGCCGATTATGACTTTGGCCGACTAGCCGATTAGTCGGTTGTAAATAAGCCGACTAGTCGGCCGACTAATCGGCCAAGCCGACTACGGTTTAGGGGATTCCCGTGACGCTTCGTTTACAGCTGATTCCCTGCAATCTCAGTCATTACTGGCATGTGGATAAATATAAATAACAAAAAAAGTTTTTTGAGTTTTACAGCTCACTAGTTTGACGATAGTTTCAAATATCATCACGCAGTATTGCAATATATGTCATTAAATATTATGTTGATTTGTTTTTTAATTAAGATACTAATTTTGTTTGATAAATGTCATCAATATGTTTTCTTTACAAAGAAGTAACACATACATTTTATTGAGAAATAGACACAAAGTAAGAAGCCGGATAGTCGGCGCTTTTTACCGATTAGTCGCCGACTAGTCGCCGACTACGATAGTGACCGGATAGTCGGCTTTACCGACTAGTGGCCGACTAGTCGGAACATCTCTAGTAATTATATCTTAAGTAGTTAAATTTGGATCATAAATAGTGTATATAAAAAAATATGTATATTTAATAAAGTAATTAATTTCTTTTGTAATATTTTTAATAAATAATTATAAATACATAGAAATAATATTTTAAACACATTCAATACTACCGACACGCCTAGCGTGTTAGCAAAAAAATTGATTGGGTGCTAAAAACACTCTAGGTGTGTTCTCAATAATTCTTTAATTTTGTTAGACCGAAAAATCAATCGACTGACAACACTATGACCGACGAATTCACGCAGTCACATTACTACTCACGAGAGAGACGTGAGAGCTGTCAAACAAGAACGGGAGAGTTGGTATCGTTTAGGGAAACGTGCTGTGTTATATGCCTCTTTGTATTCTTAATAAATAAATATGCATTTCATATCGTCATTTTTATGTATTACTAGCTGTATGTACCCTGAGCGCGTTGCTACGCCACCAACTAAAATAAATTTACATTGACATTACACAAATATTTAAGTCATTTTGAGTCATTTTATTGATTTTGTTCATTTGACGACAATATTGTCTGTTTAATGTGAGCCGTCATGAACTGTCACGGCAATATATGAAATTCATTGAAATGCCAGTGACGTCATCTGTCGAAAATACGTCGTACTAACTCAGAAACCTTCGTTAATGATCATCACATGATGAAATGCATAGTTTACGATTCTATAAAGGACATACAGACAAACATTCATTTTTACACATATAGATGAGTTATTGACATTCAGTAAAGTAAAAAGTCGATTGACCGCATGCGGGAAATTCTCGCATAGAAACCGCAACATTTTTGAAGAAGTAGCAGTGAATGTGTTAAAATTCGAATCAGCCCAATGAAATTTTATAACCTCTGGCCGACTTAAACATAGTACATAATTTAGGCGTGATTTAAAAATAGAACCTTATACTAGGGTTTGTGATAAAGCTACACTGTCGTACACAGTGTCGTCGTAGTAATCGAAGGTGTCTATATTAAAAAACTCCTCTTCACCTGTCACAATGGCAGGCAGGAATAGAAGACATAGTAAGAGAAGCCATGTGCAGAACTTCATCTTTGGAGCTCCACTAAATGTTACTGAAACAAACAAAACAATACTTTGATACAGTCTTTTGTTTTAGGGTAGTACCAACACTGCAAGCTGATAATACTTATTTAAGAAGTTTTTACGTTTTGACATTTGTTATCTGTTGCATTTGTTTCTTTTGCTTTTTTTTTTCTTTTTTTGTCAACAATACTAATCTAAACTAAATTAGTTGATATTTAATATTATATAATATTAGTTAATATTTCGACACAAATAAAACTATAATTTTAAAACAATTCTTAATAAAACATTTTCATTTCTAAACCTCCAACAATACCACCCGCTATAATAAATATTTTCTTAATAATACCAAAAGGGAAGCCGTTAGTTGATTAGAATTGTTCTGTAGAAATATAGATTTGCCCCTGCCTATAGTACACGATACAAGCTATTATCATAATGCAAAAAGGAAACATACTTCTCTCGGGTCTCGGGTCCACATCGGGAGTGAAAAAGTCGAGCTTAGCAACGTTTTTATATACATTATAAATAGTAGCTATGCACGCAACTCGAAGTCTGCCTCCAGAGAATAATTCTGGTGTGAGCTTCAAGTCGACGTTCACTGTAGTCCAGTAGAAGCCACTCTCGGAAGGATGGAGACTGGTCTCTGAGGAGCGATACTGAAAACAATTTGTGTTGTATCAGCCTAGCATAGATCTACGCTACAGTTGAAGTTAAGCTGTACTACGATCGCTATTTGTTTTAAATTAAAATATTCATATTTCAGATTGTAAAATTAATCGCGATAGGAGATTGCTGAACAAGCTTGCCACGGCAGCAATTGGAGAAGACTCGCAGTGAAATGAAATGAAAATCGTTTATTAGCATAGGCACTAAAGGCGTGCGCTTGCTCATCGTTAGACTATAATAATGGCTTCGGAATGGCGTATGACGAGAAGAAGACTATAAGAAACACGTCAATTATAATTATAAATAAAAATATTATATTGTACCTAATGAATGTACAATGTACAACATGAACAATGTACAGGCTATGATTGACAAGTTTCTTGTGGTCTTATTCTTGTGATACTCCTTCCCGAAGCCATTGTAGAGTCTAACGAAGAACAAGTTCCTATGGTAATAAATTATTTTTATTTCATTTCAATATTTTACTCCTCAAAATCTTAAAAATCAACTTACTGCTTCATCATTGATTATAATAGATAAATTAGCTGCTGGTCTACTTGGAGAGGAAGTGCAATTAGCACGAAGTATCTCCCCAGCTTCGTAGTGGTCTTTTTCAGCAACCAATACAGGAGGTTGCTCAGGTAACGCTGGAATGTTAGGTTTTAATAATTATTAAAAAGCAAATTATCAATAGCATTAGAAACCTATTATAGTGCATAGTTTGTTTGTGTCGATTGTTTGATCGAATATCGCAGAAACTATTAAGAAAATGTCAATATTTTCTTTTTAGGGTTAATCATATTTTGAAGCTATTTCATCAAGAAAAACGAACATTGTCGAAATGTTAGTTCTGACTATGTTATTAAGACCCGTTCATATCTTAAAGACTGAAATTGTGCTTATCGAAAAATACAAACGAATTAACACTAGAACTACTAACCGGCCAATATGACCGCTTTCAAAAATTCTTCACAAGACTTTTATATACAACCCTACTCGTTATTTTTTGTAAACGATTCTATTATTTACAATTCTACAATCAATTTATTGAATTATATTTAATACTTTGCACGCACAAGTCATCCGGTCATTTTGACCAGTTGGTAAAGATAGGTCATATTGATCGGCTCGTAGTTCTAGTGTTAATGCGTAAGGTGGCATAGCTAACCGTTTGTCTGTAGTACTTTAATCATTTTGTTTAATTTTATAATATAAAACATAGATATAATGGATCGATCACCTTCCGTAATTAATAATCGGATTACTTGAAAATTTAAGATACGTCGTGTAACTTTCTTAATTTCGGTCGAAAACAAAATATAGCAATTCGCGGAAAAGTGAGTTTAATTATTGTAAAAGTACAAAAGTTAGGAAACTTTTGTAATCAAGTGTATTATTGAATAATTTAAATAAATATCGCAGCGATAATCCAATTCAATTGAATGTCAGATTAAATCAATCGAAATAAACGTCACAATAGGCTGCGTAAAGTAGTTTTAGATTAACTAAATCAGTGTTTCCTGATGGGCCCATTGATTGTTAAGGGGGAAATGGACTCGACACGTTCCGGGCCATTTAAATGCAATGCTAGGTTTCGGTGAAAAATTTAACGTAAAAGCAAATTTTTAAATAATTACAGTAAATAATTATTAGGTATAATTTCGCTTGACGAGACCAAAATATCAAGTGGGTGTGACACAAAAAAGGTTGGGAAACACTGAACTAAATCGTGTACAAACGATGATCTTCAAATGTATACAGACTGGACTTTGGACTGTAAGAAACAATCAGTAGAAAGAGATAACTATATTCTAATCGTATCTAAGTTGAGGCATATGTGAAAGAGATACAAATATCTCCTTTGCCGTTCACGACACTGCGATCGTTTCTTTTTTTATCGCTTATATACCTACAAAAACTGTATCCATTTGAAATTCAAATAAAAAATAAATAAAGAATCAAACATTTAGAGGCTTTTGGTTATATTTTTCTCTTGTATCTCTACTAATATTATAAACGTGAATGTGAGTTTGTTTGTTACGTTTTCACGCAACAACTACTTAACCGATCATCATGAAACTTTGTACACATATTTTTGGAGGTGCTAGAAGTACCTAACATAGGATACTTTTTATTTTTTAAAAAATATTTTTTACTGTAGTTTCCAATTGACTATAGTTTCAGCTGTTTGTAATCATATTGATTCATTTCCATTGAAATGATCTCTGATACTTATTTAATAACCTTAATGCGAGCGAAGCCGCGGGTAAAAGCTAGTTTGTTTTATTTATAATTAAAGGCGTTCAAAGTAGTTGCCTTAAGATTGAATGGAATGCACAAGAAGAATATGTATAGGGATATTATGAAAAACAGAGTGAGTGTAATTGAGTTGTTACCGATGCTATGCTTACATACATATGTAGGTATATATAGTAACAAAATTTGTACCTATAATATCAATAAATTTAGCAGCTATTTGCGTCGAGAAGTACGGAGATTCCGCTGTTACCTCACAACTGAAGTTACCCGCCAATGTGAGGTCTAAACGGCGCAGTAACACTTGCGTACCATTCGAACGGTTCATCTGAAAATAATTATTAAACATTTACAATAAAACATAGCTAAAAGATAGAAGAAGTAGATTGCCCGAAGAAGTCATTTTGACTACATTTTTATTTCAATTAGAAAAACAACTATGTATATAATGACAGAATGTTGTGACTTTTTGTACGACATGCAAATGCGGTTATTGATAATAGTAGTTACCTCCCCCTCCTTCATTTCCGGTATATACATATGTGTTATACCTAGATATAGGTATATATATACTAAAGTTCAGTCTTTCTAGTGTTAACTATATACTCTAGTAAACATTAATATAGTTTTAATTTGTTTTTATAACTCAAAAAAACAAGTGAAGTTTGAAATTATTCGCGAATATAATTTAAATAATTTAAAAGACTGTATGCTTTACTATCTATCATGTTCGTTTTGTTTTGATCCGACGCGTTTTGGAAAGCTTTGTAATCACTTGAGTTTCACATTCAGTCGTTTAACACTAGATTTACCAGACCAGTCAAAATGACTGGTCTTGCAAGATCAAATTACAATTCCTACTGCATCTAACATTTTCTTTAATTCTTCTAATCTTCTTTGATCTATAACAGAAGAATTAGTTTTATGAACTTTATATTATTTTATATATATTTGTAACAAATATATACTTTTTTGGTTTTGGTAGAAATATGTATATTTAAATAGCTGGTAAATCTAGTGTCAAATTAATCACGTAAATAGATTTACATTAATTTCTGATAGCCTTATTAACCAAATAACCTACTCACATCAACATAAATCCCGGGCAATCCAAAAACTCGATTGTTAGGTAGTTCGGAAGGCGTGTACCGGTAAAACTCGTGACTCCCTCTGTACCATTTGACCGAATACAGAGGAGCTCCTTGCATGTCTCTGTTGCAAATTAGAGCTGCGGTCCCTCCTCTTACAACAGGAGTTGGTTCTACTTCTAGCTTCACGTCTTTAAGGCTGCTTACCCCTGAAATTTGTAATAGGTTTTGTTATATACATGCCTAAAATCCAGTCTATATAACGAATTTAGTTTTTTTTTGTTGTTTAAACTCATATATCTATCAATAACTCGCAAATTTGATATAAATATTTTCACCAAACAAGAACCTTCGGAGAACGTGACCACGATTATCATGAAAAATCGATTCAAGGGAAACTTTTTGCTATTCATCCGTGGGTTTAAATAGAGAAGAGTGGGGCCGGCTTAATTAATTTACTCAAACTTTCACACTATCGCCGTATTGAATGTCCCAATTGAAACATTAATCAAATCGAGCAATCAACGATCCTTTGAAAAAGTCTTCAAGGGGCTTTGTTTATTTCTTTAAATGAGTTCCCTTTTGCTTTAACAAAACTAAAACTCATTATTTTTTCTTTGTGATCTGTTACTCTAGAATTTCTTATATGAAATTTCTTTCTTATATAATTAAATCTAGTTTATTACATCTTTTATAACATATGAAACCAACAGACGTACGCAAAGCAGTCGATGCTACTATTGAATATAGGTAGATAACTTTGTCTTATTTATCTTATGTAATATACATTTATTTAATGTATGAGATGATGATATATAGATGTGGGTTATATTTCAAACAGCGACATCTATGAGCGAGCAGTGGAGTCGTCACATTTGTTTATTTTTGTAATAATTATTAAAATTCGTGTTTTTCGTTTGCAATTAATAAGTACATATGTATATATTTGTTATAAACAACATTTTGTCCAAAGGAAATTATTTAAAATTATTTTGCTTATAATTCCCGTTACAACATTCAATAACTTGTAGTCGAAGCGAAGCCGAAGCGACCGCAGGAATCCTGATGATGCCACGTGAAGTGGCGAAACGCGTCGAGATATTATTTTTTATTTTGTCTCATAAAAGCTAAAATAGATTTCTATAAGAAATGAAGTATTTTTGTCAGAATTAGTACAATATACATATAAAATATAGGTATCATTTTTCGTCTACTCACATCAGCCGAAGGAACTAACAATCCCTTAACAAACCCTTATCTGATTGCCCTTGAAGTCCTCAAATAAAGTAAAAATGTCCTATACGTAATTCAATTTAGTTCCACTAACATAAATTTGGACACGAGGCAACTATTCGACACGCGTACATATTTCAATCAATTCCGTATTAGAATGTACTTAGAATAAACAGTTGAAGATCTACTATAAGTATACACCGCCAGAACTGACCAACAGGGGGCGCTTATGTTGTAAAAGTGGAGTATTACTAGGTACTAGAGCCACTCTTATAGATTTACATTTGGTTGGCTTAATAACTATTTAAAAAATACCTTAAGATACGGTATTTTAATTTGACAGTGCTTATTTGATATCTCTAAGCACTTTTTTATATACTCTTAAATTAAAAAAAGAAGCTGCAAATGATATGTGAAATTGATATCTAGTAGTTAATATACATAATATTTGCATGCCATATATAGTACATTATATAAAATATGTGATACTACTAACATTACTTTAAGACCTATGTTACTAACCATATTTATGGCAAATAAATGAATTTGAGTTATTATTTTTATATTTATTGTTGAAATGAACAAGACGCCATTACAGTTGCTGCATATTGTATTAATTGTATTTTGACAAGTCCAAGTGTTCCAATAAGAATCTACGGATGACGTAAGAGATATAATAGAAACTACACTGAATTGCTAGAATCTAGATTTTTTTCTAGATTCAGTATATATGTTTTACGTGGTAGCGAGTTTATAGTAAAAAAACACCTATATGGAAATTTACACTTTTAGAGAAGCTGATGTGAAATAATAGTGTAGATTAAAATGGATTAAAAATATAATTATCACAATGCATTGTGGCAACAGAAAGACCAGAAGAAAACACGACAGATGACACTGACAGACTAAACGTCAAAACCTCAAATCTTCTTAAATAAGTATTTTCGGGCTGTAGAATCGACCGCCACACACTCATATCCTAGTAGGTAGGATATCATAAATCAGATATGTGGAACCTTTATACCTCCACGTGCCATTTATTTCCAGAAGAAATGTTCCATATGCCTATTACATGCCAACAATCAATCCTTACAATACTTCTTTTAACCCTCGGAATGCTCGCCCACTTGTCTTGGGTCGAAAATTTGAATGGAATATATTTCTTTCGCAATTGCATTTACGCAATAACTCAAATGTTATTTGAATTTGTTTTCATTACAATCTTCATCTCAATCTTCAATAATGCAATGATAATTGACGAGTTTCTTGTGATCTTCTTCTCGTCATATGCTTTCCCATTGTAGAGTATAACGATTTTTTTTTTCATTTCATTCCAATTCATTACCCCTCCCTGCCCTAAATTAAGACAATTTTCAAGCGCAATTATACAATAATATGTATATATACATACATATGTAAATAAGAATCTAAGCTCAAAATTTAGCCTAAATAGTCCGTTTATTGAAGAAGTTACAATGAAATTTCTAACGGATCATTATAACAAAACATTTCTAAAAAAAACATCGTTATTAGCTTTAATAATTATATTAACACTAATAATAAACCTGGTATATATATGTATGTATGTTTAGATATAATTAATAATTATATACCAAATAAAACAATTACTTCGATAAAGCAATACATTTAGAAATAGGAACAAAAACAATATTATTTTAGCAATTTCCAATAAAAACATTATTTAACCACACACGGGGAAAGGCCTGAAGCAACGTCAGCCAAACATACGAAGATTGACCGGTGAAATGTACTGGAAAATGGAATTTTCCTGTGCCTTCCTTCACATTACCTACCACGTACTATTTGATTTTGGCTTAATGAGTTTCTGACACTTTAAGAGTGATTCTAAGATTATCATAGGATAACTTATAAAAAATTTAATGTGAATCAATAATGTTTTATTTTAAAAATAAGTTGGCGATTTCTTGAACAGATTATATGCGTTAAATAATTTTTTAACCAAATTAATAATAGAAATTAATATAAATTAAAAATTAGAGACCCAGTTTCTGACACTCAAAATTTATTTTGTTGTAGTTTCTGACACTAACAACGGCCTAGTTTCTGACACTCATTTGAAAATTATTTTTTAGGTTACATACTATCAAGTTCCAATTTTTAACAATAAATGATATTTTATTTACTCTACAAAATATTCAACATTAATTAACTACTGTAATTAAAGAAAATTATAAGACAAAGAATCACTATAAACCTAAATAAATATTTTTACATTTTATGGAGATGTCAACTGTTCGATCCTGGTTCTTTCCTTTCTTAATCTGGCGCCAATTTGGCCCACACCGCGCATCAGCGCAGCCCGTTTTGCGCGCGAACTGCAAATCTAGTTGGTCGCGCCTGCACTAAAAATCGAGTTGGCCGCGCCTTATGAGTGTCAATAACTGCAACATGCCAATAAAATTGAGCCTAGTTATTGACACTCATATTTTAATAATAAAATATTGTTTTTAATGATATTTTAATATTTTATAGCGAAGAAAAGGCTATTATTAATCATACAATATATAATTATATATGTTTTTATACTTACATGACTGTTAAAACGCGTATTCAATATACGGACACTCTTACGTCAATAACTTAGACTACAACTGAAAAATCGCTTCGACCGTCACTCAGGGCCTTAAATATTTTTTTTTGTATAAAGTTGTTTTGTTTATAACTATTGCTATTATAAAATCAGTACTTAATTAAATTATTTTACTTTTGAAAAAATTAATTAACTTATATAAGAAACAATTTTTTTAAAAATTGAAATTAAAGTGAAAAGTGTCAGAAACTGGGTCAGTGTCAATAACTGGGCCTTTTACCTTACCTGACTGTATATTGTACATTGAAAATATTATTAAATGAACAACTGTTTGCAGTAGCACAGGTTCTCGAATCTAGTATGTCTATCTATGTCTTGCTATTATATTTTTAAACTATTTTATTTTTTATTTTATTTAATTGTGACGAATATTTATCATAAGCGACAATTATTAAAAAAATTAAAGCCGCGTTTACACTAATGGACAGTTCACACGTGTTTTTTTAAAGTGTAAACGCGGTCCTACATTCAGATTTGTCGATAAAAGACATAGAAATGAATAAAATAGATTGATGATTCTAAGTCTAGACAGAAGATAGATTACTATCATTACGATAATGCCCTATTTTAAGAATTTGATTTACGAACTCTCCAGTTTTCAGACCTATAGTTGTTTTTTTGTTTTGTTATATTTATGCATAAAACCGTTTATAATAAGTTTAAAAGATTATAAGCTTGTTATTATCGCTTCATTGTTATAACTAAGGTAACTATTTTTTTTTTTTTGCAACTTTGTGACTCGCTCAATTGTTTATGTCACGTCCAAATCGTCAGATTATTAAAGTAATTTTGTTTTCTGCATGCAATAAACTTATTTTGTTTAAATCTGATGCGCCCCACTTGTTTTGTGGATCAATTTTTTTTACTAATCTGACCGAGTGTTCTGAACGCACCCCACTGTATTGAGGATGCAGACTTGGTGAAAGTACCTAACAGGGTGCAAAGATTCTCCCCTACTATAAAACTGACGCGCCCGACTTACATCCGAAATCCCCGCTTGGGCTCTCCTACTATTATTGTTAGTAAAATAATAAATAAATATATATATATATATATATATATATGGCTCGATTGAAAATTGAACCCGGAAGCTGGGTGCATTAACTTTATTACAGGTAGTCTTCATTTTACAGCGTTTCGTTTTACGGCTGTCATGTTGTCATTATTCCTCGTTTAAACGGTCCAAGGCTCGTTTTACGTCGCAGAAATGTGTCTCGTTTTACGGCTATCAAAATTTAGACATTCCTCGTTTAAACGGTCCAAGATTCGTTTTACGTCTCGGAAATGTGTCTCGTTTTACGTCGTTTCGTTTTGCATCACTATTCTCTAACATGACGTAAAGCCGAGGACTGTCTATGTTTAAAAAGGTATATATTTCTTCCAGTTTTGATTGTTTTATGTTTGTATTGGTCTTGTCCTGACACCCATAGTTGAGTTACAGGTTTATTTATTTTTTTCATTAAAAAAAAAACTTTTAAATCCTAGTAATTTCATATTGTATACACACGTCACGTAAAAAGTAATGTAGCAATTTTCTCTAATAAAAGAAACTTGCACGTAAAAACTGATAAAACGAATTTCAGAATCCTAGACGAGAACCTTGAAGGCTTAACCGCAGAACTAGATGGAATAGGTAACGCCAACTGTTTTATGTGAAACACACTTCTTTATCAGAATATAAATTACCCACTCAGATTTTTCCCTTAAGCTAAGATGTGTGACCCAAAATGCACTTGTGGCCCAAATATAGCGTTAAACTTATATTCGGTTAGTACAAATTTAAAACGAGGATAGCTTTTAATAGAATTTAAAAAATAGTTGCGCTCACTTACCCTGCATAAATAAATATACACATAGGGATAAACGAGCGCAGTTCACTCTCGATTTTTCAGTTAATCCATAGTCCATACACAAAAAAGTTTACGAAATTGTTATATCTTAGGTCACACGGGCACTATAAATGGGTCACAAAAAATACAGAAACAGATACTATTCAATTTTGTTTGAATTCAATATCAACATCCTATTTTATAGGCTTAATATTTTATATTAAAGAATTTTCTCGCAGAAACTAGACAAATAAACTTCTTGCACAATATGCAAAAAGGCGAGCTTAATGACCATCTGACATTTTTATTCAATTGAACTTAGAACGGTAAAAAGGTTGTATTGAAATGAA
The DNA here is from genome assembly GCA_028551675.1 of Tineola bisselliella. Lineage (NCBI taxonomy): Eukaryota > Metazoa > Arthropoda > Insecta > Lepidoptera > Tineidae > Tineola > Tineola bisselliella. The sequence continues at coordinate 50,420 of JAPWLS010001608.1, forward strand.
TATCTATATCTATATATATAAAACTCAAAGGTGACTGACTTAGTGATCTATATATCTATATATCTAATAGTACATACTATACCTAAATATTTCTAGCGGATTATATTTGACGATTTTGGCTGTTCTTTTCTTGGCATATTTTGGATTGCATTTGTGCAGTATAATACTATTTGAATTTTTGAGGTTAGGTGTCATTTTTATAGTTAGATGCCACTTTGTTACAGAAGTGTGATAGGTATTGTCTGTTGACTGAAATATGAAACATCATCATTATTACGCAGACGTAGTTGCGGGCAACAGCTAGTACTAAATAAACTGAATAAAAAAAACATGCACATGATTCTAAGCTGTAGGTATGCAGGAGGGTTTATTGCAACATCGATATCAATTATACAGTATACTAGATCTCCCAGTAAAACAATTGCCAACACGTCTTTCGATTGTCAATTTTTTCAATATAACGTGTGCTTTCTTTCCGTCGGTGAACTTCAGAGGGCGCCTCGTTTTTCTTAGGCTTTTAGTAATAACTAGCTGACCCGGCGAACTTTGTTCCGCCTTAGAAGCAATAAATAAACAGATTTTGGATTTTTACTGATGTTTATTAATTTCTGACAAAATTTATAATTATGAAATTTTGAACCATACTTAACCATAGACAAAATTACGTTCAGCTGTCATTTGCGTTTTGTTATTCCATCTCAGATACGTTTTTGGCATATCACGTTTTATAATGACTTTTGTTGCATCATGAATAAAATAAAAATGCAGTTTTAACATGAAAAGCTGTTTATTTTCAATCACAATGACATAATTGGCAATAGTATTTTAAGCCTAGAATATTAATTATGTAACATTACTCCTTCTGAAAGCTCAATATCTGAAACGCGCAGGAGGTTTACGTCGTTGTGTGGAATGATTTAATGCTGCAGATGTTGAGGGTTGAGGCTCCCGCTGTTCAAGATCCTACTGTTGAGCGTTAGGAGATCCAGCTGATTTGTCTCCGTGTCCATCTGATAAACTTTGTTGTGTGATTTGAGTTGATGCACCAGGTTGATAAGTCATCGTGTCCGGTAAAACATGATCATTGACATCACTCCTACCTCGTTTTGATCCACGACTATAATAGGAATAATTCTTCGGCCTCTTGTTGTTACTCACAGTATCATTTTTCGTTTCAAACTGTTATCGTTACGAATGACATCATTATCATCGTTGTTCTCATCGTTAGTTTCCTTCGCCTAAGTTGATCAAAGTGTTTCCGTTTGATTACTCCATTGTTCATTTCAACTTGATAGGAGTAAGGCCCGGTGCGTTTTGATGTAATCCCTGGTTCAGAGCCTTTCCCTATGAATTTGTTAACCCAGACCATGTCTCCTATCGAATATTCTGGCGGAATAGTTTCTTTAACTCAGGCCGAGTTCCTGGAATAACCCAACTCATTCAAGATCTTCCTTAACGCTTAGCTTAAGAAGATCAAACGTAGTGCGCATTTATCTTCCAAACAACATTTCACTTAGTTGGTATCATTACCTTAGTTGGCGAATCTTTTTTATTCACTGGATACGTTTGGTTGCTTTCATTGCCGCTAGATTCGCTAGACGTGTTGTGTCGTGCTAAACGTCTCGTTCGAAACTATTTATGCATTGCTTTTCCGCTACTAATGCACACTTTTGAGAAGTGGTTGTTCTTCCCGCATAACCTACAGCGTTTGCTTCTGGCTGGACATTCCTCTAAATTATCGTGATAGTCTCCAAGGGTTTTCCCAAATTCGCAATAACCAGCAAGTCTACGTAGTTGTAAAGAAAACTTGTAGATTGTTTACCTTCTTCCCGATGTCATGTTTCTCGACACTTTTTCTGAGACACTTTTCGTACGTTTTCTTGCCATAATGATTGTTCAATACAATACTTGCCGATAGACATCGTTATTTGCATTACGAATAAAATATAAATGCAGTTTTAACATGAAAAGCTGTTTATTTTCAACCACAATGACATAAGTGACAATTGTATTTTAATTATGTCACAATTTTTATTCCCTTTGACGTTTTATGACACGCCCCGCACGAACCCGGTCAAACGGGATAAAAAGTATCCTATGTCCGTCTCCTGGTTCTAAGCTACCTCCTCACCAATTTTCAGCCAAATCGGTTCAGCCGTTCTTGAGTTATAAATAGTGCCACTAACACGATTTTCCCTTATATCCAACGGGATAAAAAGTATCCTAAAGCCTTCCCCCGGCCCTAAGCTACCTCCCCACCAATTTTCAGCCAAATCGGTCCGGCCGTTCTCGAGTTATAATTAGTGTAACTAACACAACTTCCTTTTATATACAGTCCGTGTCACTTGAATAGCCTCACCCCCAAAATTAGTTATAGATCCAGTTCTATATGAACAACTCTTTATTTGATTTCATAAATAAACGTTAATAGGTGTAACTGCTACATATTTGTTACAAAAGTTTGACATTCACTAACAAATAATAAAAATTATAAACTAAAATAAGAAATAGGGTTAGTCACTTGAATAGCCTCAGAATAATAAAACACAGAAAAATATCGATTTAAATTACTTTTAATACTTTGTGTACTTTCCATTGTTTTTAATAATGTCATAAATTCGATTAGGAATAGATTCATATAATGAGCGAATGTATTTTATGTCTAAATTATTCGAAGTATTATGAATTTCTTGTATGAGATCAACCCTGCTAGAATATTGGCGTCAACCGGCGAATAATTTACGAGATAAATAGCCCCAAACATTTTCTATAATATTTAAGTCCGGAGAGTTCGAAGGCCAATCTAAAACTTGAATTTTATTTTCTTGAAACCAAGTTTTTGTTTCATGTGATGTATGTGAAGGTGCATTGTCCTGTTGAAAAATCCACTTTTTTTTAGAACTTTACGAATCTCTTTTATCTTCTCTTCCAGTAGATTTATGTACAACTTAGAAGTTTGTCTACCTATGATAATCGAAATACTAATGATCCTATAATAAGAAATCGCATTACTGAACCACCGCCTGAATGACGACGAGATAATATTATTTCTTCTTTTCTCAAATCGTGGAAATAATATGAATATCCATCTGGACCATCTAAATTAATTTTTTTCTCATCACTGAAAACAACATTATGCCATTGACATGTCCAGGACATATGTATTTTAGCAAATGATAATCGCACTTTCTGATGATGATCACGTAATGCAGGTTTCCTCCTGATTTTTCGCCGCTTGAGATATGATGATGAATTTATTATACGTCGCACTGTAGACAATGAAGCACTAGTGTTTACTATTAGCTATTTGTCGTACTGTCTTCGCAGAGTTAGATGCAGCGCGCAAAATAAGTCGGCGTTCACGTGAGGTAGTAGCTGGTTTTGTTCGACCTTTATAATTTTTTCCATATTTTTCTTTATTTTTCACATCATTATTAATAACTTTAGGACTGCGACCAATTTTTTTTTGGCGATTTCATGATTTGATATTTTTTATCCAAATAAAATTGTATTTTTTCTTTTTCAATATCAGTAAGCATGCGACCACGACCCATGATAAAAATAATAATAATAACACTTTAAAAATAATACATACGTAATATACGGTATGAGTGAAATAGTTTAGTGCTGAGATACTAAAGCATTTGAACGCGATAGCTATTGAAACTGGACTGAGGCTATTCAAGTGACTAACCCTATTTCTTATTTTAGTTTATAATTTTTATTATTTATTAGTGAATGTCAAACTTTTGTAACAAAGATGTAGTAGTTACACCTATTAACGTTTATTTATGAAATCAAATAAAGAGTTGTTCATATAGAACTGGATCTATAACTAATTTTGGGGGTGAGGCTATTCAAGTGACACGGACTGTATATAGATAAAAAACCGCCAGAAATACAAAATTAAACAAATAATATCATGTTATTTACATTAAAAAAATAGACGTCACACTAATGAGATATTTGTTTTTTAACATGTGAAGTGTTGTTATTCGGTGAAATGGAAATAGATGAATCCAATTATTTCGTAAGAAGTTTTTTTAAACGTAATTGATTCGTAATTTGTGCCTCTTATATTTAACGATTCGAATGTAAATTTTGGTTATAAATATATTAATATTTAAATTATATTTATTAATAAAGAAAAGCTCAACAAAGTCTTAAAAAAAAACATATTTTCCTTATCTCAACTCATAATTTTATGGGTTTTAAGAACGTGTTTTAAAATGTATTGTTGAACCACTAAACAGGTACAATATATTTATCTAGTTACTTCTAAGATAATTCTAAAACCCGTTTAAATTATTTTATGTATATTATATGTTACACTGAATGAAAAGTAAATAAAAATAAATTCTTGTAATCAACTGACTAGAATAGCCTATGATATAAGTGTTAGGACAAATACGTAATACAAATATGTAACATGTAGACCCAAAATAAATAATAATACATATAAGAACAGAAGAAAAGAAAGAAGAATAGGCAGCCTTATCACTAAGCAGTGATCTCTACCAGGCAACCAACCTTAGAGTAGTATGTAGATCAGAAAGTAAAAAGTAGGGTGCAAAAAAAAACAAAATAAAATAAAATTACATATACAAATGACAATAATAAAGATATAAATAATACTAAATATATATTATAAAAATATACACTACTAAATATACATACATACTACTAAAATAATAAATGCGTTCCTTGAATAATTTTATGACTACAAAACTTTTTATTTTTATTTATTTACTTTTAGTAAATGGGCTCCAATAGAGCGCTTTTACTCGTCAATACAAATACAAATATAAATGAAATAAATTTATTAATTATCAATTTATATTAGCTGCTGTATACTGGCATTGTCCACTTACATACTAATGTCACAATAATATATAATAAATCTACTATGATGTATTTAAGGATGGAGTTCAAAAAACTAAACGTTGTATTACAATGTAGTATTTTGAATGTATGAAAAGAAATTTTAAATAATTTGAACATATTAAATTACCTCTCAGAAAGGACAAAGAAAAATTTATTGGCGTCGAACTCTACACCTTATCTG